>NW_015149045.1:39052-55351 GCF_001465965.1 Polistes dominula | reverse complement strand
CTGGTGGTGGTACAATAAAAAAGAAAAGAAAAAAAAATTACTAAATCCTATCTGAATCAGTGGTCTATTGAACGGTGGTTTGATATCGTTGAAGGATATCTCTGTTCCTTTTGAAAAGGAAACCAACCTCCCTCCCTCCCCACCTACCTACCCCACCCCAAACCCTCAGCCCCCGATGGATTCGAGAAAGCTCTGGGATTCGCAATGCTAGACGATAAGTCTCGAATAAGGGTGTGAGTTAGGGGGTTGGTTCTCAGAAAGAAATGCTAAAAGAAAAAGAAGAAGAAGAAGAAGAAGACGAAGATGAAGAAGACGAAGTAAAAGAAAAAGGGAAAAGTATGAGAGAGAGAGAAAAAAAAATAGGGATAAGGTTTATTCTGACAATACATTCACTGAGAGAGTGGTAACTTTGGAAACCCAGGGGTAGGAGGGAGGGAGGAAGAGGAGGGGGAGAGTTGCTGACTGACAGACAGTTCCTGTCTACCAAATACTCAAGCAAAAGCTACACCTATCCCTTTGTGTATCGGTTTTCAGGTTTTCACCCTTCGATATGATTCAAACTACTACTACTACTACTACTACCCTTTTCTCTTTTTCTCTTTTTATCTCTTTTGTTATGTTTTTTTTTTTTTATCATCTGTATCTGTTCTCTATTTTCCTTCTTTTCTTTTTTTTTTTTGCCGTTTGTGTTTTTGTTCGTTTATTTTATATTTTTTATTTTTTTTGGATCGGTCAAACGATCGTAAAGGATTATTATTATTATTTAAGTTTTTAATCGCTATTTTGATGATAGGTTATTTAATATTGTATTAATTTGTTGTTGGTTTATATTTTAAATTTATTATAAAGTAATAATAAAAATCTATATATAATTATTATAATTAAATGTATATATATATATATATTTATTTAGTTATTTTATAGTTATTTATACTTTTTTCACATATTAAATAATTTATTTATAGAATTTTTATTCATAATAAAAATTAAAGTATTATATTATTAAATTAAAAATAAAATATATTTATAAATATATTAATTTTATATTTTATAAATAAAAAATTATATATGTATTTAGTTATTGTTTTTTCTCTTTCGATTCATCATTTCTTCTTTTTTTTTATTTTATTTTATTTTTTTTTTTTTCTTATGAAAGATAAATAAAATGTTATTAGGTCACTAGATATTATTCTGGTGGTATCTCAGTTTTATCAATTTTCAAACATAGAGATAGAAATAGAGAAGAGAAGAAATAAACATTAATGTTCTTAATAATACCCACTTGAACATAGTAAAAGAGAAAGAGAAAATGAAAGAGAAAGAGACAGAGAGAGAGAGAGGGAGAGAGAGTGAAAGAGAGGCATCAAATCTCTTGCAAAAGTTTCACAGAGAAAACCTATTAAAGAAAAAGTTTTAAACGAGAGACTTAAGAATAAAATCTCTTTCTCTCTTTCTCTCTTTTTCTCTCTCTCTCTCTTTCTCTCTTTCTTTTTGTTTCATTTTCTATTTCATTCTTTCTTAATAAGAATTGTCGAGTGGAAGAGTTTAAAGTTATCAAGAAGAAAAAAAAAATAAAAAAAAGGAAAAGAGCTATCGTTTTCCTACGATTTGTCAGTTGTTTAATTCAATAAACTTTTATTACATTATAATAAAACAATTAAAGTTATTTAATGAATATCATATCTATTAGTTTCAAAATCAATATATTTTCGATTAGTTCAATGTGATCGTTTAAAAAATACGCATATCACGCATTGAATACCATTATCAATAAATAATAATTTGTATTCATTAAATAAAAAAAAATCACTATCAAATATAAAATAATAATATAAATAAATAAAGAATAACAAATCTATAGAAAATGTCTATAGTCACGAATAGTTGACACACACACACACACACACAACTATCACCCCTTTATACGATATATAACCGAGATAATCGTTAAAGGTAATATATATATATATATATAAAGCAAAAGGTAGTTTGACGTATAATATAATATGTATGTATCGTCAAAGAGACACCCGGTATAAAAGAAAGAAAAAAAAAAAAAGAAAAAAAGATAGAGAATCTAGGGTCCCTAGGTAGGATGGACAACGGGCGCGTTTTGCGGTGACAGAGCGTGTCTGATGGAGGGTTGTCACGGTACGGGAGCACCCCTTCTCAGAGTTCGATATTAAAGCCCTCCTAATATAAGAGCAAAACCTCCCTTCCTCTCTCCCTCTCTTTCTATCTCTGAAAAGCTCGATATGCTCGTCTCAAAGCTACCCCTCGAATCTCCATTCAACGAACCACCCACCAAACCACCCCAGGACAACACCCCCTTAAAACCTCCAAAGTGTTCGCGAATATACACACATACATGGTCACACATATATAGTCACGGATTTGCACATTTACTACTAACCCCCTTCCCTCCATCAACCCCCACCCACACTCTCCTTTAGCCTACGATTATGTCATGACTGCTGTACTACTACCAAACTCATTCTCTCTCTCTCTCTCTCACTCTCTCTCAGTACAACCACCTACACCTACACCCCTCTTATATCCAACCCCTCTTCTCGTAACTCCCCCCACCGTTAAACCTTCATCTTTAGCTTCCGTATCCATCTCACACGCACCATTGACCACGAATGCGCCCATCCGATAGTAGGGCCCACCGACCGACGACCGACCGACCATCTCTACTACCCTCTTTTTCTCTCTTTCTATTTCTATTTCTCTTTTTTGATTCTTGTTCTAGCGAAAAATCAAGTTATCTCCATTCTCCGTGCATCGCGACGCTTAAAATAAAGGACCGGCTCCTCTGTTCTGTTCTGTTCTATGGGGGGTGGTGATGGTGATGGTGGTGGTGGTTTTGTGTGTGTTGCCAACCCTCGCTTTTTAAACGACTACTCTAACTGCTCTTTCTTTTTTTCTTCTTCTTTATTATTTCAAATCTTATTTTTTTACTTTTAGAGATGAGAGATTTAACGAGTTGATGATGATGATACGTTTTTGTACGATTGTCAGATTTATTAACGAGGGGTTGATTGTTTCATTATTGCTGAGTTTATCTTTTCTTTTCTTTTTTAACGTTGGTAGTATTAATTTTATTTTTTTTTTCAAGTATACGATGTAATATAATAATTGAAATGGACTTACGGTAAATCTCCTGCACCAAACGCTCAGCCATTGTATGTCGCGCAAACGTTTCCCTTGTGGCAACTTTAAAACAATGTCGGTATTGTCGTACGCCTCCAACTTTGGTGGATCTCTTGAAAATAAACAAACATTCGTTTCATATAATTATACTAATATAATTATTTACTATATTTATAATTATATTATATTATAATATATATTATACTATACATTATATATAATAATAAAAGAGATCAATCAAAAACACAATAACGAACGAGCAGAGTCACCCATCCATTTACTGAACGTAACTAAACCTGCTTGACTTTGTTGATCGTTGGAGAACCAACAACTAAACGTAACCAGACCCTTGATCCTATACATTATATATATTATAATTAATATATAATATATATTATACTATGCATTATATAGTATATAATTATATACAATGATATATTTGTCAATTAATTTGTAATTGTTTATAATTTTAGAATAATATGAATTAAACAAATTTAATTGACCAGCTTACACAATTTTATTTGTATTTCTTACTTTATCAGAATTAAACAGTTAGTTGATTAATCAAAAAACGAAACAAAAGAAAATAAAAAACAAACAAAAATAAATCAAGTATGGAACAAAGGTAGCTTTGATCTAACTTCCATTCAAGTTGAACTTTTAAACGATTTAACAAACTTTAATCATTTTCATTGACAATGGTGACCGTACGTGTTAAAAAGCAAACATCTTTGACGAACCTGAGAAGGATAGAACAAAATGATAGTTACGGATATATGGTCAGGAGGATATATTTGACCAAAGGTTTCCAAATAGTAATTGAAAGGACAAAGTTAACATTGATGATGGTTTTACAAAGGTTTCCTTACGAATCTTGTCAACAAATCGATTCTATCGTTCAAACTTTTCGATTCCCATTTCTGTCTTAACATTTCAATCATCTTGCTAACTACAGTTCTAAACTTTTCAACTTTTCATATTAAGCTAGTAACTTTTTCTAATCATTACAATATATAGTGCATATTATTAATTTGAAAATTATTTTGTTTTACAGAAAACTCTATTTGACTATTTAAATCTTATTGTTTTCATAGTAGAAACCTTTTTTTATGGTAATGTTGTTTATGGAATGGTATATCAATAGTAATACAAATAATAGTAAATGGTACCTATGATTGCAACATTAGTACACAAAGCTTTATAGTAATATAAATCAAAATATACTATTTTAATATAACTAGTTGCAATAATATAGTAATTATTTATAATAGTGGTATTAGTAGAAGTAGTAATGTAAAGTTATAATAAACCTTTTTTATGGTAATGTTGTTTATAGAATAGTGCACCAATAGTAATAGAAATAATAATAAATGGTACCTGTGATTGCAACATTAGTAATCCAAGTTTTAAAGTAATATAAATCAAAAAAGTACTATTAAAAATAGTTGCAAAAATATATTAATTATTTATAATAGTAATATTGATAGTACTAATTGTCATCAAATGTGTTGGTATTAGTAAAAGTAGTAATGTAAAAGTAATCAAAGTAGTAATAGTAATCTAATATAAATCATAGTTATATGTATTAGTACTAATAATAGTAGTACTAGTAATAGTAGTAGTGTTGGGTAAACGTGATGGTGTCTGTAACCAACCAACCAACGAAATGAAACTCAAAGAACTTGTTGTGCTCTGGTAGCATAGAACCTAAGAAGGAAAGTGTGGCATATACTTGTGTTCAATAGAAATATATATATATATATATGGAAGGATAGAAATGGATAGAGGGGAATCGGGGAAATTGTAAGGAGTGGAGAAAGTGGGAGGGGATGAAGTATTTCAAAAGGGAAACGGAAAGAGGGACGAACCGGACGAATGAATCGCGAACTGGGGATCCTAGCAGTTAATAAAACGGGAATTATACGCCGATCTCGTCCGGATTTCTCGTTTCTGCGAGCACTTTATTAAGCTTCCCGAATCATCAACCTTATGCAACTCTTACATACTTATACGTCCTCACGTGTATGTATATCCTATGTGTCTCCTTATGTTTAGATGATGAAGAATAAAATAAAAAAAGAAGAAGAAGAAGAAGATTAAGATTAAGATGATATCATTATACGTAGAATTGTAAGAAATAATTGTATTACTATTCGAACTAATTTTATTTTCTAATTTTACTTTTTTGTTAACACTTCAATGGCCGCACGTGTATGCAGTCAAATTTCACCTGGGGCCCGGTATAATATAATATTATTGAAAAATTAATTAAAAAAAAAAAAACTTTGTTAAATTCACGAAAAAATTAATATACAAAAAACAACAACAAATAAATATAATAATTATATAATATATTATTATAATATATATCACACACAAATGTTGTGTGAGCGACCATTAAAGTGTGAATACCTTGGTTTCTTATATTTGTAAAAACATAAGAGACATACCTGCCCTTGTAATCTTCAGGATAAGGTACGATGTAACCATCAGGGCTTGGTCTAGAACTATTACCAGCCCAAAAATGTGCATCAGGACCCGTACCATCATAAGAGAATCCTTTTATGAATATCGTAGTGTCATCTGCTGCGTATATAGTCCCTTTTATACCATGAGCATAGCTTGCGAACGAACCAATCTCTCTTCCATAATAATTAGTTGATTGATGGATTGCTTGTCCTAAAATTATACAATTATAATTGACAGAATTTTAAAATCATATCTTTTTAATTTGTTATTATTATTAACATTACAAAAAGGACCAATTCAAATTTATGTTTGTATATTATTTATGAATTGAAATATACAATTTGTGAACAACTGAACGCATGTTTCATAGCCACCCCCCTACGTTCATTTCCACCCTTCACCCTGTCACTCACACATCGGTGGAAATAACGCATCGTCAATTTAATACAAAAGTACTGGATGGAATGAAGTTTAACACGATCAACGTGGGAAACCAACTCTATAATGATTTACATGAATATTACATTTCATTTGGTTACATGATTTTTATTTCATAAAACAAAAAAAAAAAAAGAAGCTTTGTGTGCAAGCAAGCTTTTTTGTCAAATGAAAGTCACAAAGGATTTTATATTTTATTAATAATCTTTTATATATACATATGTGTGTATATTAAAACTCATTAGATTTTATATTCATTTTTAAATATATATTTTTTTTTTATATTTTCATCAATAATTATATGTAATTACATTTTATATATTCGATATTTAAAACATACAATGTGTGTGTGTGTGTGTGTGAAATTCATTCGGGATTACAAATTAAAAACATTGGATTTTGTAATATACCATAAATAATTAATTATAATAAAATTATAATAATATTATATAAATAAAATCCTTTCTATTTTTTTTATAGCTTCTGTATTTGAAAAAAAAAAATATATATTTGTTCTATTCCAGTTCTCTACGCTTTTCAAACAAATTTATCAATTTGAACAATTTAAATATAATTTAGTCATTATATACAATATTTATATCTTTAAAAAATATTATCTTATTAAATATATATATATATCGAATTATTTATTTTTATTATATTTAATATATTATTTATATTAAAAGTAATACCATATATGACAAATACTAACAATAAAAATACTAGTTATTGTCAAAAATTTATAAAACGAAATAATTGAAATATCGTGTAATGTGGGGGTAGAAGACTAGAAAAAAAACACATACACACACACACACACAGATACAGATACACAGACACAGATACAGACGAAATAGTCGATCGGTGTCGACTAGCGTTATTCAAACGACAGTGTAAAGGGGTAAGAGGAAATGGGAGGTGGTAAAGGGGGTGTAGAGGAAAGAATAGAAAGGGTGATGGTCTAAAAGCTTCGACCATGCATTTTAGATAAAGACCTACATGGACGAAGCGTTAATTATCGTCGAGGCTGGTTTCATTGTAAATCGACATGCGAAACGTGTGTGTCTCGTGATCCTTGCGTTGATTGTTTCCCTTGAATAATAATCCTCTTGATTACATGAACGAATAAAAAAAAATAAATAAAACTCGAAAAAAGATAAACATAAAATTTAATAATAAATTTAAAAAAATAATATTACATAAGGATGGAGGATAGGGGGTAGGAGGAGGAGGAGGAGGTAGGATATTTTAAAAAAAGGGAACAAAAATTATATCGAAATATCCTTCATCTCGAATTTCATTTTTTTTTTTTTTTAAGATGTTTAATATTATAAATATATATATGGTATATAACTTTTAGTATAAATAATATATTAAATATAATAAAAATAAATAATTTGATATATTGATAATATGATATATATATATATATATATATATATATATCAAATTATTTATTTTCAATTGAAAATATTAAATAATATTTATGATATTAAAATTTATATTAATAATAATATTAATTATAATTACTTTTTTTTTTATTCAATAAAATGAAAAAACCATCAAAAAAATAGAAGAGATACGCTAATCAACACAGGATATACCCCTCACATCAATGGTGTTCGGTCTTTAGCCAAAAGTCATAGAGAAAGACACGAAGCTTTTAAATTCACCCTCACCCTTCCAATCTTCAACCCCTTCTTTTTTTTCTTTTCTTTCCATTTACCCCGTTCGTTGGTTGTTCACCATCGTCAACCCAAAATGCGCCAAGTGCGCCTTGCTCTTGAAAAACGACTCGCACACACTTTACCATTACTTCTTACTTAAACGTATTCTAACCATCCCTCCTTATGTGTCATCTTTTTCTATCCTTTAGGAAAAACAAAAAAAAAGAAAAATCTCCTACCCCGTTTCATTTCCCATACCCTTATTCTTCATTTATAAAAAGAATATGGGGTAAGTAATGGTGGTGTTGGTGGTGATGGAAGTGTGCAGGATATTACATTGATGTGACACTGAACGCAATGATTGCTATCTGCTTGGTCATGCGGGGGTGTTTAACCACCCCTATATAGTTTAATATACACACACACACACACATGTAATATACAATGTGGCCCACGTTAAATGTTATCAAATATTTTCTTTCATCGATATATCATTATGGTTTTTCTCAATTTTATTTTTATTCTCTTTAAACACATTCTTTTTTTTGGGGTTTTGTTTTGGTAAATTAAATATGTATAGTAAACTTTAGATACAATTAAATATAAAAATGATGAACTTTGAAATGAATTACAAATTTAGCAGGTGGAATCAAAAGGATTCTTCTCTCTTTTTAACTCATATATATATATATATATACATATAACTAATAATATACTGTCACGATAATGTGTTAGTGTGAAACGTATAGTAACTAACAGCAAGTTAAACTACCCCTGACTGGTGCCTAAACTGTCTTCCCTTTTATTATGGGTTGCGACGGTTATTGGATTGTACCATGCTATTTGTTGACTGCCACGCTAATGGATCCATAATCACCGCGACGAATTAACGCGTTCAAAGGTAAAACCCTAAAGAAAGGGATAGATAATTTATCTTAAATACGTTTATCTTTATTTATCTATATTTTTATTTCTTTTTCTTAGTTTTGTGTGTGTATGTGTGTGTGTGTTTTTTTTTTAATTGTTACTTCCAATCTTCCATTTGTCCGTTTGACCATTTGTCTCTAAGAATAATTTTTATGATATATATAAATAAATGATTGATGTTATTTCATTTAATCACCCGTTATATTAAATAATTCATCAAATGCTTCTCTCGTGATGTTCATTTGATGTCAATTATTTATTTGTTGTTTTTTTTTTTGTATAGCTTCCTGAGTGTAATTGAATAATATCAATTGTTTATTATATCAGATAATAGATTATTATGCATTATGTTTTTTGTTATTATTCAGATCATTTGTTTACTGGTCCATTATTCAACTTTCTAATGATACTTGATATTCATTAACACGATGGTGGTCATTTCGTATCTTTTCAAACGGATTTATATTAAATAATTATTTTGATTTTGACATTATATTGGCGCGTCAGAGTTACGTTTTTTCCTTTTTTTCTTTTTCTTTTGTTAATTAATTAACACGTTCCTTGCCACGTGTATCACCGGTGATACACGTTAAACTTATTATTCAAGCCACGTGTACCACCGGTGGTACACTTATCATTATATGTACATATTTATTTCATGCATTAAAAATATATGTTTATAATAAATGTAATTCTGTAAAAAAAAAAAATATTTCTATTAAATTATCGATGCATTATACAAAATGCATTAAAAATATATATTCATAACAAATGTAATTCTGTAAAAAAAAATATTTCTATTAAATTATTAATGCATTATACAAAATGCAGTAATGCAAAGCCAGTGTGACACAGTAACAGTAGAACAAAGCATATAACTTTGTTTAATTATTATATTAACAATAATGAAATAATTACATATAATAATTAATATTATTAAAGCAAAATGAAATGGCCTGAATGACAAGTCAAGTAAAAAGGGCTTAGCACACAGAACATGTTCATTAATTAATTACATTTACTATTATAATTAACACATAACCACTCATATGATACTCAAAAATGAGATATATATCTATACTTGAAATAATAATAATAATAACAATAGTAATAATAATAATAATAACCATCGATGTTCTTTATCTTCAAGTATGAACATCATTTTTGTCTTATTCTCCTTTGACGATGAATTTCAACCAAAGCACCCCTCACCTTCACCCTGCACATTCTCAGAGGGAGGTTCATCTGAAAGCAGGATATGGGACCGGTCCTAGAGAAAGTGCACGAGGACGAGAAGGGGGGGTGGCTTGGTCAACATTTGAGTTGAGTAAACATCAGTCGTTTTTCCTCTCTCTCTCTCTCTCTCTTCATCTTTCTTTAACTATATCTATATATATATATATATATATATCCATCTATCCATCTCCTATTCTCGTCTCTTTTTGATGCCCCTTAAACTAAACTAACGTCGATGAGAGTTTTCGGATTGCGCATAGAAGGTCCTTGTGAATAGTCCTTGCGAATAGTCCTTCGAACACACGAGGATCTTAACTAGAAATATTCTCTCTCTCTCTCTCTTTCTTTATCTTTTTCTCATCGTTTTTTTTTTCATTCTCTGTTTGTCCATTTCTGTTTCTGTTTCTCTTATAGTATCTCTTTTGCTTTATAGGACACCGTAGGGGTTTTAGTGGGAAAGGAGGAAATGGTAGAGGAGGCTTCATAGCCTCGAGGTGTTTCTTGGCACAAAGCATATTGGACGTGTGTGTGTGTGTGTGTGTACCTTTTTCAATATACAATACCTACGTTGAAACTTCATATAGCAAATATTCACATCAGTAAGGGGGTGGTTCGGTTCGTTTGTTACTTTGGTCGATTTCATCACAGTGACGACGTGTGGTTCCTTTTGAAACTTCCTTATCAAATTGTTATTTGTTCATCTCCTGAATTCCCGTAGGCATTAATTAATCCTTTCGTACCCTTTTGATACATTTGACGAGTGTGACACACGTCATCTAACTTACTCTTGGGTATTTTGTTTTATTTATTAATATTTAGTAATTAAAATGTTGTTGTTGCAAACAAAAAATATTATATATATATATTTCAAATAAAATGTATTACTTTTACCATATTAATCCATATATAAAATTACAATAACTTATGTACACATTTGTTATAATATTACTATTACGTTATTGTTATCACATTACAAAAATTATTATACGTTTTATTGAAAACATATATAAATAGATAACATATTACACACTAAGCAAGTTGTCTTGAAAACAAGAGAGAAAGAGAGAGAGAGAGAGAGAGAGATAGAGAAAGAACAAAAAGAAGAAGAAGAAGCAGAAGAGAAAGATGAAGAAGATGCAGAAGAATAAGAATAAGAATAAGAAGAAGATGAAGAAGATGAAGAAGAAGAGGAAGTAGAAGTTGAAAGTTGGAAGTTGGTGATGACTTAAGACGTTAACGAGACGTTAACCGGATTCGTTGGGTACTATGAAGGGATGGAATTGTTGGTAAGGGTAAAGAAAGGAAAGAGAGAGATAGAGAGAACGGGTGGCACTGATTTTAATCAAGATATGGCCTGGCAGCAGCCAACGGCACGGCGGATCAAGTGAGCCAGAGCTTATCGATTTTCTAAGTGCTTCCGTGCTGCTTGCTTGCTTACTTGCTTATTCTCTTTTCCTATCTCTCTCTCTCTCTCTCACTCTTTTTGTACAAGTGAGAATTCACGAAAGTAACGTAACAAGGGTTACGAGGGTAGAAGTGGGGGGAGAGGAGTGGAGGGGAGGAAACGTTTAGTTGGTACCGGTAAAAAGAAAGAATTTTAAAACAATACGGTCCTATATTTGTAGATTATGTTACTACTATATGTTACTACTAATGTAAAATTAGATCTTTATACTTTTATTTTTGTTTTATATTATTTTATTAAATTTTTATTTCTATTTGTATTTTATATTATTTTATTTTATTTTATTTTATTTTATTTTATAATAATGTGTGATTACGATAAGATAGAAAAATAAAACAACGTTTAGTTTTATCAATATTGTTTGGATTAAACATTGAGAAATATATATATATATATATATATAGTATTAATCCCTGTATCATCGAAAACGAATAATCTTAAATTCTGATATTCTATATATATATAGTAACACGTTCTGTGCTAAGCCCTTTTTACCTGACTTGTCACTCAAGCCATTTAACTTTGCTTTAACAAAATCAACGATTACACATGTAATTATTAATTATTGTAAATATAACAATTAAACAATTAACTTATGTGCTTTGTTCTATACTGCATTAATATTTTAATAGGAATATGTTAAATTTGTTATCAACATATATTTTAAGCGTATTAAATAAATATGTCTAATGGTAAGTGTACTATTGGTGATACACGTGGCCTGAAGAACAAGTTTAACCGTGTACCACCGGTGGTACACGTGGCACGGAACGTCTTAATTAGAGTAGAAAAAAAGATAGGTTATGCGTTACTACTAATGTTAAACTAGATCAAGTTCGTAGGGTGGATATTTCTGAAAAGTTCGTAGTAGGGTGAATATTTCTGAAAAGTTCGTATATCCCTTATAACGAGACATGATCAAGTGCACGCGTACTTTGTGAAAATTCCAAGTTGATTTTTTCTCGAAAACAAAGCCTCAAAAATGAAAAATATTTATTCCATATTTTCGATTAATTTTTTTTTTATGTAGAATCATCCCCCTTTTCGCTTGTAACACCAGTTACAGATCACCCTGTATATTTATTGATTAGAATGGAAAAAAGGAAATCACATTATTCATATATCCAACCAACGTGTTCTCCCTCCTATCAATAAATCGACATTCTAATAACTGACATGAGATAGAAACAAGGCAATCTGTTAATTGATCCGCCTCTCTACAGGACTTGTTGTTCTCGTTTTCGTTTTCGTCCGATTTTCGTCGATGAGGAATATGAATGATATTTTTTTTTCTTTCTTGTCGTTTGCCCGTTAAGAGATTAAAGCCAAGGGGGTTGGTTGGTTGCTTCCTTCATTTTAGAACCATTATACTCTTGAGAGAGAAGGGAAAGAGAAAGTAAGGGTAAAGAAGAGGGATTTTTAGGATACAAGGGAAAGGAATACGCAATTTCAAAGAAAAGGACGACACTATACATTTTTTTACAAACATACATGCATACATTGTTGGGTCCTATGTATATGTACGTGTAAAATAAAATATATGTGATAACTCGTTAAATAATATTTTTATAAATAATAAATATTTCATTTGTGTTAAATAGATCCAAATTTTTTGTACACAATTTAACCTATAAACCAAAAAACAAAAAAAAAACAAAAGGATTACACTATACATTTTTTACATACACATTCAACGCACGCATACGTTGCTCCACGTATATTTACGTGTGCAAAAATTTATTTAGTTATTAAATAATATTTTTAATAATATAAATAAATATTATATAGTACTAATATTAGTACTAATATTATTACTAATATAGTATAGTAGTAATTATATATTTATTTATAATAAATACAAAAATATCCGTGTAAAATAGGTCCAAATTATTTTTCGTTAAACCTAACCTATAATTCTTATGTTTTTTCTTTTTTTTTTTTTTACAATTTCAATTAATAAATTAATAATAATAATAATAATTTATATTTTTGTGTATACGTGTGTGTATGTGCGTGTGCGTGTACGTAGATGGGTGATGTACGTTGAATGCGTAAATGTATTTGGAAGGTGGAATGGAAACAAAGGGAGAAAGAGAAAGACTAAATGGAGGGGGGATGGGGGGGGAGGGGTGGAAGGGGGAAATAGAAGCTGAGCTTGCAGAAAGGGTGCTTGCTGATGCGTAGTAAAGCTACCTCACCAAATGCATTAAGACCAACCACCACTACCAACCACCACTACCAACCACCACTACCAACCACCACTACTCTTTTGCAATATCGAGAACTGTCTGTGTGCTTTCATGTGCCAAACAAGAACAAATATATATAGATGCATTTTTGTTTTACAACATCATACTTTTTGTTCAACAGTAAGGTTGCATCATGGACTATATCATGGACAATGAATATTTATTGTGTATTTATTTTTTAAACCATCATGAATCATTTAAACAACATTATTGTAATATAAGGAGAGAAAGTGAGAAAGAACGAGAGAGAGAAAGAGAGAGAGAGAGAGAGAGAGAGAGATAAATAAAATTGACCATCTTGTGGGTTGTATCCTTCAACAACGAATTTTGGGTTATCGAATTCCATGGAAATCGAATCTCTATTGGGTGGAAAGTGTATTTGAAGAGTGCGTTTGAAAAACAGATTCGTGAAGATTTGAGGGGTTTATCTTGTGGAATATTTCTTTTTTTTTGGTCCATTCTTTTGTTTTCTTTTTTTCTTCTTTTTGCTTATTTCTATTTTATTATATATAAAATATAATATGATATATTATTAATTATATATTATATTACTATAATATAATAAATAATTATTGTATTATATTAATATTGTATTATATTATTATTGTATTAATTATTTATATAATAATTATTATATTATAAAAAATTTAATACATATATATATAAAAATTAAAATTTTAATAAATACTATAAATATATTATATAAATGAAAATTGTAATAAATATACTATAAATATTATATTATTAAAATCTATATAAATAATAATATATATATATATATAATAAAAATATATAAATAAAAAATATATTAATATATAAATAAAAATTTCAATTTCAATTAATACTATAAATATTATATTAAATAAATAAAAATTGTAAAATAAATATTATAAATATTATTATATTATGTAAAATGAAATTAATCATATTTCTATTGAATTATATTTCGAGCTTACAATTAATATGAAAATATTCGAATGTTCAATAAGTTTTATAATTAATGTATTAATTTATTATTTGAAAAAGTTGCATTAATTAAATGCAAATAAGATAAAAAGAAAAAGAAAAAGAAAAAGAGAAAAATCATTAATTCATCCCGAATGAAGTAGGAAATATCTTGGAGATAATATCAAGAGGGCGGGGGGAAGGGGGTCTGGTCTCTTAATCTGGCCAATAGAGAACATAGGGTTCGGGGACAAAAGAGTTATTAAAATACGTCCATTGCATGTCTCTTGCGTTAATTGAAAATATCCGTTCGGACAAATTATAAAATGGACGCGTGCCATCATCATCATCAATCGGTGTTTCCATTTAATCAAATTTTTATCATTCAAATTTAGTTTTTATTACACATTCATAATTAAAAATGAAATAGTACAAAATCTAATTAAATGTTAAAGAACAAATCGATTATTGACAAATAATTTTTTGAAACAACAACAACAACAACAACAACAAAACAATAAACTCACGAACTTTGAATTCACCCTAATAATATTTATAAAATAAAATGAAAAAAAACAAAAATATATAATTATTCTTGTTCCATAGTTCACGTATGCAATACCAATGAAACAACCCTCCCCCTGTTCCCCCCCCTTTCCCCCACCTTTCCCCCTAACCCCTCTGTGTATTATGTGTATTATTCCCTTTTAGCTTTCGACGCTCTATGATTTTTCCCATGAAATTCCTGTTACGGTGAATCTACCACGAACGGGACATATAGAATCCCCCTGTTCATTCTGATCGTTATCCTACCATCCCTTTAACACCCTCCACCCCTTCTCATTCCAATCGATATGCGACGACACCCCCATGGGGAGACATTCATATCGCAGTGGAACTCAAACACGAACCAGTGATACACGCTGTGTAATATCGTTTCTCACTCTAACTCTCCCCTCCCCCTCCCCTCCCCCCATACCACTTTAAACCCTCTTCTACCCTCAACCCCAATACTCTACAACCCCTAGCTGAGTTCTATCTATCTTTCTATTTCTCTCTCTCTCTCTCTCTCTCTCTCTCTCTCTCTGTGACTGTTCTCTTTCTATTTTTCTATATTTCAAACGTATAGTAAGTTACATACATTAACTTGTGTTCACGTACACATTTTTACATTTGTTTTTTTTTTTTTTTTATTTCTTCTGTGTGTGCTAGTGCAAATGTGTGAATTAAGTTTAAAAAATAAGAATAATAATTATTGAAATTAAATGTACGTTTAGATCAGATGGTAATTTCATTGAAATAATTATTCTTTTAATATCAATAATATAATTATATAATTATTATATTAATATATACATATTTATTTCATTCTTTTCTTTCGTAATAATATATATAAAATATATAGTATAAATTATAATTAATATAAAAAATATATAATATAAATTATAATTTTAATATAATATATATAATATTATAGTAATAATATAATTAATATTATAATATTATAATATAATAATATATTAATTATATAATAATTATTATTATAATAATATATATATATATATATAATATTTAATGAAATAATATAAAATTAATATAAGAAAAAAAATTAAATAATAAAAAAATAAATAATAATAATATTAATTTAATATATATTAATATAACTATATATAATATAATATATAATATATAATTTATAATATATAATATTTTATAATATATATTATATAATTTATATAATATATAATAT
>NW_015149044.1:673700-757832 GCF_001465965.1 Polistes dominula | reverse complement strand
ATTCTTGTCTTGATTATTCTTTGTTACTGCAGCTGCATTCTATTTACATAATATTATAGAATAAAACTCTTATTCGGATGGCATAATCAATGCAAATCTTTTAATCGTTAGTCGTAAGAAAATGAATTATATATATCCATTTATCGAATGGTGTAATGAATTCTTCTTTTCATGAGTATGTATAATGTTCTTGGATTGGAATTAAAAATATAGATCTGCATGCTGATCTAAAAATATTTTAAAAAGTAGTTTATATAAATACAAAAATAAGTTTGAAAAGGGAGAAAATGTTTAGATAATGCATAAAGTTAAAAGACAAAATAATCCATATATTTTAATAATTAGTAGAATTTCGTATAACAAAATATATACTTTACTTACTAGTATTTGTTATAATAATTTGATAAAAMKAACGTCTSGAATTCATCTGCATTCTCGGATTTAATTAAGAAAATTATTTTTCTWAGGTTATGACATAACACTGTCCCACAGCACTTTATCCAGTTTAATTATTTTCATCCAGAATTGGCGATCACTAARTAAAGAATATGAAACGAATTATTATAAATAAAAAATATTATTCACTTGATTATTGCATCACTAAAAGGATTTTTTTAATTAAATACTTTACACTGCACATAGCCGGTATTTACGGTATTCAAAGTACATTGACAGGTAGCCATCTTGATTTTATCCTAGTGATGTTTTGTCTTTTGTCTAGATGGCGAAACATATTCTAGTAGTCGTTTAGTCATAGTAACATTTACTTCCGCAAGATGGCAGCCTAATTTTACTAGTCGGTACAATGAAGTAATATCTAGTACCACTAGATGGCGAAACATTTGTTACCTGTCGGTAATAAAATACAGATTTCCCGACATAGTTTTATTAATTTATTAAATTTTAATGCAACCTAAATCATTTTTTAAAAGGATAAAAATAAGTATATTTTAATAGTATTATAATATTTACTTCTTTAAACAAAATTTTTCGGACAGTACTTTTCCTTTCAAAGATGTGGAATAAATTCTTTGATTAATATTCTATGGATTTAGATGGATCTTTGATTGATCTTTCATATTAAATTGAAGAAAACATTCAATACGTTTAGTTAAATGTAGTTAATACAGTGTGATAATATTCATAAAAGTATTGATGTAACATTTAAATATATATCCATAAACAAAAGATAGTTGAATTATGTAAATATCCAGTAGAATATTAAATGCAATAAATGCAAAAAGTGCAATAAAGCATGAAATTGGTCGAGTAGGAAATTCATATAACCCGCTTAGAATTATTTTGTTGCTATACTAGCACACCTATGTCCAATAATATACATTATTATGGAGTGTAATACGGGTATATACATTTAGCTTTTTGATTTGTCTTTATTTACGTTAATATAAATGAAGATAGATATCTTATTATTGTCGTGTTGAATAATAATTAGTGGAAATATAATTTCTTAAATCTCCGTGAAGGATGGATTTGTTAGGATCTATTCTGAACTCTATGGAAAAACCTCCTACAGCGAGCAACAGACAAAAGGCATTAATAAAAAGTCAGTTGAAATTTAACCTTACCGTGTACATTCACGTTGTGATTAAGTGATTAACTATTAAGGATTTAACCATTTCATATTATGCAGAACAACAAGAGGAGTATCAAAAGCATCAAAAAGCAGAATCCGAAAGGTTGAAGAGTTTTCGAAAGAAGGTAAAAACGTTGTAAGAAAAAATGTATGTTATTGTTAATTGACTATTTCTCTGAATTCAAATGAAATCATAGGTGGAAGAAAAAATAAACAAATTTCTTCAGGATGACACCGCCAAAGAATACAAATTTCTTCCCATGGATCAGATTCACAGAAGTATAATGTATATAAAGAAATAACATTTACACTATGATATTGTTAATGCATTTTGAATATTTGATTGTTTGATTGTTAATAAAAATGGTATTTTGACATATATTTCTATTAGACACGACGTTGCTGAAGTTGCTAATGTTTGGGCATATTCATTTGGAGAAGAAGGCATTGATCGTTACATTATGATCTTCAAAAGGGAACACGCTCCTTCTGAAGATCAATTGAATACTCTCCGTAAGGGGGAAGAGTGGAACGAGGATGTAGCAAAAAGAATACAGGAAGAAAGAGAAAAACAAATAAAAGAGGAAGAAGAGTCATTAAACTCGAAGAAACAAATAGATAATTTTATTCCAAATAGTTACTATAAAGATAAATATCAGCATATAATTGGAAAAGAGGCGGCTTTGGAGGCTGCTAGAAAAACGGAAGCTAATAGCAACTATGGTTGTGGTAAGTAGCATCATTTGGTATCTAAAGGTTACCCAAAATTTAAGTAATATTCGTCATATTGTACGATAATGCATACTTTGTAGTACCTAGCGAGAATAAAAAGGATCAACGAAGTATAGAACAAACGTTAGCAGACATACGTGCAAAGAGAAGAAAGGTAGAAACAAATAATATTCCAACTGACGATAAAAAGTGAAAAAGCGTGTTGTAGTCTATAATTATATTGTTTCAATTTACATCAACTTAATTATGTTTTTAATCATCTTGTATATATATATATATATGATTATCTGGTTGTCACAGAGATCATAATTTTTGTCTCTCGTATGTATGATAAACGTTTATCGGATTAATGTTCTGACAAATAGCGTCAAATTTTTTTTTTCTTTAATATGTATTATAAATAAAGAGGCTTATTAATTATAAACGCAAGATTATCCATGAATATATATTATAATAATAGGCAGTGCTACAAACGTGTTTGAATATATTAAATTTTTAAAGTTAACATATAATTTATATCTATATAGACATTATTTATATACAGTATATTTATGTACATTATACAATATTTCAGTTGTATGAAAATATTTTTTGCAAAGCGTTAAAATTTTGTTTTCGATGATGCATCATTTAAATATATTCAGTGGATGAATATTTAGGTACGGAAGTCCTAGGTGCGGCTTTAGGTTTCACTGGAGAAATTGGTTCGAACACAATTTGTTCCTTTAATACTAAAAGACTAGTAAACTTCTGATTTGTTGCACTTTCGTATAACTCCAGAATTCTATTGACAATTATATCTCTGATATAAGCCGCGTTATCTTGTATAATTTGTCTCTGAAATATAGAATAAAAAAATTAAGTTAATGTCAAATGATTTGCGCATAAATTTGATAAGCGTTACATTACCTCTTGTTTTAATTTTGGATTTTTAAGAGACTCTGTTAAATATTTTACTTCTTTTCCTATTAATGATAAAAGAGCAGTATCGATTGTTTTCATAAGTTCCGGAGTAGCAATGCTAAGACAATTCTCAATAAAATTAATGCATAATTTAGAAAATTCTAGCGTATTATTGGTTAATGCGATCCAAAAATCATTCGTTAAATAAGCTTGTGGTACACCGATACTAAGATTATCCAATTCCAATAACAAATTTCGAAGATTTTGACTATTTTGCAAATTTGTCGGGCTCCACGTATCCTTTGCAATATTGGCCTCGAATGTGTCAATGCAATTGTCTCTAGTAACTAGTATAACTTTAGATAAAGGGGACCTAAGCTGACCATCTAGTTGATAACGAAAATCCATGCCTAGTTGTGTTAGCTATAAAATTATAAAAGATTTATTATTATAAATATATATATATAAGAAGACTAATGAATTAAAAATAATTACTCCACCTTAGGATAACCAGCAAATCCTTCATGATAAAAAAATAATACAATTTGCATTTACCTGGTCGCAGTGACTTCTAACAGCAACGATGCATTCAGCTAAAACGCTTAATGATACTTGCGGGATGAATAGCAAACTAGTCAAGTGCGACGTCAAGTATTTGATTTCTTGACTGCACCATACCACTAAACCTAAATGAGTAAATTAAAATCAATCGACGATACACGATACGATTACATAATAATTATAAATGGTCAATAATAATTTTAATAATAATACATTTTTACGCGCGACTTACCTGAGGTACAATTTGTAGTCTGTGGAAAAAGCTTTAAAAATTCTTTAGCCATTTCTGCTATATTACTGAAAGCAATTGCACTAAGTTGTCTTATATAAGGCACAATAGCACCTTCTCTCTTAACTCTTTTAATTCTTGCTTCCAGCATAGCACTACATAATCTTAAGTACAATTTACATCCTTGTGCACTACGATTTAATTGTATTAAAAGTCTAACTATACGCCGTGCGCTTCGTAAACCACCGCCTTGTAGCGATTTTGATTTTGAACTCAATTCAAGTTCTTTGATTAAAACATCGATGAGAGCACGTCCTCTCTCATTAACTTTTGTTTTAATTTCCAATAAAAGAGGAGTCATTGTCGTATCTTTTAAATATGTCCTAGCTCTTTCTAAAAGACTATAGGCATCTTCAAAGTGACGTTGTGCTATACAAGAATCTAAATCCTCAGCTACTTCTAGCATCCATTCGGGTGGAGGTTCATGATATTCCAATTCCTCTTCATCGTCTATACCTACAAAAAGAGAACAACACATATGATCATATATTTATAATAAGTAAACAGAGAATGATTTATATATTGGTAGACATATTTTTCACATATTATATAAATCATAATAAAAATGAACACACAACCTAATGTATTTGATTCCAAAGACATAGAACGCGACGGTATAGCTTGTTTTTCTTTAGAATTTGTATTCTTATCTGCATCATTACTACCATTTTCTTGTGCCAGCTTGGCTCTTTTTGCTTGTTCACATTTGTCCAACCATTCCTTCTGCAATAGATAATCTTTTGTAAATCCTTAAGTGTATTTAATAAATATGATTCTTGTATTACACTAACTTTACTTGTTGCAGTTGCACATTGAAATACTCTAGTATCTGGAAAGGCAAGTAGTTTAAATGCCAATTTCACTGTACCCAGATCTCTGATATTGACAATAGCTAAACTTTGTAAATTGTAGACAGCTTGCATCTTATATCTTGGTGGGCCCCTTTTGCCACCATTAGCTAACCAAGAGGCTATCATTAATACGTCATTGAATAAATAAGCATGAATTCTTTTCAATGGCATCCCATCTACTGGATCTAATTCTAGAAGAGAACCTTCGTGCAAGCAGACACGACCAGCAATTTCTGCTAAATTCTGTAGCAAAGCAAATAATTACAATACTCATCATAATATAGATTTATTTATATTTTTAATGAAATTAATTTAAAACGAACCATTGCACCTTCTACATTTTCAAGCAGTTGAATCAATTTTTGCTTTTGCTCTTGCTCTTTGGTAATATTATCATTGTTATTGTCTTGTTGGGATTCTGATAGATCTTCGAATATAAGGCCAGTAGTTCTTGTAGAACCAAGTGTGCTTAATAAGGAACGTTGCTCGCTTAATAATTGGGACAACTGATACATTTCACTTTCTAAATGAGAAATTTCTTTTGCTGTTTCTATAAATTGCATATAATTTTGATAGACATTGCGCTTTAGCGAAGCAGAAGTATTATTGGCAAGTTCCTGAATTTTTGCACGTTGTTGTCTAAGTTCATCTGCGCCAATACATTGTGCGCTGAGATCCTTAACAACTGAAAAGATATTACAGATGCATGTTAAACATCAATACTATGTATTATTAAATACATAGTAATATAATTACAAATCGTAGGATGTATCCTTCAATAAGATATATAAAAGTAAAATATAGAAATGTAGTTATGGAAAATAGATCCCTTACATTTTTCCGCATTAAAATCTTCTACTGCAAAAGTTTTAGCTAAATTTTCTGCCATCATATTTTCCACTTTATTAGTTTGTCTTCTTGTTGCTATTAATAATTACATTAATTGTACGATTGTGTTTTGATGTACTACAGATAAAGAGAGTTTATTTTGTTTGAAATACACAAATTCATGTCCACCCTTTCCCTCTGCCACATTCACTCACACTTTATCTACCTATTTTTGTTTTTGTTTTTACGATGTCGATACTTGTTAATAAAATGTACAATTTTCTAACCTATCGAATTTGGTTATATTCGATATCTGACATTTTTCATACTGAGGTGTGTGTATATAATTGCGCATGCGCGCGTTACGTACTTATGCAAATGTATGTACATTAATGTCAATAATTTAACTAAAAAAATTGTTTTAATAATTATTAAACAATCAGAATTTAGTTAATTTTGATCTTATATATTTCAATATGTTTAGTAAGTGTTGCACAAGCAGCGAAAAATATTATGAACATTAACATAAGTTAATGACTATGAAGTTTCTATAACATAACATAGATGGCGTTTATGACGTTTATAATGGAAAAAATGGCAGTAGAAAAATTGTAAATCTATTACAATCAAACATATTCTTCTCTCTCTCTCTCTTTCACTGTAACTAAAAACATTGTTGTACAAGGGCCAGTTGCATGTTGCAAAATTAATTAGAGGGCATTGAATATGATGAAAAAGCTAATAATTTGAAGGACGATATGCACGCTATCATCGTATGACATTGAAAAGAAAAAAAGACAATGTATACATAAAATTTAAGGAGGAAAACATTTTTTAAATCCTTACTTTTTTTTATATCATACGTTATTAACAATAACAACTTTGAATCATTCATTCTAATATACAAATATGCATGATACGTATGTCACGTATGATTTTTCAACGACAATATACATGCATCTCTATCCTATCAAGACGAATTAATTATACATTGAAAGCGTAAATATTATAATAATGAATAATTTTTAATAACGATGAAGAATATTTACATATTTACAAGCACATAAAGACTTACAAAGTAAAACATATATATATATATATAATCTATATAGGGATATTAACGAACTGCTTCGTAGAAGCACGAAGCAGAGGAGAATTTGTACGATATGCAATATCGTACATCGATTCCATTACTAAAGACTTTTACGTTCGTCTTAAAGAATAATTTGACTTATTATTATCATTAGAAATGATCCTTATTCTATCCTTAGAAAGATAATATTGAAAGAAACGTTATATAAGAAAACGGCGACGTAACAGCAGAATCGACCTACGAAATTTTGCTTCTATTTTATTTTAACAAACAATACAACATCACATATAAATATCATATTTCTGCTATCTTTCATTACTTACTCACTAACATATTACGTAAATAACATTTGTTGTGTTGCTATTATCAAATACAAAATGATAAATCATGATGCGCATAGAAAAAGTCATATAAGATGTTAACCGATAAAATACGATCGACATGTAGTATAATATTATAAGATATCACGTGTTATACATTTTTCAAATGAATCTTTAAGACGAATTTCAATAGATCATCTATCTTACAATTAATTTGCATTTCTATGTGTTTCTTCTTATTCGAGATGAATGATAAAACGATTTCAATATAATAGTACATCTCATGCGATTCTCTAATAGTTGCTTTTTTTCGATTATGTAAGATTTGCATAAAAGAATTACAATCGATACGGTTTGTACAAAGGAAAAAAAAAAAAGAACTGACACGAAAAGAAAATAATTGCAGGTTAAAGGTACGCACAAGTAAGTAAGTACCTATATATAGTTTGAATGATTTAATTTGGACCATCGTTTAACAGCGGTACGAAAAGAAGAAGTACTTTTACTTTAGATATGTCGAAGGAGATTATATATGGATTTTCTTTTTTGATCATTCTTTTTTTCTTTAATCTTTTTTTGTTTTACCAGTTTTCACGCGTGCACGTTAATACATTTAGAGCCTAGAACGTAGGTGTACGTAAGTAAGTATATTATTAATACTTACTTCCACTTATCGCGATTAAGCGCGCACGGAGCTAGAGTTAAGTATTAGCTCACGCGATTAAGTATATATATTGTAATGATACTAATAGATATAAGGGTATGTGTGGGGTAAAAGATTGAATACGATAGATACGATGGAATGACAAATATATCTCGACGCAGTCGTTTGTTTATATTACTATAGTATAATATTTTCTGACTTGACGCGCCTCGATGGCTAGGATCTGGGGGGGTTGACGGTGAACTTTTTTATTATTATCGCATAAAAACGACTCCTATGTTCAAAAGGAGGAGAATTTTCCATTTCAATAAGACCTTGGCTGAACATCCTAAAATATACATCATATATGTCGACCTTATAATATTTTCTTTAATCATTCATAATAGGAGGTGTTAGGTTTTTCTTACCATTGATCAAATCGTTGCGAATATGACTTTGTGCTCTGGTTTCGCGGCTCTCCATTACAGGAGCTTTCAAAATTCGTTCGTCTCCTTCAACGCTTTCCTCGTTGCTTTGAAGATAAACAGCAGCTATCGTAGCTAAGCATTTAAGCTTCATGTCGCCTCTTTTAAAGTGTTTGCTGGCAACTCGAAATTCCAAGCCTAAAACAGCCGTTTCCAATCCTCTCACGTCGATAGCTGTAATATGTGGACCTTTTAAGTAGAGCGCGTCGGCCTGTTAATGCGATCGTATTCGTTATTCAATATTCGTTGTTCGTTGTTCTCTGTTCATTGTTCATAATCGTTGTTCGCTATTTCAAATGAATGCTTTTGGAGACTTACGGGTTCGCCGTTAATGAACCACGTCAATAAAGCAGCTGGTTTCGAGGGCGCGGATGTACAATTTAGACGGACGACGTCGCCGACCTGATATCTCGATCGACCACCCGATATTAGTGGACCTTCATTCGGTAGGACTGAAAAGGCAAAATACAAAGGACGAAACGAGATCAAATAAGAGAAGAAACTTTGGAAGAAGTTGACTCACCGACTACCGTCATGTCAGCGTGCTCGGAAACTGTTTGAAAAGCTGGCGCTTCAGCCGACACTTCGCATCGATACCTTCCGGAACTGGAAAGATCCACGTTGTTTAAAACGACTGATCTTTCTGTCGAATGATGCGCCTGAAAGTCGGTAAGAAGATATTTATATACAACAATGCTCGTTGCAGTTATAGACTCTGCCTAAATATATTACTTTTAATAATTCGTTTTTATATAAATGCATTAATTAATAGTTATTAGTAACACACGTTGACGTTTACACCGGCGACGGGAAAGATTTGTACCATTGGCTCGTCTTTTGGAACGTATCGATAAAATTCATGACCATCTTTGTACCACTTCACCGAATACAGCAGCTCGTTATCCAGACTAAAGTTGCACTGCATACGAATGGTTTCGTTGAAAACTACGTGTTGCGGTATCTGTAGCGTTGTCATACGAAGAGCCGTTATATCTGTAACGAACGTGCATTCAATTGCACTTAATCAAATCAATTTTCTTGAAATATATATGTGTACACTTGCGTAAGTAGATACTTGCATACTGTGCAGATAATACCATGTAAGCTAGTATTTACCTATGTATACCGATTCTCCAAGAGAAGAGATATTATATATAGATATATCGAATAAGATACATTGAAATAAGATTTAATCGTTTTATTAAAATAGGTCAAATAAAGGAAATTCAAGTTCATAGAAATTCAAGTTATAATTAGAATGCTCCTAAGCAACTAAAGATTTATTTACGATCGTCTAGGTCTTTTCTATTGTTAATGTGAAGGATAAAAAATTAAACTTACAAGTAGACCCGTATTTCATGGAATATCGTGTTCTAATGTATCATATATGTATCTTATATGTATCATATAAGAAGCTTTTATATGTATGTACAATTATGAATTGATATCTTTAGTTTGATGATCCGTAAGGATAAAAAAATGAATATTAACGTCTATCGTTCGATTGTTTTTTTTTTTTTTTTTTTTTAAATTATTTATATAAGAAGACATATATAGTAATAATCTAAAGGAAGGATGCTTTTACGATAAACGATTGATTAGTCCATCTAATTAGAGAAAACGTGCAAACGAACCTGAATAAATGTGTAATAGGGAGAGAAGAATGAATCTCGAGGGTAGGAGCGTGCGAAACGAGTCCACGTAGCGCAGCATCCTCTCGCGAGTGCTTCTCGTTCTCCAGGACGGTGAGTCGTTAAACCGATCATGGACTTTCCCACAAAACAATCTTTCACGATATTCTTACTCTTTCCATGGCTCCAACGTAGCCTTTCTCTTTTTCGTCTTTTCTTATTCTTTTCGAGGACATTAACGCCAATGTGCGCGTCAACAACGTTCACGTCCACGTTCACGTCCACGTTCACGTCCACGTTCACGTCCACGTTCACGTCCACGTTCGCGTCCACCTTTTCGGCCTCGTATCGAATCGATCCAAGTTTACTCGAATTTGGATAACACGAGAAGGATCGCCGATAAAAGACTTTTGGGGCTTTTAAATGTTTCTTCTTTCTTCAGGGTAGCACATGATTTTCTTCTTTATTGGTCGGCCCACTTGACTAATTGAAAATCTATATATGTATGTACAGAGTTGCGTTATACGGGTTTCCACCTTCCGCGGTAAGCAGTGTCGGTACTGCGGCATCGGCGGAGCGACCGCCAAATAGAAGAGGAGGTGGTAAAGCGGGACACGCGACGACCACTGCTGCTTTTGCTTGTTGGCGATGGCGATGGTGATGGTGATGGCGATGGCGATGGCGATGGCGATGGCGATNATGGCGATGGCGATGGCGATGGCGATGGCGATGGTGATATTGATGGGGTGTTGGTGGTGGTGGTGCGTCCGCCACCGCCTCCGCTGCTACCGCTACCGCTACCGCTACAGCAGTTGATGGTGGTAGTTCGCGAAGGTAGCGACGCTTCTACCCGGGAATAGAGAGAAAGAGAGAAGTAAAGAGTCGGCTTTTGGTTCGTTCCTAGGCGACTGCGCCGTTCTCCAAGTCGATGATCGTTGCAAAATCTTCCCTCTCTGTCCCTCCTTCTATCACCAGGGTGAGAATGAGTTTTCCTATATAAATACATATGTAATTTTACGTTTACTCGAATATAGGTTTTGTTTTGCTATATCGAACGCTATCCGATCGGATCACATTATCATGCGTTGATTTTAACACGTTAAGCGCCACGCCGAATTTGCGTGCCTTTCCGTTCAGGCCACAGTTAGCCGTCAGGCGGGCTCTGCCGGGCCGCTCGCCGATAGGCGAGCCAGAGTATAAACAAATGTCGGGTAACGTAATCCGGCCGGGGCTTGCCTTCGTATGTTTACCTCTCCACTTGTAGATAAGATGCACTCGAGAGCCTGACATTTTCAAATCGCAATAAATACTTTGTATATACTTTGTTTATATCCGTATAGTCCCTTCTCCGTCGTAGTAGAGAAAAACCCGAAAAGCGAGGCCTAATAACGCCCAAACGCGTAAGAAATCCTCAGTTGCATAGATGTCCTTGAAGCATTGACCAAACTAAAACCGATATCGCATAATTTAAATGTTCAGTCTCACAAGTATGCAAAGACGGACACACGCGCCGCGATAGAAGAACGAAAAGTCTGCCGTCGGTCCCTAGGGACCGACGTGGCCTGAACGGAAAGTCTAGCGTCGGTCCCTAGGGACCGACGTGGCGCTTAACGTGTTAACTAAATATCCCTAAATAGCTATGTTTAACATTACGTTTAAATAATAATCTCATTTTTTTTTTTAATATAACGCGATTAACCTTGTGAACGCACGCACGCACGCACGCACATGCATCATTTTTCGATGTAAGAAAATGCAACAATTATACATAATTAGAACATTTAAAGGATATAGCAAGATGATAATAAGTATGCATATTAGTAAATATGAAAAGTGAATTTGATAAGTGGCAAGTTTAGACGATTATTATCGCTTTTAGATCGACAATAATGATATATTGGTCGAATATACGATGTGTACCTAATGTGTACAATGGCTTTTCGGTAATGTTCCCTTAGCTATATGTGTTAGTATGTAGATAGTTAAGTGTGGGAACCTATCTACCTACACGCGTTTCCGCTACATCCACTTGTTGCAAAAATGATGATAAACTCGTTATCGAATCTACTCCTCGTATTATTATCTATTTCCTTCAAATCAAGTTGCATACATGATACAGCCGCTCTATCGACCTACTATCGTCTTGATAAAACAAAATCTCGTTGACTTTAAAGATCAGTTTCTACCTGTGTACTACCTATCGTCTTAATAATAGCGAAAACTTGAATCAGGTTGAAATTTCATGCGAGTGAAAAGTAAATTAAAAGACAATTAGTAGATGTTCCTTATTTAACAAGTTCAAATCCTTCAATTAGGGCAATAAAAAATGACTCGATTTATACATACCCCCTGTTAGGCCGAGGGTTACAGGAAGATAGGGAGGGCGTGGAGCGCGTGTGCGAAACAGAGAGCTAAAGAGATGAGAGGTAGATCGACTAACGATCCCCACCGAATAATTGGGGTACCAGTTGCACGCGTCAGGATGAATTTTATCCCCTGAAGGCAGCAGCAGCAGCAGCAGCAGTAGCAGCAGCAGCAGCAGCAGCAGTAGCAGCAGCAGCAGCAGCAGTAGCAGCAGCAAGCAGTCTTACGAACTCTCCTCACCGCGTCCGACCACGTATTCGTGATTTCGTCCGTATAATAAGAGATTGCTTCTTCTCGCAATACATTTAGACAATACTTTGTGCGAAAAAAGTCGTACAGATATATCTAGTTCGATTAATCGATCCACCGACGCGTTTACTTATATAGATGTAGAAAGAAACACGAGTATAGTTAATAACACGATAACATACATGAAGATGATGATTTCATAAATTAACTTATCGAATAACGATTGAAATCAATGCGTTAAACGCGTTATCGCCGTAATTATTTGGTTATTAATTAGATTTGAGAGAATGGACGATATTAACTGTATAGGCAGGTAGATACGCGTATCCACCTATAGGTATATATAATATATCTACTTATCAATAGATTACTGACTGATACGAATATACAAGTATTTATTATTACATATGACGAATCAAATCGATTTCGCTAGATTTTCGATAGATTAAAGAATAAAAATAAGGAATTTCAATGATTTCACAGGCTTGGAATTCTTCGAACACCAGGTAGAAGCGATACGCAAGACGCATGCGCTTATTTATTAGCGCGACCGAAAATCGATATTCGCCCTCTCGTTTGCTCCCTAGGCTAATATTTCTTTCGACTTGGTCTTTTCGTAAAATTTTCTTCTGCTTACAACCGAGAATCTATCCTAGCCCATTCCTTTCATTCCTCTCATTCCGATCATTTCCAATGCAAAATTGATCTTGGAATTTATCGAAATTTTATTAGATAATTTGAAGAGTAAATGAATTCATATCTCTAATATGTATCTGATATCGTTAATATCGTTAATATCGTTAATATCGTTATATTAACTACTATTGTACTATAATCGAAATGAAATGGTAAAATTTAGAAAAATATTACCAAGTATACCCAACCTTCTTCCTCTAAGTCGTTTTGATCAATTGGAGTTGTTCGTTCGAACGATTGGATATACTCTTACATATGAATATCATCGTACGACATAATTCCGCCCGCGCAAGCTTTTTATTCTCTCGAACGTTTTTCGATCGAGACATTTCTCGCGGTAAATACGAGAGTAAGAAAGGTAAGAGGTATGGCGTCTACGATATACCAAAGTATTTAATAATTGCTTAAATGAGCCAATTTTGCTGCGATCCCAAATTTACATTTTCAATCGGATTGAAAATAGAAATCAATGCATTTCATTTTATTGATATAATCAGCTCAAATAATCAGTTTGAAATAAGAATAGATGAGTTCTAGTCTCGTTTAAATTCGGTTCACCCCTTGATGTATTTTCTATGTAGGTACGTATATATAAATATATGTATATATATATATATACGCTATATGTACACTAATATGAGCATAGTTGAGATATATAGAGGGATATATAGATATGTATGCAGCGCATTTGTATACGTAGCATACTTGCAAAAGTATAAGTAGTCGTGTTGCGTAAGTAGATACTCGAGGAATATTACAGATGCTTATGCGAGCATGAAACCCGCTCATAAAATGAGCGGTCTTTGCGTATATAGAAGATGCCATAGACATCAAAATATTTCCGATGAAATGACCTGCATTTAATGGAACGAGAGGTGCACAAGAAAATGTTCGTTGTAATTATGCGTATCGTGTCTTTGATATAGGAACGAATATTTGTTTTTTTTCTTTTTTCAAACTTCATCCAAATTTCGTTGTTTATAAACGTTTTATCTCTCGTCGTAAATAATGCATGCGAAGAAACAAGTAGGACGTTGCTTTCGTTTTCAAATGAAACAAATCTATAAAACAAACAAAAATAGCATCCGCAAAATGATAGAATCCCCGTCTTCTAACTTCGTCATAGCTATATCGTCGCGTTGTGACATACTTATTGTTAGTATAACATACATACCTACGTCAACGAAAAAATATCCTTTTTTTTTTTAACGGTAAAGTATGACGCACATTGCATGAGACAAAACGTTCATAAATATCCTTGTAGAAATGATAGGCGCATTACTAGAGAGAGCCAGTCGAAACCTAATTGTTATACGAAAGCGACACTTCTTCCAAGGATAAAAAGAATCAACTAGCAGCTATAGCTTTATATATATATAGGCTATATATATATATATAATATATTTTAGCAAAAAATAATGATTGAGCGGTGCGTTCCACAAGCTTTCTTAATATTGATTGCATCGTAAAAAAAACATTTGTTTGATTCATCGTGAATGACAATCACTTGTAGTGGTTTCTTCCTGGTTATGCGACTATAACGAATTAAACGAAACTTTGAGTAGGTAATCTTTCTTTTTTCTAACAACAATATTCGAACAAAGAAAGATAACAAAAGTTGGCGCAAAAAATGTAAAAGTAAAATAAAAAGGATCCGGTACGGAAGGAAAGAAGGAAAGAAGGAAAGAAGGAAAGAAAAGAAACGAAAAAAAAGAAAAGAAGAAAGGGAGGGAGAGAGAGAGAGAGAGAGAGAGAGAGATGGGGCAAAGACTCTATGCATTTTCCGTTGGGAAGACACAAAGTGGGTCATCTCGAGGAAAAGTAAAGTCCGTAAAAGCGAGAAATGCAAAAGTAAAACTATGAAACACAGCGAGAAAAGTAAGGGAAACGAATGGATAGACGATAGGAAAGGAAGAAGAAACGCTTCTCGTCTAAATAGCTCCAAATGATTATGATGATGATAGTAGATACTTGTGATTCTCGTCTTGTTCTCTCATCAAATATGATACCGTGCAATCTTTTCCCATCTCGTTAGGATTTTTCACGCATAAGTCGTCCCCTTTGATATTTTTTAATAATGATAATTACAAAGATAAATATATAAATTGCCATACGATCAAATTATTCATGAAATAAATGAAGTAAACGATTTTCTTGAGAATCATATTTCTTTAAATAGGCGGTATCTAGTATCTAGAAACCTATAGAAGACGCGCTAATCGAAGTACTTTCCTCGCATTCTATAATGAAAATTGGGCAGCTGCTAGCTCTTGTAGATTCAGTCTTTAGCTTGCGCGCACGCACGCACGCACGCACGCACGCACGCATGCACGCATGCACGCACGAGGAATAGGAAAATACATACGAGCAGATGCTCGTGCCCAACTAATTGCCCGCCCTCACTCGCCTCTTTCTTTCTTCTCCCTCAAACGCGAGCGATATTTGAAAAAGTTTCCCCCAAGCTATTACCTTTGCGCACGGACAGCGCATACTTAGCACGATTATCACGATTCTAAGTTGCGATTATTTTTCAAAATAATAATATTAACTACAATTTATTATAAAAATGAACGGAACATATATATAGTATTTACATAAGCGATTGAATCAATAAAAGTTAAGTAGTTCATTGTCATTAGTTAATTAAGTATAAGCTAAACAACGATTGTCTAAAAGTACAATCAAGATTCAGTAAAGAATTAAACTTTGTTCGATATTGAGTTTGCATAATTGCATATTCTTCTAATGGGGTCAGTAAATCTAAGATTACAATAATAAAAGTCAACACGGAAGATCAAAGTGTGACGTGGGGAGACGTGAATTAATATTGAATTGAATAAACTGAAATAGTGTTGCGGCATATTCGATATGATCATTAAGCTGAATAAAGCATGATAAAGTTGACAAATTTGGGCGTTATACTAAGCATTTACTAAGCATTTACTAAGCATTTACTAAGCGTTACTCTTCTCGTTGTATGGTTCAACAAATTATCGAAAAATTCCAATCTTTTAAATGGAACGAATGGACCTTTTGGGGTAATTGTACGAAATGCGGGTTCTACGAGATGCGCGAGCTAAACGAGGGCAGGAAATAAAAGCGCTACAAGAGACTCGTTCAATCGACTTGCGCGTCTATACGGGCAATAGACGTATAAAGTATAGTTTCGCCCTAAAAGGATCTTTAAAGTGCTCGTAAGAACCCTAAACGAAGCAGCTACTGTTCTCCATTAATCTGAAGCATTCACAAATCGCGAGCAAGTACGCTATCGCGAATAATCGAGTTGCGCATTAAATAGATTTATTTAATAAGAAGATAATAGATATAGACATTAAGATAAGACATTAAGATATCAATGCATATTAGTTTAATTATTTAGATGTGTAACGCTGTGCATTTCTATGATTACTACAATATATTATATAAATCAAAGTTTCTGTTGTTAAGTAAGAGAGAGATGCGTCAGATGTGGTGACATACGCATGCGTGAATAACAAAGCGCCTGCCCAAAAACTTACAAATCTCTTATTATAAAGATCTATGTACATTGAATGTACCTGTCCGCGCTTTTCGGTATATGCACCTTAATGCACCTTTTCCATTTGACATAACATTAACTTAACTCGATTATTTTTCATTAGGTTAGTCTTAACTTTAGCATGGAAGCGATGTTTCCTTCCTCTTGTATGCGTTACCGATTACCTTCGACCATATATTCTATATGTATATATATATATATATATATATATATATGCATTTATGGAACTATACATGGAATTGAAATAAAATAACAAACGAAATATAGGTGTGGTCGAGGTACCTAATTACTGAGGTACCTACGGATGGCTACTAACTACTGTTCGAAACGTCGATGACAAAAGATGTGAACAAAAAGAAAAATTGGTAGCAGAACTCGAAATTGCAATATCGAAAAGATGACAAGGAGAAAGGGGAACGAAGGCGAATATGCCCTCGGCTGGTGGTGATGGTGGTGGTGGTGGTGGTGGTGGTGGTGGTGGTGGTGGAGGCATCGGCGGCGTTGGCGTCGGTTCTAGAGGCAAAAGCCTTCTTGGCGGCCGGTATTTCCGCGCGACGCGTGTCCGAGTTCGCATGATCGTCGTCGTCGTTGTCATCGTCGTCCTGGCTACCGACGTGAGTTATCCGTTTATCGTGCTTGCAGCTTCGTGTTCTCAACAGAGGTCAAGGAGAATATTTTGGCGGTAAAGCGCACCAGTGCAAAGTGCGCGAGCGCGCGCGCTCACCAGTGTCAGTTGGCAGACTAGATACGCAGAAAAGAAAAGAAAAAAAAGAAAAAAGTCTCGATGACCGACGCTCCCGTTATCTTGGTGGATGTCAAAGGGCAACGTACGACCTGACTAGAGCTGTGCCAGGGCCGTGCCAGGGCCGTCGTGCCAGGGCCGTCGTGCCAGGGCCGAAGCTGGGCTCGCCTCGCGCTGGCGCGCGACGTTCTCCTCGTCATCGCCATCGTCATCGCCATCGCCATCGCCATCGTCATCATCATCGTTTTTGTTGTTATTATCATAACTACTAACATGGATTGGCATAACAAACTCGGACCGATCTTTCTTTTATTCCTCTTTGCTTTCGGCACCGAGGGTAAGTTACTAGTCCATCTATCCGCCTGCCTCGCCCTAATTCCTTGCTCTTCTTTCATCTTTCAATCGGTTCTTTGTCGAGCTTCCCTCCGACGGAGGATGCAACTCGGCGCTAACGACCTGCACATGTATATATACAGCATACATATATATATATATATATATATATATGTTAGCTCCAATTTTAATTCAATTTACAAGCACGATTCTGGAAATGTGTAGATAAGCATGTGTACACATTAATTGACTCGTCAAATTTAAAGAACTAAAGAATTCTGTTGGAGACAGATGCGGTTTTTAACGAGAATAATTGCTTGTCCTCTATTTCATCCTCCGACATAGCTAATTTTTGCCAAACTTTCAGACGAGTGTTATTCATAAAATAGTATTTTTAAAAAAATTAGATTGAAATCGTAAAAAAGCTATGGGTATGTGGGCGTCATTAAAATCATTCGCGAATAATTATTGTTAATTACAAGCTCGAGAAGAATGGCGAGCGTATTAGCAGCAGAAATCGAGTATGCGCGAGAGATGACAAATGAAACGATAGGTGTAAGTTGGAAAAAAATGAGCGAACCGAAGAGAATGATCTTTCTCGTGATACACATTTAGATTGTAAAGACATTTCTTTTATTCCACTTACGAATATTAGTCCTGTTGTATTACAATGGTTTTCTCCTCATTTAAATACCTATTTATTTATYGAATGTCCACTTATAAGAGTCGTAAGATATAGCACCACTATTATGAGTACTATCTCGATTAATATTCCAGGAACATTACGGGTTTACGACTGTATGCGCACGTTCGCATCGTCTAATCCTTGAATTTCGATGCGACTCAAGCACGTTACGAACATTACCTATATCTTTACACTGTTCCTGCCTTGAGAGCCTGTTTTTTCAACAGGATCCTTATTATACACCATTTCAACGATCTTACAATGATTTATTAACGAATTAATAACGAATTAATAACAATCCCATCCCCAACCCCCATATTTTATTAATAATGGTTACTTTCAACTCGAAGCAAATTAGCTAAGTTTACCATTAAATCAAACATTTTTCAATTCAAAACGATTTTATCCAATTAAAAAGCAGGAAAGCATTTTCCTTCTCTCTCTCTCGTCGTGGCCGTGTCCGGTCGAAGGTAGGATGGTCATCGGACCATCTGTCGTAGGTTTCAAATGCACGCGATGTACCATGACGTTGGAAAAAATAATTTGATAGCGTGCGTCTGTTTTTAATATACGCTTTCATATGTGCTTTTCATCAACAGATATATAGATAAATAGATATATTGGTTACTTTATCGTTGAGAAAGTGAAAAAAGATACAATACTACGTTCTCTCTGCGAACGTAGAAGAAGACAGAAAATTGCCGATCCTAGACTTACGCCAAATAATCTCATCAAATTTGTTATAGGCAATGCAATGAACGCGCTGAATTGCGCTTTTATACGTTGGACGAGTCGAGCAATTCTGTTGTCTATTTATTAAATAAACGTTCAAGGTGCACTGCGAAAGCATAGAAACACTCCTTAACTCGAGAAGAGAAGTATCTTATGAAAGATAAATCGTCAAGATAAAAAGTCAAGTTCATAAATACATATATATTCAATTGGCGCATTGAATCGATTTGAAATGCAAAAATCCGATTGAATGTGGATCAGATGGAAAAGCGACAAAGGGATAAGGTTTTCGTCGATACGTCTCGAAGGGTTCTTGCTAAAACTTGTAACTCTTATCAATGATTGCCGATAACGAAAACGCATCAACGATCCATTCTTATACTCGCACGAAAGATTATAGATTTGATCGAGGACAGGAGCGATCGGTTTTGCGGATGCGTCGTATCCGGTAATTTGACTATTGTCGATTGTATCCGACGATACCACGAACGTGGGTGGGTGCACGACGCAAGTAGAACATTGCGCGCGCGACGGCCCTGTTGCCCCTTATACTATTTCAATCAAAATTTATTTCGTGAAAAAAAACATTGGAAAAAAGCAAATTCGTTGGTTTGTTCGCACGTTCGAGTCTTTGCGCACACGAGTATCGATTTCCGGAAAAAACCTGTCCCTCTAATCTGTCATTTTCTTCTTTTCCTGTTTCTTTCACGGACATAAAAAGAATACTGAATCGTTTAACATTTTTTATATCCTCCTTCCTGTTACTTCCTGTAGCAAGGAGCACAAGGTGTCGTTGGTCATAGTAGTGATAGTTTGTACGATCATACAGTTAGTACGATTGAAAGGACAAATTAGATAAATTTACCAAGATCATTCGTTTTTAGTTACCGCGATAAATACTATCAGTAATATAGTAGAAACGAGGGGATAATCTATTTTGCAACAAGAAGATAGGTGAGAACTAAATCTTTTCCTTTTTTTCTCCTTTATTTATTCTCCCAGGGTGGATGCGTCGCGTGAAATACTTTTTCCTACTTTTCCAAACTTTATCCACGATCGTGAATCTTTTGATAAAAAGGCACGAATGCCTACAATATATTTGCTTTTGGCATGATTTACGACAGTCTTGCCGGTTACGCGTGCCCTATATCCCATCTCTTTCTTTTTTAAATGCATACGCAAAAGATATTCGCACAACCGCTCCAAAGTGTAGTTATAATGGTAAAAGGAATAATCAGAGAAACGAAGTTATATGTCGTTGTTAAGGTTTCTCGTTTTTACACGTTCGGCAGAGAGAGAGAGAGAGAGAGAGCGAGAGGGAGAGAGCGAGAGGGAGAGAGAGAGCTCGACCCTTTCTTTCTTTCTTTCTTTTTTTCTTGGGATGTCACGACCCTCTCGCGACCCTCCTACGACCCTCCTACGACCCTCCTCCTATAACCCTCGTGCAACCCTTGTGAAAACGACACGCGACACCGCTTGCCCTCTCTCGCGTAACGCAGCCAAGAGTTAGCCGATGAGACCCGCAGATGTTTGGCTTCGCTCTTCGACCGGTATACGATTACTTTGTAAAGTAATACCAAAACGAAATTAAGCGCGACCAAGAATCGAAACGACAAGGACTGCAGCCTAATGACGCTTCCTCTTCTCTTTACTATCCTTTTCTTAGGAGTAGCTCGAGTTTGCTTCTGTATTTCCTATCCAGGAAGTCCGGTCGATCAAGTTTACATAAAATATTTTTGACCTGCCTCCCCTCGATCCTCCCCTCGATATTTGACCTTAAGATAGGGAGATCGATAGTTGTCGACAGCACGAAAATGCGTTATAAGCGTGTACTCCGACTTTCTTTAAATTAGATACGCGTGATCTCGGTCATTTGGCATTCGGATAAAAATCTACTTCTACACGTACCTATTTATCAAATCATCTTAATTTTATAAGTAATTCTACTATTATTTTGCCTACATTTTAAAAAGGAGACAATATTATTCGAGAAGAGCAAAGCTTTTACTCGACCGTCGAGTAAACCGTCGGTATTCTCGATAATATCACGAGTTTAGATCATCGATCCTTAACGGACAATTAACTGGGAGCATCAACATTACCGTCTGTTTCTGGACAAGCTGATTAATGCGTTTCTCGAATAACGACAAAACAGTAGAAAAATGGCATTGTTTTCCGGTGACCTCATAGTCCAGCGACGATTACTCATACCTATTAACCGTTCGTTAGTCGAGGGCTCTTTTTTCTCTTCCGACGCGACATCCTTTTTTCCCCTTTCAATTCAACGCATTTATTAAAAAAACATTTTCTCCCTTTCCAATCGTACATATTTTGACTAATAAGAAGAATAAAATGAAGAAAATGAAGAAAATGAATGAAAAGAGAGAGAGCAGAAAGGCAAAGAGAAAAATGAGAAGAAGGATGGATGAATGGATAGAGAGGTATAACGAGTGCTATACGAGAGTGCTATACGAGTGCGTATATAGAGGTATGATTCATTCTTGGTGCGTTAAAAATGATAACTCATGCATATTGAACGACGACGACGACGACGACGACGACGACAACGACAGGGGTTGGATCGTTCCGTGAGTCAGTCGAACACGCGCCTCTGGCAAAAAAAAGCGAGAGCCCATTGCTTAGGTATTGCTCCTGCTTGCCTGCTTTCCGATCTCCTTCTTGACTCGATTGCTGACTCGATTGCTGACTCGATTGCTGACACGATTGCTGACTCCGAGTTCTCGACGAACAAGACGCACGCGTTTTTTCCACTCGCAGTTGACGGGGTTCTGTTCAGTAACATCTTCGCGATGTTATTTCTATCTTCATCTTGCTTCTCTGCAACCGTAATAATAGATAGCATACAAATAATGCTATTACGTTTTGGTCAAGTTGAAAAAAAGTTCATCCGATTAATGTCAAATCAGATTATTAATCGCGTTGCTGGTTGACAATGTATCCATTAAAAGAAAATATGCTTACTACTCGAGTAGACACACATTTGTATACATTTGTATCCATTTGTATCCATTTGTATTCATATGTATGCATTTGTATGCATTTGTTTTAGAAGTACAAGCGCTCAGGATGCTGGAACTTGTTATACCGCAATACGTGGTACGAGGACAGAACATACGTCTCGAGTGTAGCTTTAACCTGGACGGTGAAATACTCTATTCGGTTAAGTGGTACAAAGATGGCAACGAATTTTATCGATACGTACCTAGGGATATGCCACCTGTATTGGTTTTCTCACTTCCCGGCGTTACCGTCGACGTAAGAATTCTGCTTTTTGCTTTCTTCTTTCTTTTTTTGTTTTCTTCCATACGATATGCACACATATTACATACGTGCATATTATATTTGTTTCATTATTATTTTGGTGTTTCTGTCATTTAGATACATAACTCTACCGAACGATCGGTCGTTCTTTCTTCCGTTAATCTAATGAGTTCTGGGAGATATAGGTGCGAAGTCTCGGCGGAAGCACCTTCCTTTCAAACAGTATCCGATCATTCGGATATGATGGTAGTCGGTAAGTACTTTAGCACCCATTTCATCTAACAAATATAATTTTAAATTAAAAATAAAAATCTAATTTTATGTTTTTAGCTCTACCCGAAAATGGACCTGTTATCACAGGTAGACCTGGCAGACGTCGCTATCAAGTATCGGACGTTGTGCGATTCAATTGTACGTCGGCTAAATCGAAACCAGCCGCCATGCTCAGTTGGTTCATAAATGGCGAACCTGTAAGTAAATGAAATTTCTCCTTGATGAGAAAAAATGCAAGAGTGTGTATATTATTCCTTTGTCGATCAGGTCGATCCGCAATACCTAAGAGGACCTCATATCACTGAGGTAGACCGCGAGGGTCTAGAGACTGCCGTACTTGGTTTGGAGTTTCGTTTGCGTACGAAGCACTTTAAGAAGGGTGACATGAAGATCAAATGCCTGGCGACGATAGCGACCGTATATTGGAAATCGAACGAGCTCAGTATAGAGGGTGAAAGGCCCTTAAAGATGCCGGTAATGGAGAGTAGAGAGACAAGAGCGCAAGGCCATACACACGCCGAACACATTTTAGGTAAAATCTGTTTTACAATAAATATCATTATAATCAAAGTTATTGAAATATCTTAAAATAATCGAATATACTCTCTCTCTCTCTCTCTAATCGATATTGTTGCAGCCAGTGCAAATATCAAATCCGTAGGATCGTCCCTGTCGCTATTAACCCTAGGATTGTTTATACTCCGGTAAGGTCGAAGGATATCCTTACGTATTTTCGATTCCGCCTCTACCCCTTCCCCCACCTTCCCATCCACCTTTCACCCCTCCTTCGCCGCCCCTGATGTCGGATCGCTGTAAAATTATCTATCAAATGATTGATCTTGTTTATATTTTTCTATCGTTCAACATTTATTGCTAGCAAAGCTAGTGTCGCGTAAAGTGTCTGTCGCATTTTCATTAAAGTGCATCATACTAACTAAAACATTCGTAAAACCGATTTGCTAAACCGATTTGCTAAACCGATCGATTAACACGCTCGATTGACTTTATTGACTTTATTGTTTTTATTGATAATCATTCAATCTGTTAGATCGTTTTGCTTTTTTTTTCTTTCCTTTTGTATTTCTACTAGATACTTAATAGCTACTTTCACCTATGTGAACAAAATCATTGATATTTGGCAAGAAAGAAAAAAGGCAAAATACTATTATAGTGGTGTAGGAAGGAATCGGGCTCGAACCGTTTAAGAATTTTTCCAGTTATTTATATGCAAGTAGAGATATATAGAAATCTATGAAACTAACACATAAGTACTTATTCGTCTTATCAATTTGTCATTCAACTCGATCGCATTCAACTTTGAATGAATCATTTAATAGGACAAAACAAATAGATCAAGAAACGATCGAGAAAAGTTTCATTTGAAGAATGTCACCCTTTATCAGATATACAAAACAGGGTGTATCCGGTCTCTCATCCGCTACATGTCAAAATAAGTCTCTTTCATAATCAGAAGAGAACAAAAAATGTTAGTCTTTGTTCGTCGACTTATTTTGACAAATAAAATCACCCCAAACTCAATCGAACCAACTTTCCATCTGTCCAGGTACACCATGTATGTTTACAGAGACAAACTTTTTTCCTATTTATGTATAATTGCGTCAAGGTTTGTAATCATATCGTCGTTATTATAATTACGATTAAATACTTTTCGTATACCAATCGTGTCAGGCATGCCATTATACGTTACAATGCATGTCACAATTTTAATCGCGATTCTAATCACGATCATATTTGTCAAATAAACAAATCTTATAATTGATCATCGGACCGAATAACAACCATTGTCCAAGCTGATTCATTTCTCGTGATTTAAGACCTTGGAAACGTTGGACGCTAGAAGACGTTGGAAAAATGAACAAGAAGAAAATCAATTAACGTTGCGTTCTCTAAATCATAGCTTTGATCATTCTAGTCGGTAAAAATCACATAAAGTATAATAATAATAATAATAATAATAATAATAATAATAATAAAAATACTACTACTAATAATAATACTAATAATAATACTAATAATAATAATAATAATAATATCATATTTTAGGATGATTGTAAAGTATGTAAATCTAGACTGTGTACCAAAGATATTCCAATTTTCGCGATCAACATTCCTAATTGTTAATTATAGTCGTAGAATATGTAAAGAGATAAATCCGTATAAAATTTCATATATGACAACGGACGACGAGAATATTTTGTACATATGTACATAAATAAAACGTACGTTATATATGTATGTATAAGATTATAAGGTAAAATGATGTTAAGTTAAGGAATAGAGAAAAAAAGTATCGCTATATTACTGATCTTTCAGAGTACTGAGATTTATAACAAGAGAATTCTGTCCAAATATCTTGTATACCAAGGAAATAAAATCATAAAGAAAGACAAAAAAAAAAAAAAAGAAAAAACAAATATATCAATTCTATTACATCGATGGTAACCTCGCAGTAATCATAGAGTACTAATATTGTTGATACATCTTTCTGTAAAAAAAGCATGCTTTTTAACGTGAAACTTATTAAAAGGTTTCGAGGGTGATTTGGCAAAAAAGTTAGATATCTTTTGCTCTTTACGCATTTCAGGATTCTCTACTTCTTCCCACTCTACGGTTAATGCATTAGATTCAAGAACCCTTTCCGCTGTAGACCAACTAAAACGTACAATCTGTGGAAAGCCAAATATGGAATCAATATTGGCTAATAACCATTTCTTAGTTACCGGATCATTAGGATATCCACTGCCATATTCACTTTCGTTAGAACCTTCTCGAAATTGCCACGCACGTATTGCATGATCTCTGCAAACTTTGGCACAAATACTTGCCGCACTAACAATTGGATAAATAGAATCTGCTTTTTTTGCAACAACGATATCCAACTCTGGAAATATTTCTTCCAATCGAGATTGATATTTTTCTGGCTTTCCAACTGTATCGACGTATAGTATTTTTACATTTACACCAGCTTTAATAGCCTGCTTGATCAATCCAATTGCTGAATTTATGGAAATCTCGTTTAAAGATACTTTACTACGACGATACATACTGTTGGCAATGACATTAGGAGATATCACGTCCACGGCCCATCCTATTAGATCGCTTGCTTGGCACGTTTTATCAAAAATACAATCTCTCTGATTTTCCGTTAAGCTTTTTGAATCTGCACAACCTAAGTCTACGAGTAATTGCTTCTGGGACAATGGTGCATAAGCTATTCCGTATACCATAGGACCCAATACAGGACCTCTTCCTGCTTCGTCTACGCCCAATTGGCATGGTTCCTCGCGACAAATATTTGGAATCTACAAAATAATACTAAACTATTATTTCGAACCGTTCAAAGTAATTAAGGAAAATGACCTGAAACTCTTGTGCATTAATTATTAGACTTACCTCAGAAAAATAAATGTCATTATTGCTATGATCGATCTTTTCAAAGTAAGACGTTAATTCCGTTCTGCAATTTATTCTTACGTTTGCCTCTGCTTCGCTCGATTTATCCATTTCTTCTTCAGCGTTCTTCTCAGTTTTATTATCGATTTGAAAGCTCATCATATCTTTGATAGTTGATCTAACCTCAAAACAAAATTAAAAGACGTTCGGAGAAACCGCCAAAGTTTTTACAATATATGCAGTGGCGGACCCTAGCGGCGGCCATTCAAGCAATAAGCAATGAAGCATTTGTAGTTTGTACTTTGTAGTCAGTCGGTGCATTGGTCGGTACATTCACGGGTGCATTGCTCGATTGTAAACAATTCTAGTCTATACATTTCGAGTCTTTTCTGTTTTTTCAGGTACGAAAGAAAATGATAAAAAATAAATAAATAAATAATCTATTGGTCAAACTCAACGATAATAATAATAATAATAATAATAATTATTATTATTATTATTATTTGGTTAAGTATCTTAGTTCACTGTTTCCACAGATAAAACGGTTTACTATATAAACTAATATAATTTTTTGATAACACATAATAAAAAATAATAATACAAGAATATAATCATGAGTGACAAAACGTTACTTGATATTGATGACACGATATTGAGAAAAAATTTATTATTATCCGTAAGTAATTTATCATAAGTAAAATATTTGTTTATATTCAATGGTCTTTAGATTAAATGCTGATATGCCAATTTGAATTGTAGGAAAATAAACATGAATCTGAAATAGACGAAATATTAAAACAACAGTTTGAAACTAAACCTAAATCGATTATTATTCATCCTTCGCCTGGTATGTATTTCTTCTACATTAAATCTTCTATAAATGTCATCCGTAAACATATTTACTATCATGTAATGTTGTAGGTGTTTGTATAAAAACAAAAACAAATGCGGGTGAAAAAGTATTTTTAAATGTATGTACAACTAATAAAATACCTCCACCAGAAGACATATCAGAAGAGACCTTAATTTCACTTTTAGATCAAGAAACACCCTTTTATTCTATACCAATGAGCATTGGCCAAGAGAGATTAGAACCTGATAAAGGTAAATACCAATCGTTATATTTTCATTGTTAATGTAATATTATATCTAATGTTATTTCATTATCGTTGAAAAATATTATTTTATAGGTGGTACCTTATGCATGACTCATGATGTTGCAATAAATAAGAATTTTTTTGAAAAATGTCAAACTCAAAATTATTTATGGTTATTTACAATGACCGTTATAATAGAAGGTGTGTCGCATAAATTTGCTAAATCTCTCGATTCCAAAACTTGTATTGTTTTGAAAAATCGAAAAGTGAGTAATATCATTTTGTCCCCCCCCCCCTACTTGGAAGATGGATACACATTTTATTTCATTTTATTTCCAATAGGTCATGGGTACGATTCAACCGCAACGTATTGATGATCGCGAAGCACGTCCACAGTCCACATTAGCACCACAGTCCAAAAAACCATTAATTCAAGAAATATCATCAAATACATTGAATACAGATAAGTCAGTTACTTTGGCCCAATTACAAAATAATTGCCAAAAACCTGAGACTAACAATTATGTAATATTAAAAGAACCTTTGGAAGGAATAGCAAAACGTTTAATTGGTTTATTTCTTATACCTAAAGGAGTAAGATATACATTTCATTCTTCTTCTTCTTCTTCTTCTTCTTCTTTCTTTTTTTAGTTTATTCGTATTTTTTACATTACATTTTTCTTCTTGCTCTCCTAGATATCTACACATGATTTGGATGTACTTGTTGACGTCGATCGCATTATTGTTACAACAACGAGTGGAAACAAATTTGCATATGATATATGTATGCCTTATGCTATTAACTTGAATGAAACGGAAAGCTTCTTTGATCAAGATTTGAGGGTAAGTGAATATATATAAAATAGGTGGTATCATTGAATATTATAATTATATTAACAATTATTTGTTATTTCTTAATGTGATACAGATCTTACGATTAAATATGCCAATCGAAAATATGTAGTAGAAATGGTAAGATAATTAAACATGAGTATAATTTGTTATGCATTCATTCATTTCTATGATCAAATAGATTAATTTGATGACAACACTCGTTGAATGAACTTTTTTCGAAAACTGATTGATTATTGTATATTTATTATATTATATTTGAATTTATCTGTTATCTGTTATTAAGTGATATGTACTTTGTTACATGTTCATTCTCATTGTACAAGTTTAAACTCCACTGTGGGAAAAAGATAAAGACGAAAATAAAGATGTTGTTCATTTCTGACACTGTTCAATCTTTATCCTACTGTGCACCTTAATTACTGAATTTATATATATATATATATATATATATATATATAAACTCTTTTCTCTATAGATTTAACGCTATATTTGATTTGTACAATGAATATTTAATTCATTTATAAAGCTTAAAATTATATGTTATTTACATTGAGTTAATAACTCAAAGAAGTTTAACAAAGTGGTGACTGTAACAATTCCGAGGTGTGAATAATGATGAATTTGTATATGAGATATATTTTTTGCAGATGTTTGATCTCTTACATCTCTGTATAAAATGTTGGCCGTTCGATACCTAGTATAGTGAAAACATTTGGTAAAAGGTATACGGTATTTACGCCTATCATAAAACAAGTTATATATTTATAGACTAGATCGGTGAAAATTTTGCTCTTATTTTCCAAATAATTGTCACTTTTCATCAGCTCCTTAGAATTAACTTTAAGTATGGCACATATTATAGTATAACAGAGAGATTTACAAATAGCTTTAGTTCCAATGACGCTACAGAAACCAAGTATCGTCCTAATAATCATACATCCTAACATACGATAAGATGGCCAAATAATATTATATGGTGGTGGAAGAAGTGGAAGAGAAAGGGCCCCTGTCTTGTAATTTAACCATGCTCCTGCATGAACTCCAGCAGTTACGGAAACAACCATTGTCGTATCGCCGCTGCGAGTACATATTCCATATAATAAATAATAAGAAATTCAACTGTATAATAAACATGTATAATGTCTCTTACCGAGTCGGTGTCCATTTGTCGCTAGATGGATAATAAACCACAGCGGTAATGCTAATTAATATTAAAAGTATCAAAACCCAGGCATTTGTAATAATATAATAATCTAAAGTATCTACTAGAGGTATCAATGGAATCATTAGCACAATAGCTAGTAATAATCCTGCTACAATGTCCAAGACCGTATGCATTCCTAAATAAAGTCGACTCGTGCAAATAAGCGTACACCTAGAATAGAAAAGATGTTGTTGATTAGATGTTGATTATGTATATTATTTGATAAATTATTAAATTGAACATTAAATTGAAAAGATTTACCAAAGGAAAGCTATTGTAAAACCGATATGAAATGAATAGATGTATCTATTCATAGTAAATATTAATACACTAAATGGAATTGAAATTCCAATCATAGCATGAGTCGATGGCATCCCATATTCTTGAGACCATTTACTTTGTAATCTAACGGCTGGCGGGCACGCCGGTCTTGGCCAGCAAATGATGTCTTTCAATGCTTGTCCTAAGATGTAACAAGAGAACTATATTGTTGTTTGTATATGCACATGTACGTATCATAGATAATATTTCTTCTAATAATTGGAAAGTTTTGTTTATTAGTACATTATTGAAATATGTTGAATATATTGTATATTTTATTATATATTATTATCTTACCAATGCTCATAACAATAGCCCAGACTAAGACCACTCTCCGACCAACTGCGCCATCAATATTCCAAAACCAAAAGGGTATAAATGCAGAATAAAATATTTCATCTCCTAATTCTGTACCGAATAAAAATAAATAGTACCAAAAACGATTTTTAACAATAAATGCTGGAGATTGTAATTTCATGAAATAATTATTAGAAGAGCATTCTTCTTTGCTCAATGATTTATTCGTTTTGGTATATCCATTTTGTTCTTTATTATCGGATAACCTATGAACAAAAATGATCATCCACATAAAACAATTCCTTATATTTATATTCATTGAAATTCAATAGATATATTTTCTTACCTAAGATTCTCCGAATGCTTTATTTTATCATTTATTTCTATTCCAAAAAATTCTTGTACATTAGCTACTAGATGAGGAGCCTTTAAGTACTCAATTATTTCAAGCAACCACATTTCGGCAACTTTAATATATGATGTTTAGCGATTAAAGCACATTGTATCGTTTTTCAAAGTCGTCTACAATATCAAAATACTTTTGTTTAATTTTCAATACTCTAATAAGAAGGTTAATAATAATTGTTTACCATTGATCGATTCTTTTTTTATCTATTCTTTTCATTGGGTTGTTATTTACTTAAAAGCAATTTTTAAACAATCGTTTCGTTCGTCAAGACAATCGAATAATGCCAATAATAACGTATAAATAACAATGATTCTACATTAGAAGTAAAAAATCGAGTCGTTAAATTGTTAGTTAATCGAATAAATTATTACTTTTTTTTTTTTTTTGCAAGAAAATTGCACTATTGACGCTTGAGATGAATGTTATAAAGCAACGATCGATATGACATTTGGCTTCTATATCTTCTATATCTATATGTCTTATTTAATAAATGCGAAATTAGTTGTTTGTTTGTTTGTTTTTTTTTTTTTTTTTTAAGAGAACATAACATAACTCGTAAGTACAAACAAAGTACTTACTTACCTGCACGTGCACGTGCACGGTGCATGATGCATGCATGCATGCACGCATGCACGCATCCACTCACTTACATTCTATCATACTAAATGATTCAACGGATTACTATAAACTACCTAATTTTCTATAAGTGCAGAAATACTAATCGTATATTATGAAGTCATATCCCTACTTTATTCTTTTGTTTTTCTTTACTTGAAAAAAAAAAACAAAAAACAAAAAACAAATATATGATATACATATAATTAATTACGCAACTACGTTATCTTCCATAGAATGATTGATTGATTATTTGATATTAAGATACGATAGTTTCTTATTATTATTTATTTATTTATTTGACCTTTAAATAGAGAAACTGTGTCAAAAATAAAAAATGACAATAGTAAGTAATAAGGAAATATTAAATTGCTTTTTATTCTATGTATGTATACATATATAATTTATATTAAAAAATTATAACGCGCGGTAAGAATTTGTACATACATAATATATAGTATGTATGTATGTATAGAGCGAGAAGCAATTTATCTCTCCTATTTTGAAATGTTCTAAAAAGAAAACAAAACCTTGAGAAATATCCTTTTTTTTCATCAAAATCTTCATATACTCGTGGCTGCTGTACGTGCAGCACGTTGTTGTTAATAGGATAGATTACTTCTCGATTTTATACCTACATACGTACGTATATACATACGTTTTTATATTTCTTTTCATTAGAGAGAAATCAGCACATCTCTATTTACAATGAAGAAGTATTGATAAAAATAAATGACAAATATAATTGTATAGCATCGTGTACCCATTACCTCAATAACAATACTACTAACGTATAAAATAACCCGCATAAGGGTTAAAAGTTTCGTTTAAAAGAATGTAAAAAACATTTGTTTATCTATAGACTTAATATATGTAGTTGACAAATAAGGACTTTGAAAAAATTGTCATGTATCACAGAAGGGTTCTGGTTGGTGGTTATCTTTAATTTGATCGATGATCGAGAGAGTCTTTTTTGTTTTTTGTTTTTTTAAGAGTAAAATACTTGTCCTATAATAGCAATATTTCTAACCGCCGATGCTACATCTGTAATATCCGGACTAGGATGTACGTGCAACGAAGACGTACCTACTACAGCTGCGGTAGCGGCAGCGGCAGCAGCAGCAGCAGCATGCGCGTTCATTTTTTGCACGCTGTCAATATAAGTTTTATTCGCTTGAGAACCTAAAGTACTATTAACATTATTTATATGAGATTGCGGCAGTGTTGTTGTTGTTGTTGTTGTTGTTGTTGTTGTTGAAATAATAGGAGCTATAACGGCCGGATTTGTATTTGTATTTGTATTTGTATTGTATTGTATTGTATTTCCTTCAGATTGTTGACCATAATTTAGAGTATTTTGATTAGACGTCATAGTTTGATAATTATTGTACTGGGCCTTACATTTTTTTTCGTGAACGAATAAACTACCGGAATGGCTATAAGCTGTTCCACATATTTTGCAGGCATACGGTTTCTCTCCTGTATGCGTGAATCTATGTTCCTTTAAATATTTTAATCGTCTGAAAGACTTGCCGCAAGTTTTACAATGATAATTAGCTTCGCCGGTATGCGTAGTAATGTGTGCTTTGAGAGTGCAAGATTTAGCAAAAGCAGCGCTACAAAAGTGACAAACGAATGGCCTATCGCCGGTATGCGTTCTCTCGTGATTAATGCAATTTGAATTGGACGTAAATCCTCGTCCGCAATATTTGCAAACATGAGGTTTATATCCAGTATGCGTTCTCATATGAAACATAAGACCAGTATTTTGTCGAAAAGTTTTACTGCAAATATGACACAAAAATCGTTTGAAATTCGAATCTTGTTGCTCTTTCGTACGTTCGTGTATTCGCATATGTCTTTGTAATTTGATTTCTTTTTCAAAACTTTTATTGCATTCCAAGCACGTAAAGTTTTTTTCTTTTTCATTATTTTTTCGATTCCCTTTGCACTTGATTGCGCAACTACATTCCTTACCACAATTTAAACAACAATTTTCTTCTTGTACTTCGTGAGTATTCGTCTGATGTTTCAATAAGGATTTTTTCGTATCGTAGGATTTGCCACAAATTTCACAGGGGAAACCTTTGCCTTCGTTATCCGAATCCAATTCTTCTCTAATCCAACTATTAATTAACTTAATAGCTAACTTGTCGTCCGGCGGTTTTTGAGGTATAGAACAATCTTTATCCTCGTCGTGTCCGTATCTATCTCTATGACTTTTAAGCCTATCTTGACGAACAAATTTCATGTTGCAAACATTACAAACAAATTTTCTTTCCTCGTGTTTTAACAAATGACGCTTAAGAGATGTTTCCTTTCTATAACATTTGATGCAATGCTTGCAACGATAAACTGGTATACCATCGAAAGAATCAGATTTATTATTATCGCTATTAGACTCCGAACTAGACGTATAGAAATATGTTATTTTGTCCTCTGTGTCTGAGACGTGTTTGCTTGTTAATTTTGCAATCCCATCATCGAGACCATTATTATCGTGGCCATCCAATGGCCATCCAACGTCTGCCTTTCGATCATCCAAATGTTCATCTTCTACAGAGCGATTATTCATTTCTAAGGATTGCACGTTGTTCTCCAATTTCCTTCTATCCCTAATTTCCTTCAGTATGGAAAATACTTCCTTGGGATTGACTCTTTTGTGAACATTCAAATGTCGTACCATAGTATCAGTTTTCCTAAAACTTTTATTACATATTTTACACGGTACTAACTTTGATTTATCATTAGATCTGTGAAGTTTACCGTGTTGGAGTAGTTGATCGATTTGAAAGAATTCTTTCTTACACTTTTGGCATTGAAATTTAGCTTCGTTATTATGAGTTGTTAAAATATGCCTCTCTAAGGATTTCTTACTGGAATAACATCTGTTGCATTGAGTACATTTGAGATTTAAATTGGAACGCGTAGCGGAAGAAACTCTAACTACCTTATTACACACATTTTCTACATTTAAAAGCACATCCTTTTCCCCATTGTCATATTTCGTATTTCCATTTTTTTTTATATACTGTCTTTGTCTTTCTCTATGATTTTTCAAATTTTCCATAGAGGTAACTCTTTTAAACATCGTCAATCTTCTCGTACGATATGCTTCTCTTTTAACAACAGGCACCGGATCTGCCACCTCGTCCGTCAATCGTTCTAATTTATTATTATCATCATCATCATCATCATCATCATCATCATTATCTGACAATATTATTTCATTGCTAGTCTTGATATTACCATCATCGGATTCTTTCAAAATTCGGACATTGCTACTTTTGTCGCGACTTTTGTCGCGACTCTTTTCGCTACTCGTTTCGCTACTTTTTTCATCTGGAAGAGAAGCAACACCTTGGTGGTAGCGTATAAAAGAATAATTATTCTCTTCTTTCGTTACAAGTGAAAAGTGTTCTTCTGTTTGACAATATTGATCCTACAAATAATAATAACAACGAAGGATTGATTTTCATTTGAAATTATCAAATCAAATCAAATATACTTGTGTACTTTTACGTACTTTTAAAGTGTCAGCTTTCTTTATCGCTTTGCCATATAATTGTCTCAACTTGACATCCGCTCGTTGACATTGTTCTCTGAGTTGGTGAGCTGCATTGACTTTGACAATGCATTTTATACAAATATGCTTGGGTAATCCGTCGTCCTCGGCAACCTAAACAAATCTTAAAGGTCTTTACATTCTATAGGTCAAGTAGTAGATAAGAAATATTCAATAGGACTGACCTCGATACCTCCGCATAGCCATAACTTTTGGGACAAATCGTGAACGCTTTTATCTTTCGTAGAATTTTCCTCGATGGAAAAGATTGGTTGATTGTCGTTGCTCGACGATAGACAAACACGGCATAAATAATAATTATCTTGGTTTGTCATTATTTTCTATCGTACTTCTTAGCCGGCTGTGTTTACGCCTTGGCCCTATTTGAAATGTTCCTTTATGGAAAATCCTTCGCGGTACGAATTTTCACGAAAAAGGCACAATTTCACGTGACGTCATCATCGAACGTCTATCGAACGTCTATCGAACGTCTATCGAACGTCTATCGAACGTCTATCGAACGCTTATCGAACGCCTATCGAACGTATATCGAGTGAATATCGAATAGATACAGGCCGCGTGTGCACTAATTTCCCTCTTTCTTTGTTTTTTTTTGTTTTCTTTATTGACGATAGCTTAGGATCAAAACAAAAGCCTACTATAATTTTCATTTAGAAAATAATTCACCAATTATAAAGACGAGGAGCATAATAAATAGATTTAAAAAAATCTCGAAATCATCGAAATTTCTATGACGAATTGTAAACGAAGCATAATAGAATGTGCTCCTAGTCCAATCGGAGTTGAAGCCATATTTGTTAGATTGTTAAGCACTTTGCTGAGCATATACTAATTGCTGCTCGTTATAAAAGCAAAGTATAGAATACATTGAAAATTATGAATGGTAATTGTATGTAAGATACAAAATGGAGATTTCTTGAAATCGCTTTGGTCGTTCGATGCTGTGTCTCGTTCGAGCAAGTGCGCATGCTCCCACCAACAACTCAAGAGTTGTTCTTAGTGGAAAGAGGAAAGAGACGTGTCGGTTAAGTTGGGCGCCAGAGCTCCGCGTGGTCGCTTACTTGTCACTTCGTTATTTTAGAGGAAGGATCTACGATCTAAGGATAGAAAGGACAATGGCACTGTTTCGTTTTAGTTCCAAGCGATGTCTTGAATTACAGGTAAGTCAAGAATTCTTATCTCTCTTTATTTTTTCTTAAGTTCATTGCTAAAGGGGTAGGAGTACAATTAGGGTGATTTAAAAGATTGGATTGATAGCGTTCCAAAACGGCGGCACGTTATCAGCATTTCGGTGCGAAATTCGAACGATCCGTGAAAGGAGAATCCCCTCCATCGAGGGGGGGAATTGGGATTGACGGCCCCGTTATTTCCTTACCTCTTGCCTGCCTGCCTTTCCTTCCTTCCTTCTTTCTTTCACGAAAGCAACTTTTTCCTTCTCCGAATAAATTTGCTTATTTATTCTCCAGGAAAAGAGGGCGTCAGCAGGGCTTTATCGACCGACATTATTTGCCATTATTTGCCATTATTTGCCATTATTTGCCATTATTTGCCATTATTCGCCATTATTCGCCATTACTTGCAATTAGTGGGCATTACGATAGTTTTCTCCAATTCCAAAAGACATTTGCGGGAGAAGAAAAATGATAGGACATTTTTCAAAGAGGGTGCCCCGTTATTACTACTAACAACGGATGCGCTAGATTCGCTAGAGTGTCAACACATTTTTTCTTGACATTTTGATTATATTTATTATTATGCAGATAATACGTTTAGCTTACCGACTAGGAACATGCTTTCTAGTTCGATGTCGTCTTCAGTTATGTAATAAGTCTCTTCTTGACAATATCTATTTTTCAAAGGTTCATTTTGCATTTTAACCAACAGATATTGAAGATACATATGCAACGAAAGATAATTCTTATTATGAATTTGTTGTTCTTAGCCTTCGCGCCAAATTGTATAAGCAACGAACTAACATTCGAACCTATTGTATAATTACCGCTAAGAATAATGGAAAATTTCAAGCGTATTATCTAATCGATCAAAGTTTTTGTCAGCTCTTTTATACGTAGAAAGTACAAAGTAGTAGAAGAATGTGAAACGTAACGACTTGTTAATTTGTCGAAAAATACAAGGCGGTAGCAGCATATATTCGAAAGTTTAGGAGAAAGTCGAAGAAGGCGATCGGGGACTGGTTTTCTTCTTTGAATCTCCATTGGTTGTGTTTATTAATGATTCTTCTTATCTATCTTATGGATGAAATTTATTGCACGCGAGTAATTGGAGTAGAACACAGGTGTTCATTGAAGAAAATAAGAGAGTAGGATAAAATGGATATGATAAAATGGCGGTGTCGGTTTGGCAAAAGGTTTGGTAGCTAAGTTTAGCGAAATTTCGAGGTCAAAAATCTAACCCATTCTCTTGATCTACATTGATCGTGACCTATGTCTAAAAATCTTTCGTGGCTGGCACCTGTCTGTTGAGCGTGCCTCCTTCATTAACGAGACAAAAATGATCGTTTTATGGATAGAACAAAACAGTCCTTTCTCTCCTCCTTTCATTTGACATTTGGCAAGACCTTTTTCGCTTATTTATTTTTTCCTCATTATAAATGTCTCATCTGTTACTTAACAAATCTGTTACTTTACAAACAGGCATATGGTATCTGAATCGCGTAACCAATTATTTCAGGGTTGCGCCTCTTCATTTTATACTCGAGACCACCGTACTCTTTATTTTTAGCCGCCCCTCCTAAGTAGTTTTATTATAAGTATATGAACCTTGTTTTATCTTGTTTACCTAACAATCATTATTATTCCTTGTATACCTATATGTAGCAGATATTTAACGTTTAATAACTCTGTTCATAACACATTGATACGTGCGAGGTATAATAAAGAGCTCTCGAGACCGAACCGTTCGTTAATAGGTACCTTCTAGGTATTCGTTTTAACGCCGTTCGGCGATTACATGACGCGAAATCAATTAGATAATTGCGATTCGCGGGTGTGCGCCAACTGGCAATGCCCTTCAGAAGCCGCTCTTTATTACGTAATATGCGATACCAAGTGTTATCAATCGCGCGCGTCGAGTACTTTATCTTACTAATAATTAATCAAACACGCACGCACGCACGCACGCACGCACGCACGCACGCCGAATAAATGTACAATTGATCGTACATGGCGTCGACGCGTGATAATCTGATTAAAAGTGTGGTGTCCATACGTGATCGTTCAGACTAGATTTTTCATTCAAACATATTAGAAGAGAAAATATCGAAAATACTTTACATTTCTTTGTCTACATATGTGTGTCTTCTATTTATAAATAATATTTCATTCGATTGGTAACGTATTTTTAGATGACCTGAAAAGTAAGTGCCGGTGAAAGTAAGTAGTCTATACTGTAAGTAAGAACGGACAATCTTCGATTAGTTCGGATTAGGAAATACCTTTACACACACAGGCAACAAATGAAAGCTCGTCAAATTTGTGACGTTCATCGTAATCGAGATGAAAAGCGGAAAATGTAAATCGACGAGCAAATAAATTCAACAGTATTATCGCGCCGAGTGTTGTTGATAAGTTCTTGCCTTCTGTCGCACCTGCCAAAGCGATAATTGTAATTAATCGTGACACCCATGATGGGTATTTTATTACAAACAATGGATAGATTATTTTACAAACAGTTAATGTTTGCCTATTGTTGAAAATGAGACAGTCTTTTGTTACGATACACGTTTATGTAAATAGGTACGCTAATTGTAAATAGGTATATGATATTCATTTATTTGTACGCTGCTTAATGCTCGCTATTACGCGTACAATATTATATAATATAATAAATTCAAGCCATTTTATCTTTAGGTCGGTACTGGCCAAGTTCCAAACTCATACTTTTTCTAAATATAATGTTGTAAATTTCATCGATGCTTGTCCAAAATCATATATACATATATACACATATATAATTGGTTGGTAACTCATTATATTTGGTGCTTGGAAAAACTTGGATAAATTGCAGATTTTACAAAGCGCGCACACACACACACACACACACACACACAAATTATAGATCGTCTTATGTAATAAATAATAGTTCGTTGATAAAAGCGTAGCGTGAAACGAAGAGAGTGATCTTTGAACTGAAAATTTCAAGATGTAGAGTATTCAAAGGTATACATTAGTTGATACGATATTTATTTGAATGACCGAGTTCATTTTTTGAAGCTTCCTTCAAGCTCCCCCTTATTATCCTCTATTTATGTTAGGAAAATTCATTGTCGAGATATTCATTTAATAGTCGATATAATATATTTATATTGGTTTTACTGAAAAGCATCATTTTCATTATGGCAACGAAACGAGGAGCGTCAACGTCACTCGAGAATCACGCGAGTGAGTAAAGATAGAACCAATAGTATTACTCGATGGCAAGCGACGATACTTTTTTCAACGATCATCAACGATCGCCGCCGGTGTTACTACCACGAGGCAATGCATGATAATGACCTTTAATGCGAGACCTCGTGACCTCAAGGCGAGTCTTCATTTTATCATATACCAAACGATCCGATTTATCGGATGTATATATTAGCACGTCCTATGCACATCACAAAATGACACATTTCCTTTATGGATGCCCCAAATTGTGAAGAATAATGCTTCATTATTTAATATCATTGAGAAAAGGTAAAAAAAAGAGGAAAACGATTGTAGTAGATCGTTCGCGTTAATCTTTTATGTCAGTAGAAATAATTTTCGCATTACGAAATCCTGACGTAGTTGAATCTTACGGAAGTTGAATCGTAAGGATCATTAACTTTCAACGTATGACACACATTAACGATTTGTGTGTGTGTGTGTGTGTAGATGTCCCCTCTTACGTAATTCCGATATGTCGTAGGAAAAGTTCGACATTAATGATATTTCAGCAATTTTGATTGCCTCTTTCTCGCATCTATTTGCTATTTACTACACATTGCTTTTTTTTTTTTTACATGTCCTTTTATCTCGTCTGATTTCAGAAATTGACCACCAGCACCGTTACGAATTCTGTGGCCGTTCGATCGCTATCCGATGCTTCGACCGATCTGAAAAAAGTCTTGACGGAGAAAATACCTAAGGAGCAAGAACGCGTAAAGGCCTTTCGCAAGAACCATGGCTCTACCAAAGTTGGAGAAGTCACCGTCGATATGGTATGAAGATTAATTATAAAACCTAAATAGAGGGTAATTTAATAGAACATATTAATGATTTTTGTAGATGTACGGTGGCATGCGTGGTATTAAAGGATTAGTTTGGGAACCATCAGTACTCGATCCCGAAGAAGGTATCAGATTTCGTGGCAAATCCATTCCTGAATGTCAGAAGCTTCTTCCGAAAGCTTCCGGAGGGGCGGAACCTCTACCGGAAGGTCTTTTTTGGCTACTGATAACTGGAGATGTTCCAACGGACGCGCAAGTCAAAGCGATCTCGCAGGAGTGGGCCGCGCGAAGTGCCCTGCCGAAGCACGTGGTTACGGCCTTGAACGGTTTTCCTAAGAGCTTGCATCCTATGACCCAGTTTTCGGCAGCTATCACCATCTTGAATAGCGAGAGCGAATTCGTTAAAGCGTACAACAAGGGCGTACATAAAAGCAAATATTGGGAAACCATCTACGAGGATTCGATGAATCTAATAGCCAAATTGCCCGTCGTTGCCGCCACGATCTATCGAAATATTTACAAAGATGGCAAGGGTTTGGGCTCTGTTGATTCGGGCAAAGATTGGTCCTGGAATTTCGCCAACATGCTTGGCTACGACAATTCTCAGTTTATAGAACTCATGAGGCTTTATCTAACCATTCATTCCGATCACGAGGGTGGCAACGTTTCGGCCCATACCACTCATTTGGTAGGCTCAGCATTGTCCGATCCTTATCTATCCTTTGCCGCGGGAATGAATGGTTTGGCCGGACCGCTTCACGGTTTGGCAAATCAAGAGGTCTTGGTATGGTTGGAAAAATTACGTTCCCAAGTAGGAGACAATCCGAGCGACGAAAAGCTCAAGGATTTCATTTGGAATACTCTAAAAAGTGGCCAAGTGGTACCTGGTTATGGTCACGCTGTCCTCAGAAAAACCGATCCAAGGTATACTTGCCAAAGGGAATTTGCTCTAAAACACTTGCCCGACGATGCTCTCTTTAAGGTAATTTACATAAATATATTTTATTCCAACTAATAGATCGATAATCCTACGGTGTCCTACTATATATACTCTACTCTAATGCTATTTCTTTTCCTCCAGTTGGTCGCGCAAGTCTATAAAGTTGTACCTCCTATTCTCTTGGAAACCGGAAAAGTGAAGAACCCATGGCCGAATGTAGACGCTCATTCGGGAGTCTTATTGCAATACTATGGTATGAAGGAAATGAACTATTACACCGTTCTATTCGGAGTATCACGCGCCCTAGGTGTACTTGCATCCTTGGTTTGGGATCGTGCTCTTGGATTGCCCATAGAAAGGCCCAAATCTTTAAGTACCGATCTACTAATGAAGGCCGTTAAAGCATAAAATGGAGATCAATGTTTGCGCGCAACGTTTCAGTATCATTAAAACCACCAAATCATATTTGCGCCGACTGCAAACAATCGTTGTCGGCATTTACGATTCATATCGGCGAGTACAAGAGACAATAAGCTCTACGTTGAGCTCATTATCAATGTAAATTTTACTTCGGTAAGACCTTCGAGGAAGGAGAATCGTCTTGCGTTATTTTCCAATACTCGCGTCTTAAAAGAAAACGTAGTTTCATTGGAATGTAACATCACACAACTGCCAAATATTACAGAAAAATATTCGAGATAGCAGTCTTGAGAGAAAAAGAAAGAGAAAGAGAGAGAGAGAGAGCGAGCGAGAGCGAGAGCGAGAGCGAGAGAGTAAATAATGTATTCGTGTAAACACAATTGCAAAAACTTGATTTATTATTTGCGCGATCAAATAAGGAATAAAAGGCGATAAAGCAATATCAAAGGATCATCCCCTAATGTTAAAAACAGTTGATAATTAGATTACAACATGGTAGTGTATACCACTTAAAAAACATCATTTTTATCTACCGATTATTTAATTAACACTGCCCACAATTCTGCGCGATTTAATTTTTTTCAATTGCCCCCCCCCCCTTAATTGGTAGCAAAATAGTTTCATTGACTCCTCCTTTCAATGAAAATAAATAAATAAAAAAATATTGTAGGTACGTTAGTTAGCGCCAATGGCAAATGCGTGTATATGCACGGTGCTACACGTGTCGCTACACATGTCGTTACAATATCCAAACTATTAGATCATATTAGATGACTCACTCAGGAAGTTCACGTCACTATGTCGCGATTCCTCCCCTCACCTAATTAAATATACATCCGTAACAGGAAACACTTACAAGGCTAACTAAATACTTAATTAAATACCGTTCAAAGTGCTTTCTATAGCACTGGTTGTTGGTTTTAGATTTTCTCGAATATATTAATAAAATAATTCGGTCTTATACCGAATCAATAAGAAACATGCGTAAATTAAGAAGGATGACCAGTGGTAGATCCACTGTTATATGAGAATGTATGAGTGTGTGCGATTCTTTATTTATAATAAACATGAAAATAAATAGATATTTAAAAATAATATAAGACACGCGCAATCATTTCTTAATACCTTATTTGAAAAATGTACGAGGAGGAGGGCTCGTGCGCATGTACTTTTACTTTACCAATATTATATATGATGGATGAAAATCTTTCGGGTAAATCCCACCGCGTCTCTTTATATTTTCCTTTAAAATACATTTTATTCGCTATTTACTATTTATATTAACATCACTGTGTAGAACGTGACAATGTAAGAGAATGAATTATCCATTTAAACCTTCCTTATTACCTCTAATTAATGTACTTTAATATAATTTTAAATCACACGTATTTTTTTTTTCTTTTTTTTTTTTTTTTTTTTACCATACAGGTTGTCGATTTTTATGTTCAATATTTTTCACAGAAGCAGTATTGTCCAAATAAAAATAGATTATTACTACTCGAGAATTTAAAAACAAAAAGATAGACGTAATTTTAAACAAATCGTAGGATCCTTCCTATTTTGTAGAATATTTTGTAGAATATTTTGTAGAATATTTTGCAAATTTATCTCCAATTAATTCGAGTAAGAGAACATAATGAAAAGATCAGCGACAAAAAAGTTCAACTCGTCGTTATATAACTTTTAAGCACGCTTCCATTAATTCCATTATTGAAACATTCCACAATATTCCGATTTGAGAAAAAATTACGTGTGTGTTTATACATATATATATATATATATTGTATAACTGCAATAGTTATACATATACGCGATGGTTTGTATTTTTAAAAGTCATTTCTCAATATGAGAAAATTAACGTTTCGTTATTTTATATGTAAGAATCTCACTATTTACTTTAGACGGCATTTATATCTTATACAATGAAAAATTTAATCAACGCTCGACATAATTACATACTCAATATTGTTAACATTTCAACTGAATATTGTTTAAGTGAAATATTCCTTCTTGCTGCATGCAATGTATTATGAGACAGCTATTGCGGTTAAACATTAAACCAATATATTTGAAACTAATTAATAAATAAAATGTTTCTTTTCGTTATAACTACACAAAAATGAATTGGTATTGTTGCACAAGGTGTATTCATTTAATGAAGATTATTCGTAAAACAAAAGTAAACTTGAATCTTTCCAGCAAACAACAACTCCTCGTCTCGACATTGAATCGATGTATCACAAAACAGTTCGCATTCTATTTGCTAATGCTCGTTTATCTCTTGGATATCCTCGTAATGAAGTCTTACAGATGTTTATACGATTAAACGGCCGCTAAGGAATCTTATTAAATTCTCGTACGTAAATGTTAAAAATATTCTATAGATTGGAACTATATCTGCTGACCTTACTTTTGTCGTTTCTTTTTATCTTCCTTTTTTTTTTTCTTCTTCTTTTTTACAGTCGCTTATTGTTAATAAAGTGTATAAAAACTATATACAGAGATGTATCTTTTACTTTTGCATAAGAAGCCAAACGACGTATTCTTTTGGTACGTAAACAAGTACTTTTTACGGCTTCGGCGTTAATTATAAGCACAAGTGAACGGGTACGACTATTTTCAAGAATTCATTTCAATTGCGCTTCTTTGTTTTTTTTTTTTGTTTTTTTTTTTTTTTATACATGCAAAAATGAGATGACATATGAAACATGTGCGCGAACGAGAAATAAAACTTGGCAGTTATCACTGTTGAAAATGCATATTACTTAAAGGTAAAAACAACGCGTATTTAACATATTCTATTAGAAATAATCAAACTATAATGTAACTTTATATAATACAGAGAAATATTATTTTCTATGTGATGTATGACAACAATCTTTTAGCCTTACTCTTCTTCTTTAACTTGGACTTTAATGCTTATTGTTAATTCATCGTAATATCTTGACAATTATTTCGCGCGTGTATTATTACTTTATGAAAAATGAAAATAAATTTCTTGCCCGTCCACTCTCAAAAATACATTAAACATTTACTATAGTAATTGTCTCCGTATATGCAGTTATACTTTGATCGTCGTACTACAAAGAGTAACGTAAATATCTTTAAACGTGAAAGAATTATTTTTCCATTATGTACGACCATCAAAGTAGCAATCGTGCTAACTCGCGCTAATCACATATTATACAGTTTTATTATTTTCTTGAACTTATGACAAACTCTCATAACTCATACGTCATGTCTTCTTAAGACGTCCGACGATCCATTCCAATCCTTGGTAGAGTCTACGATATCAGTGTATTATACTCATTATTAGATGAACGATATATAATACGTTATACGTTATACGTTATACGTTATATAATGCAAGCTACACAATTTGAAGGAAAAAAAAAAAAACAATTATTTACCCTTCTCCCGTGAGAGCGCAACAGCTTTGTATGTGCCATTGGTGTTTCTTGATGGACGTTAAATCTAGTTGTCTGGAAATTTCAGCAGCTGTCATGCTACCCTTCAAATCCTGTTTATTAGCATAAACTAAAACATTAGCTTTGCTAAGTTCCTCGTGATTTAACATAGAATATAATTCTTCTCTTATTACACCGAGTCTTTCTCTATCAGTGCTATCTATAACCATTATTATAAATTCTGTATTTGTGTAATAAGTGGACCAAGCTGCCCTTAAGCTCTGCTGTCCTCCTAGATCCCACATTATAAAATGAATATTCTTCCATACTACTTCTTCAACGTTTGAGCCAATAGTAGGTGATGTATGAACAACTTCGTTCATCAGAAATTGATACAATATGGTTGTTTTACCAGCATTGTCCAATCCAACCATAACTATTTTATGCTCTGAAAAACGATTTATTTTATATATATATAGAGAGAGAGAGAGATAGAGAGAGAGAGAGAGAGAGAAATACACGTGCAATGTATAAATATGTCAAATAAATTCCTTACTCTTTGCTATGATAAATAATACAAATTTACAAACAAGAACATAAGGTAATCACATCTAATCACGAATTTATTATATTTATACATTTTTTTCTATCCATTCAAATGTATCAACGGTAATATTTGATTATTGAAAGGATTGTGTTTACCTTCATTACCAAAAAGACTCCACAACTTGGCGAATAGTAATCCCATATTGATCACAGTTTCGAAATAATTCGAAAAACACCGCGCACGTTTACTTTTTTTCTCTCTTTCTCTCGCTCTTTCGCTCTCTCGCTCTCTCGCTCTCTCGCTCTTTGTCACTCTTCCTCTATCGTATTATAATACAGCCTTGATTAAGATAAAGAGAATGTATGTATTTGGATTTAGAAATAGGGCATCCATCTCATTGTTACAGGGTTATGTCCAGCTTTTCATCACTGCACTTAGTTTTATTTTCACGACGTTTCGTCGCCTCATGTCAACGAACAGCGTAGCACATAAACAAGAAAGGCACAATAATTTGCAATTGTTGCCAGTACAATAAGATCAATTGTTAAACAAAGTTATTGTAAATGAGCATTCCCTAATCTAATCAAGACGATCGCGACATGTTGCATATGCGATTAAAATGCTCCTATGTAGTGATTGGTGGAATTGTAGTTTGCGACTATGACGTCAGCAACATATTACTATGCACTGATTGGAGAAAAACCAATTGTAAGGTTGAGCGCGCGTTAAATCAAATATTTCGATTATTTTACTATTAACTTCTACTATTGTAGAAGTTAATAGTAAAAGTTTTCAGTTTGCCAGTAACAATAATTTTATTGTTTTACTGTCATGTAAATAAAAACCTCGCGTAATTGTCTATTTAAGATTATCTTATTAGTTCTTCGTATATAATAAAAATATTCATATATAATATATACATATTAAAGAAGTTTTGTTCAAGGTACGTATTATATAACTTCTTTCGCAATATACCTCTGTAACGTACGAATGTAAATGTTTAGTATCAATGGGCGCATTCATATTTGCAAATAAAAAATATCGTGAGAAGCATTTAAAATGTATGTGTGCTTAATCAGCAAAAATAATAGCTCAATATAATAGCTATTCCATAGATGAACGAACGGATTCACTTGAATTTTGGTATTTTACATTTACATATACATAAGTATAGAAATAAATAATCTAATGAATTGACTTTATATTTGAAAGTAAGAAGGAAGATGTCATTAAATCGGATAAGCTGACGATATCCGTTATGATATATGCGAGAAAAAATGTTAAAAGTATGCTTGCATAATACATATATATATATATATATATATATTGTGAAATTCGACGTAATGTAGTAGTAGTGGAAATGAGGAAACATAAGAAGAGGCTACGATTGGCCTGTTGCGATTGGTGCGTTCATGTCTGCTGATGACTCTGTGTTTTTCGTTGGACATTCGTCGGACATAAGTGTGTATGGCCACTTGTTGTGTTAATTTTCTTATTTAAGTTATTATTCTCAGAATATTGAAGTTAATAAATCTCTTGGGAAAAATGTCGCAACCGTAAGTAATAAGTATTTTAAATACATATAGATTATATTACTACATATTATAAATTCATTAGATTCTTCTACATCTTTTCAATTAATTGACTACTCCACTAATAAAGTACATTTAAATGAAAATCTATTATATATATATTTATATTGTGCTTTTCATTTCAGCACTGCAGATATCGCATTAATTGGCTTAGCCGTTATGGGTCAAAATCTTATTTTGAATATGAATGATCATGACTTTGTCGTTTGCGCGTACAATCGTACCACGGAAAAAGTACAAGATTTCCTTGAAAATGAAGCTAAAAACACAAATGTCATTGGTGCATTTAGTTTGAAAGAAATGATTTTAAATCTTAAGACTCCAAGGAAAGTAATGTTATTAGTTAAGGGTAAGGATAATATCAAAAATGTAGTATATGGTACCATTGAAGAAAAAATCAATTGAATGAAATGTTTCTTGCACATGGTTCTTGCACATGGTTCTTGCACATGGTATTTTGCAGCTGGTTCAGCCGTAGATGCATTTATCGATCAACTCGTGCCTTTATTAGCACCAGGAGATATTATTATCGATGGTGGTAATTCCGAATATCAAGATACCGAGAGAAGAACGAAAGATTTAGAAAAAAAAGGAATACTTTTTGTTGGAAGCGGTGTAAGCGGAGGAGAAGATGGAGCACGATATGGACCATCCTTAATGCCTGGGGGTAATTCTAAGGCTTGGCCACATATTAAGCAAATCTTCCAAGTAATCATTCCATTTGTGACTACTACCTAATGAATGTCTGTCTCGTAATTCTCTGATGAAAAATTGTCAAATAAATTGATTGTGCTGCTTGTTGTGTATTGTGTTCTAGTCAATATGCGCCAAAGCCGATGGGGAACCTTGTTGCGATTGGGTAGGAGAAAATGGTGCAGGACATTTTGTAAAAATGGTACACAATGGTATAGAATATGGTGACATGCAACTTATTTCCGAAGCGTATCATATTATGAGAAATGGTTTACAATTGAATCCAGAAGAAATGAGCAAAGTTTTTGACGAATGGAATAAGGGAGAACTGGACTCGTTTCTTATTGAAATTACTAGAGATATTCTTAAATACAAGGATAAAAAGGGCTACTTGTTAGAACGTATTAGAGATGCAGCAGGACAGAAAGGAACCGGCAAGTGGACTGCTATAGCTGCGTTAGAATATGGAATTCCGGTTACATTAATCGGAGAATCAGTTTTTGCAAGATGTCTTTCTTCTCTAAAGGATGAAAGATTAGAAGCTAGTAAAGTGTTGGATGGACCCCCCGATACTTTGTACCAAGGTGATAAAAAGCAGTTCCTAGAACATTTGCGTAAAGCTTTATATGCATCCAAAATAATATCTTACGCGCAAGGTTTCATGTTATTAAGAGAAGCTGCCAAAGTTCACAATTGGAATTTAAATTATGGCGGTATAGCGCTCATGTGGAGAGGTGGATGTATTATAAGAAGGTAAAATATATACACATACATATTAAATGTGTTGTGTGCCACATTGAAATAATCATAATATATAGGTAATAGTATAAATATTTGTTACAGTGCATTTTTGAAAAACATTAAGTTAGCTTTTGATAAAAATCCAAAACTTCATAATTTACTGTTGGACGACTTTTTTGCCAAAGCTATGAAAGAATGTCAAAATAGCATTAGAGTTGTCGTTTCTAATGCCGTGGCTCTTGGTATACCGACTCCTGCATTATCAACCGCATTGGCATTTTATGATGGCTATAGAACTGCTCAACTGCCCGCAAATTTACTTCAAGCTCAAAGAGATTATTTTGGAGCTCATACATATGAAATGATTGGTCAAGAAGGTCAATTTGTTCACACTAACTGGACGGGTCGCGGAGGAAATGTTTCTGCTTCGACGTACGACGCTTGATATCCCTTATTATTGTTATATTATTGTCTACACAATTTTTTTATAATAATTATAAACTTTATCTTTATCTTTTCTAAATATATATAGTCACATATTGTTCTCCAAATGAATATAATATATATAAAAGAGATATATATATTTATATAAACATATTGCTATTTTTTTATATGTTGGGTTTTATATGTTGGGAGGAATATTATAAAAAATGATGAAATGGCAATTGTTGTGTTATAAATAAACTAAAACTTGTTATTTTCTTACCGTTCGATCAGTCGATTAGAGTATAAATTTGATACTCTAATTTAATTTTGGCGCCAATTTGCTATTACAAAATATATGCGTGCGCGTGCGCGCGCATGCCAATGACAAAAATCTCTTCTTGAGAATGTCTAGTACATTTCATATCCAAGAAATATCACACTATAGAAATGTTTAGTGACACAACATTTACTAATATTAATCGTCATCGTCTTGAAAGATATTTTCTTATTTATCCATGTATATCAAATTGTAAGATTTAAGTTTGTAACATAAGAAATTTCATTATTCCCTGATGGTAGAGATATGAAAAAATATGTAGAAAATTACTAGCCAAAGTTCCCACATATCCCATTTCCGGTCGAAAGAGGACCATTCTGAAGTTACTGAAGAATCGATAATAGGGTCCAGAATGGAAGCCAGTCATAAACAGCTTATTTATCTTCATAATAATTGGCTCTCGCAAACGTTTGCGACGCATAAAACACAATTCTGCGTATTTATGTAAGTATAATTGAAATTGAAATTTGAACATTGTACGGAAAAGCTGGCCACACTGTACTTTTTTTCCCATTACAATCATATGACGTTAAGCTTGTCCTTGTTGTCATTTGCAAGTTAACCTCAATCTTTTTTTTTTCTTCTTCATAATACACATAGCAATTCATATATATTTCCAAAAGTTTGTTGAAAATATATAAGTATTCATTTTTGCCTTACTTTTATATGCGACAATTGTAGATGATCAATGTTGGAAGGATGGTATTGTCGTTCTATCGCAAACAACAATGCAGATGCCGAAGAAGATGACGAAGAAAGTCCAGAGGAAGAAGTACCAAACTACAAGGATCAGTATCGAAATCTTAAGCGAAAATTAAAATTTTTAATTTATGTACGACGAAGGGACGACTGAGCATGCCAAGTACCAAGCTAAGTGAACTTTTTTTAAAGTTATAATATATATATATGTATTTCAGGAAAATGAATGTTTTCAAGAAGCTCTAAGATCGACTCAAAGAAAATTACTCAAAGTAAATAGAGATAAAAGTTTTTTATTAGACAGATTATTGCAATATGAAAAAGTAGATACATCGTTTAGCGAAAGTGACGAAACTGAGTCATCCGACGAAGAGGTTGCCAGGCTCGACACGTCCAAGAGGTATACATATTTATATAATAACTTTTAGCACCCTTTTCAAATCAGCCCTCTATGTATCCATCTTTGTAATAATACATTTTGTCTTGTTTATAGAAAAAAAATGGAAGTCAATGTAGGAAATCACATTTCGCATCATCCGTCTACGGTTACTAAGCCTCTTAATACAAGCAAAAAGAAAAAAGCTCCACCAAAAGTATCTAAAACGAACAATATACCTACAGTACAAGCACCTAATAATATGGTACCTATATCTTTGATGTCGGATGGACATATGACACCCGAAGAAGTAGAAAGGCATTTGGAGTCTCGTCAAACGTTTATAGAACTTGTACCAGAAAAAGCACCGCCTACAGTTCCAACAGAAATGTTCAGCAATGATCCTTCGTTAGATAGGTAACATCAAAACACTGTCCATTTTCATACGATATTTTATTATCATATCGTTGTTTGATTATTTCGTCGCGTCATTTATTGCAGTGAATCCAATGAAATTGGCGAGTTAGAAACGTCTCCCAGTAATATGGGCGAAGATTGTCTCAGCATGGACAACATGATGGCTGAGTGACGTCGCGATTCCGATATAGATTATTAATCGATTATTAATCGAATATTAATCGAATATTAATTGCACATAATTGATTGCATGTTTCGTTTATATCAATATTTTATTCAATTAACTTATCTGTGTAATTGTCGTGTAGCATAATAAAATTTTTTATACATATGAAAGATGTTTAGGAAAAAAAAGTCAATCATAAATCGTTTGGATATCTAGTATGTATACTATTTGAATCGATATTCGATATGATGGTACTACTTTTTAGCCTCGCTCGATACTTTCTATCATCGACTAATAATCGAATAATCATCCATTCATCCATTGTTTTTTATTTTCCTTACTATTAGTTTACAACATATATATATATATATATATATATATATACTTTCTTCTAATTCATGACAATTTTCAAGATATGATGATTACCGTTAATAGTTCAGTAGCAAGTATATTAGAAAGAATCATCTGCAAGATAGAAATAGAAACGATTTCGTCGAATAAAGATATTTCTCGATTGGCAATTAAACGAAAACTTGACGATATTGTAATATCGACTAAACAAAATAAACGTGCAAGGTACGAAACGGATGGTGACGGTGGCGGCGTTGAAGAAATACATTGCCGTATATGTTATGATTCTAGTAGCCAGCAATTGCCCATAGTTTATCCATGCAAATGTAAGGTAAATTTATATAATAAGAGAACATATGTGGTACGTATACGTATATTATATCATATTCATTAATATTTATACAATATGTACAATGTTTTGACCCAATTGTTGTAGTTTGGTAATTAGTATATACACATACATATATCTCAACAATTATAATACATATTGTTGAGCTGCAATTTTAATTCAATATTATATACTTGTATATACATCATTTTTAGGGTACAATGGGTGCTGTTCATGTGAAATGTTTAGAACGTTGGTTAGAGGAAAGCAATCGAAATAATTGCGAATTATGCGGACACGTATTTCAAGTCGAACGCACCCCACGTTACAAAGCTGTTACATCCGTTATTATATGGCTGTTCGTTATTCAACATCAGCGTCAATTATATATGCGCAATTTGAGAACGGATTTGCTTCGCTGTATCATTGTCACCCCAGCAACCATAATATGTTCTTACATTTGCATCATTGGTGCTGATTTTTATGCAGCGAATAATTATAATAATTTTCCTCCAGCACGATGGACCACTTATTCTTTACTAGTAATGATGGCATTACTTATTTTTTCCTATTTCCTCTGGATATACATAGCAGTTGAAAATCATCAAAAAATTTGGTTTTATTGGTGGCAAAAAACAAGCGCTGTCAAAATTACATTGCCCTTGCCAAATAGAACTTTAATAAACTATAAATCTAACATATCGCAAGTTTGATCATTATTCGATGCTTCTTCACAAATGCTTATTTATATATATATATATATATATTTGCATATATATAGGAGAGTGAGGGGAGTTACTATGATGCTCGTCGTTTTATAGAAATCTTTCCACGGCTCAGTTGTGATATGTAAATCCTAACTTTGCTTCCATCCGATATCTTTTTCACCCATATCTAGAAAATGTCATTAATTAAATAATCGACGATCACTTTGTGCTATATAATTTTTAAATGCATCCAAATATAAGATGATCATTTTGAAATATCGTTTATTCTTCTAACAACATTCGCTATTCTTAGTTGGTTATTTGAATAGTATACTTACAGCTTCTGTTCCAATTGCCGATATGTTTGCAGCAAATCTCGTCAAGTCCTGTCCTTCCACGTATACCGGTTGTCCACGATGAAACCTGCATTGTTTGTCATTATTGCATAACTAATTTATATGGAAAAGAAATAAAAGTTTGATCAAATATAAGAGGAAAACTATACGTAAGTAATACCATCGTCTTTCATACAAAAGTTTTCCACCTTCTATCCTTGTTTCCACTAGAGATGTGTCCGTAGATGGCGAAGAAATATGTTGAGATTGTATATTTACTGTATTGTAATGTGGAAGTACTACTATAAACATTTTAACATTTCTATAAGAAATGATTTAAAAAGAAGGCAATACGAATCTATATATATATATATATATATACGAATAATACCTGGTTTTCTTATCGTCGTTAAAATTTTACCCCGACTAATAGCTTTCAAGTCACTTTCTATTTCTTTTTCATCTAATAAGTAATTTAATTGAGCCGGAGGAGGTTTCCTACGTTTCTCGACTTTTTCGGGTACCGGATCGTTTGGTCGCCTACGTAATTTTCTTGTCATCACTGGCTTTACCTACATATATATATATATAGGTAAATGCGTGCGTCGTTCATTAATGTGTCTTACTTCATTATAATATTACCACCATTATTATATATTGATATTTAATTATACCTCCATAGAATCTCCCGTAAGTTCCATCGTATGCCGATCGGATTCAATCATTTTTCTTTTTTCTTCCATATCCGTTAGTAAATTTTCTTTCAAATCTATTTTCTTTTCCTCAAATTCTTTAGCAGCTGCTTTCTTTTCCAGTATGTAATCTCTTTCTACCCATTCCGTTAAATAATCTCGATAAATGATATTGAGACGCAACCTAATAAACAATAAAGTTTTAACAGAACAAAACAATATACAACACATAATGTTAACATGAACAAAATGTCACTAAACCATTAAACCTTTCTTTGTATTGTGCTTCTAAGCGTTTTAGTTTACGATTATATTCTGGGTGGGTACCATCCTTCAGTTGTTGTAACTGCTTCTTTAAATTGGCTAATTTATCTTGATATACCCTAAAATTCAACAAAAATTATCGTTACTCAAAAAATACTTACTTATTTATTTATTTATTTATTTTAAACTCACTGTTCTTTTATCTCTGTATATTCTTCAGATTTTCCCATATCCGTCTCGCTAGCTTCCTCCGTATCTAGGCATTACATATAATTCAATGTATAAACATTAATGCATATATGCATATACAATATGTACATCAGCGAATACTTGTACTGTACCTTCATCGCTATCGTCTTGCTCTTCCGCATCTCGATCTTCCTCGACATATTCTTCATTATCCTCGTCGATGTCGTAATCTTCTTGAGCATACATTGTTGAAAACGGTGAGTTTTGATATGACATTGTTCTTTTTATTCAAAATGAATCTTTACATTTTCGGACTTGCAAATGTCGTGGTTTTAGGTTAAAATACGAACGATCCAAACGTACCCAAAGCAACACGTATCCTTAAACCTTAAAACATGAAGCGACGAGTCGGCTGACTGTTGCATTTACGACGGAAATATAGAACAAATCAAGTTTTATTCCAGGGTGCGCTGTAGTTGATCGAGATGATCACCAATCATCACACAACATCCTGTCCTAATGGCAGCAATAAGTATTGTTTTTTTTGCATACTTTTTTAGGGGGACACAATATATGTTTTAATTAATTAATTTATTTATTTATACAAATTGCGCGTATAGCGATCGTCGTTCTCCTTAGTATCTAACTCCGTGGTCAAGCACAACACAATAATACGCTGCCGCCATATTGTTTGCATACATACGCGCACATGTACAATTTATACTTTTTTCTTTCTTTCAATAATTAATATAATGTTTAAACACAATAAACATTATTTGTATCATATGTATATGCATACGTTATTTGTATTATTTTTGGTCAAGAATTTATTTCTAATTGTAATGTTGATTAATCGTTGGGCGCGAATTTCAAATTGGACTTTGTCGCAAGCAAGCAAGAAAGCAAGCAAGCAAGAGAAATGACTGAAATAACTTTAATGAGACAAACGCGCGCGTTTTGCTGTTAGATCGCGCTTCGATCACGACCTTGACTTTGCGTGGCTATATTGTCAAATTTAACATAAAGATCTTTGCTAATCTCTCGGCGTAACGTCAGCGGTATCTACATTTATCAAGTGATAGAAATTTTACTGTTTGTTGCTAAGTGTGCTTCACTCCTACGTAAAACAACTTATATAATAGTAAGTACATACGTAAGTATAATTAGATTGACATTGTTAAATCGTTTTATTAAATAATAATAATAGCTTTGTTATTGAAAAAAAGTTTGTTATCATTTAAAAGGGTAGTTACAGATCATCAATCAAGATGCCGAGTAACGTTAAAGAAGGTTTTTCTACGAAAGCTATTCACGCTGGCCAGGATCCAGCACAATGGAATCATTGGTCGTTGGTTCCACCTTTAGTTATGTCTACTACTTTCCAACAGAGTCATCCAGGAGAACATCATGTAAATGATGAAATAAATACATATGTATACTAAGAAGACTGCTATTATCTACGATTGCAAATAATTCATCTTGATCTTGATTTTATTCGAATTTCAATAGGGTTTCGATTATGGTAGAAGTGGTAACCCGACGCGTAACGTATTGGAAACGTGTTTAGCAGCATTGGAAGATGGAAAGCACGGTTTTACTTTTTCATCGGGTTTGGGAGCCATCACAGCTATAACCGGTTTACTCGAAACTGGAGATCACATAGTTTCTGGAGATGATGTCTATGGCGGAACTAATCGTTTTTTTCAAAAGTGCTTAGTTAAACAAGGTATTAATGTATCTTTTGTGGACCTGACAGATACCAAAAACCTCTTGGCTGCTATACAACCAAACACCAAGGCTAGTATAATATAATAATATATGCTTTCAAAGTTTTCGAAAGTTTACTTAATCCGAACATTATATTCCAGATGGTTTGGTTGGAAACACCTACGAATCCTCTATTAAGATTAGCAGATATCGAAGAAATTGCCAAAGTTTTAAAATCCAAACATTCAGATATCATTCTTATCGTCGATAATACATTTCTCACGTGCTATTATCAGGTGAACAACGACAGATTAACATTATTTCCAACGGCAGATATAATAAAACATCTATCCTTATATATCCATATATTATATATTTATCCTTTAGAAACCATTAGAACTCGGAGCAGATTTTGTAGTATATTCCCTAACTAAATATATGAATGGACATTCGGATATTATTATGGGTGCAGCGATTACAAGTAGAGATGATTTAGCGGAGAGACTTCGTTTTCTACAAAATGGTAAGAGCGAAGCACAATCATGCGAAATCCATGCAATCCATAATTAACAATTATGGTTTATATTACAGCAATGGGTGTAGTTCCATCGCCTTACGATTGTGCTATGGTTAATCGTAGTTTAAAAACATTAGAACTTAGAATGCAACAGCATATGAAAAATGGATTAGCTGTTGCCAAATTTTTGGAAAAACATCCTCAAGTGGACAAAGTTATTCATCCTTGTACGTATGTTCACTCTTTGTTTTAATAATAAATCTTCAAATAAATAATACATTTGATATTTTTAGATTTACCATCTCATCCGCAGCATCAACTTGCTTTAAAACAATCGACTGGTCACAGTGGCATCGTTTCCTTCTATATTAAAGGAAGTGCTCAAAAGTTTTTGAAAAGTCTTCGTTTATTTGCTTTAGCAGAATCACTTGGTGGTTACGAATCTTTGGCGGAATTGCCGTAAGTGCTGCTGCGACAATGCATATTATTTGCATATATATTTGTAACATAATATATGTAATACTAATATATTTTATATATTATATATATATATATGTAGAAGCGTCATGACACACGCTTCTATTCCCGAGGCCACAAGAAATGAATTAGGAATCACGGATCAGTTAGTTCGTTTATCTGTTGGACTTGAAACGGAAAAAGATTTGTTAGCGGATCTTGACCAGGCTTTAAAAGCTTCTCAATGATATCACAAATATATTCTATTTTTTAATATAATATTTTGAAGATGTACACTAACTGTGACACTTTGCCGTCATAAAGAAATGATTTTTTAAAGAAATCTTTGATATAACTACTAAAGTAACGTTCCTATTACTAATCATATGATAAGCATTTATTGGATATTTATATACTGTTGTTAATAGAAATGTCGAAGCAGGAATTTTCATTTATATACCTCCTACGCAAATGTTAATAAACAAATATAAATAAATAATTGTAATATTTCCAGTATAAAGAAAATGCATGTGTCAAAAGTGTGTGTGTTGAAAAGAATTACAAATACTTTATACCTGCCTCCTATATCTTTGATGATATTGTGTAGATAGAAAACTTTATAAGATGATAATAATAGAAAGGAAAAAGACTAAATTTCGTCTTACCTCTTATAGATTTTCGATGCACCAGAAGGAGATTTGTTTTGATTGTTATTATCTGTGATCAAATGTGAGTGATGATTTAAATTAGAAAATAATAATATATGACACGAACAAATGTTATATGATATTAATATTTATATATAAATCTTTATTGATTTGAAAATGTTATTACTGTAAATTAATTTTCGAAGTATGCCGTAATTTAGCAGTTTTAATCCTATCATATTCTTGTGCTTGATTGTATAATAGTACACCAGCTATTACAGCACAAGTTCCAAGGGCCGATAAACCGGTTACTGAATTATTGAATAGTAAAACTGACAGCCAAATTAAAAATGCTCTTTTTGCTGTATTGGCAACGCTGCAAAATACAAAATATAACAATGCATAATAAATAAGGTAGAAAATAAGGCAAAAGATCTTCATTGATATTATTTTGTTGTTGACTTATTAACGTTTGTTCTACTTACCTATGCGTTACAGGGCTGATATAATCCATAAGTACATATGCCGTAATACTTTGAAAATGGAAGAAGACACCATTTAAAAGAAATGCCGCAAATATTTTAAAACTTAGGGAATGCTCGAGAGCTGGCAAATCTACTAATAAAATTGACACTGGTATTTGTACCACGATTGATGCTAAACTCGTATAAAATTGTAATTCTGCTGGCCTAAAATTGCATTGAATATAATAAATGTTGAGGATGCGTGTACAGTGGTCGTTAATAGTTAAGGAACAATTTGGACAGCAAACTTACGTATATTTGAAATTGTCTCCGCTAATCAACATTTTCGAATAAACATTTTGAAGACATTCGGTCATGTTTGTGGCCATAGCGGCGATAAATCCACGTAAATCAAAACTAATTTCATTTACCGAGCACAAAGCTAGACCACCCATTACAGGAATTAAAGATAAATTTACATATAATCCAGTGTGTTCTCCTACATATCATCAAATATTATTTCAATATAGTCGCAATATAATCGCAATATAGTCGCAATATAGTCGCAATATAATCGTAGAATATTGAGAAATATTCTTACCTAATAAATATCTGCTAATAAGGACGGTAAAAAGTGGTGCGCTACTTTTAATAGTTTCAGTAAAGCTTACCGCCACGTAATTGAGCGATACTAATCCTAATACTACAGTTGTAAACCTTGTACATCCAACCAATATCATGTGTTTATAGAAACCTGGCGGTCGCATAAGACGCGAGCTAGCCTTATACATACCGCAGGGAAAATACATTTGTATAAATCCACAAATTGCTGTCATTAACATTTGGCAGGCACCTGAAACAAAGTAATACACATTTCAATATATTTCTTTTCAAAAGCTTTGTAGAGATATATCGTCATACACAAATATACAAATATCTTACCCAAAATAGTTGGGTTGCCTTCCATGTACGATAATATGTATTTGTTTAAAAATAATGTACACCCACTGAAGACATACCATAGCGTTAGGAATAATAACGCCCTTGGATTAAATAATCCACCCTTCGCGTCGTTTGCCAATATAACCACTTCCTCGCGTTTTTTACCATGCTCGATGTATTGTTTCCCGCGACTTTCGTGTACCATTGACAATTCTTCCGCGTCGCGAGGAACACTTTGCGCGTAATTAATACGAACGGAATGATTTTCCATTACACCTTTTTTTACACCAGTTATGACATTATTTTTGAACGAATTTACATTTTCTTCCAATCTCTATCATACAACTGAGAAGGAGAAACATCAGCTCTTATTGGCAATCAGATCGTTTGTCAGTTCGCTGATATTGATGGGGGAGTAGTAGTACGTGCATTTGTTTACGTTCATAGTTAGGTTATGGTACGTTTTTACTTATTACTTACTACGCGACTTTGTTTCTACGTATAACGCGCTCAATAATAACATGTCGCGTGACATTTGACAAGACGCGACACTTAACTATTATTACCACTAACCTTTTAATACCTATTTGTCTCTTCATAATAATTTATCAACTTTGCATCGCAACTTATCAGCGATACTTTCAATAAATATTAAATCGATATTAATTTGTCGTCCGAGCCCGAGCAGCGAGCTAATAAGTGAAAGCTGTAAAGCCTGTAGGGACCAGTAGAAAGTCCCTAGCACCTAGTAGGTAGGACCAACAACTCTAACTCTGCGTCTTTAACGATATCTCGCAAAGATCGATATATTAATGAACTACTTTTGACTATTATTGTTTTTAAGTTTTTATATTTTTCATGATATCACCGATTACCTATTATATATATGTATATATTACAATGTAATAAAACGTGTATAGAACACAATATGTACAACATATAATGTATGTAAGGTGTATAAAAAAAAAGGATTCAGAGTTCTATTTTTTGAGTATCTTTTGGCGTATTTGGCGTACTTGACGTATTTGGTTGATTCGAGAACCTTTGTAAATATTCATCGTGAGCTAATATCGCTACGTTTCTACCAGCTATGGCACTCATTTCCATTGCGCTAGCTACCCATTCGATGGCGTTAACGTGATAAAGGCCGTCATAAAGTTTAAATTTGTCTAAACGTGCTTTCGTAGTATATCGTGGATATGCCTTCCAGGCGACTTCTTTCACTTCTTCTATCTAAAATACGTTCAATAAGTTATTGTTAATTTGTCTATAAGATAATTAATTGCGAGTTGTTAAATTATTGACATTACATTGAGAAAAATGTTGTTTAGAAGAGTTAAGGGCAAGGAGGCGTTACTGAAAATTTTCCATATTTTGGAATTCATTTTAGTTGGACCTTCAACGGTGTCTATTCTCCCAATGGAACGAATATCGATATTATAATTGCAAATTAATATGCAATCTAATTCTTCTTCGAGTCCAAAGTAATTTGGGTTAATATCTCCTTTTATAAAGGTCGCAATAACTGTTTGATATTCATCTAAAAATGTTAAATTGTCGTCGCCAGGGATGCCTTCGAATGTAATATGCGTTTGTTCATGTTTTCTTAACGGAGTCGCGATAATGACTATGTCGTAGTGATTTTTCATAACGTTATCTAAAAGAGAAAGATTTGGTAATTTTGTGCAAATCTTGTATTCTATGCTAATATGTAATATTATGCATACCTTTGTTGGAATAATGTACTTCATAATTAGGAAAGTTATTGATAGTTTCATAATGAATTTTCTTGACGAAAGAAGAAAGCACATTTACGTTAACGTTCCTATATATTAAATGTTCAGGCACCTAAAATAATGGAAAAACAAACATAACATATTAGTAAATAAATGAAAAGCATCTTGTTTGACAATTAGTAATATTGGTATAAAAGTACTTTTTTGTTTCCTCCTTTAACCGACCATATGTCTCCGGTAGTTGCGGAAAGCGTTACCAAACCGACGAAACTGTGAACGGCCGTCTTCGTTTGTCCATAATCTGCCAACAAGGGAGCTTCGACTAACTCGTCAATTAATTCCTCGGCATATCCCAAATGTAAAAGTTGATCTTTGATAGAGACTTGGAGTAGCTTTGGAAACTCCTTGTTCATGGCCATCAGCATAGAGGTAACGTTCATGAAAGACTGGCCCTTACTTTGTAGATGATAAATTTTCGAAAAATCGGCTAATATAGAATCTACGTAACTAAAGGAGAAGATAGATTATTCGCCCATCATCATTGTGCCGTACGTGTATAGGACGTACGTGTAATCCTAGTTTAGTCCTCTTACCTGTTAAGTTTAAACGGTTGTATACCGTATTTATACATTAATTTAGCTAAAGTAAATATCTTGATATTGCTTGCTTCGAAAATAATATCTGTACCATTCCATATAGCAAATTTTTGCTCTCTGCTAGGCTTATGTTCCATTCCTATGAAATGATAAAGAGAATGAATTTATTAATTTCATTCTTGTAATGAAAATATTAGTCGACAAGTACCAAGTAAATGGACAAATTCTTGCATGTATTTGTTCTGCGAGTGTATAATTGAACCTCCGGCTTCATATTCATTGTCATCAATTTGGATCGTCGCCAAACGTCCACCAATCTTATTAGCTTCGTAAAGATCAATTTTTAAATCATTGTTAAATAGTTCAGTGAGAAAATGAGTAGTCGAAGCGGCTCCAATACCTCCTCCAATAACAGCTGTGCATATTATTATTATTATTATTATTATTATTTATGTATATAATATTACAATGGAGCATAAAACAAATCATATATTTCTTACCAATTTTTGGTGTTGGTATTTTTGAACAGAATGCATGCTTCAATAAAAAACTTGTCAACAGCGGTAGAAAATAAGAATGCATATTAAATCGATCAAATGACAAATGTATCTATGTTCTTTCTTATACCTAGTACGAAAAATATATTTGTAGATGTATTTAATTAATAAATAATAAATATCGCGCAAGGGGTTATGTTTTCGCGTGGACGCGTGGAAGTTGCGCCATCTATGCAACTAGGGTAAATCAAATAGAAGGAGTAAATTTGATATCGTCGTCGTCGTCGTCGTCGTCGTCGTCGTCATTTTTGTACGTATTCGAACGTTTGTTCGAATTCGAAGCAAACGTAAATATTGTAGATAGAATTTGATCAAAAATGCGATACAGCATTTAAAAATGCTTTTCCCAATGAACAGTACAACGTCCGCTAAGCAATCTTAGCTTTTGTTTTTTTTTTTTACTAATTTTCTTAATATATGTTTATATATTTTCTTGTTTGTACTTTTGAAAAACATCGAAGATGGCTTTCGTCGTTTATTTAAATGCACACCTCATTGTTTTCCTCATTGTATTCGTAAGAAAAAGTTGGAAGCTCGAGTACGGACGGCGGCACTTTGGTTCCTGTACTCGCGCACGTTCCATTTTCTATATCCGTGCTTTTACGAACAAACTGTGCGAAGTGAAACGAAACTTTGCGTTTGAACTATTTCCGGAAGCGACGCTCGTACGAAATTGCGTATTTTATGTCTATGCGTGGACTAGAATAGGTAAAGTAATGCCGTAATATGTAGGAAAGGATACAAAATGGTACATTGTCTTTTTAAGATGATGATTATTACAAATAATCAGATAATCTTTATTATCCACATATCATAGGTTTTATTTTAATTGGAAAAAAGGAAAAGGAAGAACGAGTTGATTTTGAAATTGTGTAGCATTTGAAGGAAGAAAGAAATGCGCGCTAGGACGAAAAGTGGTGTTTAAAAAAGATCTACTTTCGCGTCTTTGTGTTGTGCCGAGTAACGGGAAGCCGAGCCCTCGGTCGTCTCTCTTTGTTTTGTCTTTTTTTGCGAGCGAACAGCACCGGGGCGAGAGGCGAATCGTAGAAAAGTTGGCGCCGCCGAGTATTCGGTAAAAGATTTTCGTCCTCCCCTGGTGAGTGCTCCGGCATTGGGTGGGAGGAAAACGAGAGAACCCGACCGGCTTAACGAGAGTTGGTGGGGGAACCTGCCGATCTGATCACACAGAAAGGGGGAGAGACAGAGAGAGAGAGACAGAGAGAGAAAGGGGGGGAGAGAGAGAGAGAGAGAGAGAGAGAGAAAATGCGGTGTGGAATCTGCAACAAGGTGGGAGGAGCGCGAGGGTCGTTCGACTCGAAGGAGGAGAGGGAAAAGCACGGTGCTTTTGAAAAAGTTTTATCTTGGGCGCGCTTGGTCTCTCAGACGCTACCGAACGCCGGTACGGTGCTGCTGTACGGTTTGCGCTCTTCATTCATTATTCGCCGTCCACCTTTGCTAATAGAGAAAGAAGGAGATACACGGAGTAGTCCTCGCGATTGTCCTCGCGATTGTCCTCGCGATTGTCCTCGCGATTGTCCTCGCGATTGTCCTCGCGACTGTCCCTTTTATTTCTTTTTTTTTTTTATTCTTTCTATCGTTACCGATACAACTGACGTTTCTTACAACTGTCACACACGTGGGGATTATAGAAAAAAGGAGAAAGGCTCTCTTCGTTTCGTCGTCATGAGTTATTGAAGAAAGCTTTCAGAGAAAGGAATAGGTAGATAGATAGATAGATAGACAGATAAGAGATCGAGGAATACTCTTTGGCTCTCGCCAAGATGAAGAAGAACCGTGTTTTATTAAGGAGTGCGTTGCTCTTCCTGCTGATTGCCGCTGATTTTCTACTCGTTGCTGCATCCGAGGTGAGTTATTAATTAAGATTTTCTTTTTCTTTTTCTTTTCCTTTTTCTTTTTTCTTATCCACGTGTTTCTTCGTTTTCGGATTAGACTTATCTCGATAAGTTATGTTTCCGATATTTAAGTCGATAACGCATCATCGTTTTACGATCGTTTCGAAGAAGAGGAGCGTGCGCGATCAACAGGTACGTGTGCGTACACGCGTCCAACTTCTAAGGTAAAAACGATAGGTAAAACTATAAGGTAAAAACTAGGCAAACTTGGCATCTTCTCTCATTGTCAGTCGGCAAAATATCGTATCGATATTCTCCACGACGAAAGATATAACAGGAGACGAGAGAAACTCGCTGTATAGTCTCGATACGTGCGGATAATTTCTCGAGGTCGATTATATTCCGATCACACTTCCAACTTTGAGACAAGAAAGCGGGAGAGAGAGAGAGAGTAGCCGGCGTTAAGCATTACTCTTCAAACACATACACGAATAGCAATTCGAGATGTCGGTCGGTCGGTCGGTCGGTCGGTCCATCTTTTGAAGATTGACGGAATATCATTTGGAAAGATGAAGAGTCTATTTAAAAAATATAAAAATAATCTAAAATTTGGACGCGTAACGTTATCTGGTCGAGTTGCGATGTTCGATAATCGCGATATCACATTTCGTCGTGGTGCGCTTACGCGGTCGAGCTCGTTTGATAAAATTACTTCTGCCGGATGCACGTTAACATCGGGTCTTAACTTAATTGGATAGAGATTATCGGAGGTTGAAAGGACTACTCGATTCGCAAAATGGTTACGCATACTACACAGTTAATGACTTTATTTTAAACAGAGATTCGATCTATCCTCATATTTATTGTAGCCCGTACGCTCTTAATTGCAACTTGGATGGTTACTACTACTTTTAATTCACAATGATTCGTGTGTCTTCTTTAACTTTGATTTTGCTAAACAATTGATCGGACGAATTAAAAGGAATATTGACTCGAAATGGTTGGACGATATATTGTATCGCGATTAAGGGATCAATTGGATTTAGCTTTCAACGGAAAGAAGACGAATCATCGACGACGTGGCATCGCACGTTCTTCGACGAAAATCGTTGTCCGAGAAGAAAGATGGTGGGTAAAGGATATATCGAATAAGAGGGAGGGAGAGAGGGAGGGAGGAAGGCATATTGGAGTACAAGGTTCCTTCATTATCGTATCCTTTTTCCTCGGACGACAAGTGTGTTTTCGAACGGAGAAACCTTTCCAATGGGGATACGCTATTTCGATTCGTTTGGGAAAAGGATGAAGGGAAGATTTGTACCTTATGAAAAATATGGTAATGCAGGTGGCTTTTCGCGACCGAATCGTTTTCTTTTCTACCTTTAAAAGAGCCCCCGAGCTCGCCACCAACCTAGCTCTCTCTCTCTCTCTCTCTCTCTCTCTCTCTGCAAGAATATTTATATAGATATTATTGTTATAGAGACGATGTCCGCGAGAGCATCGGAATTGTATGCTGGAAAGATCGACCGAGGGAACGAGAATTTAGGGCTTCCGGACGAGACGCAATTCGAATACGCGGCTAATTTGAAAACTTGCAACGATGTCCTACGACTACGCAAGAAATATACCGATGATATTCTGTATACCGTTTTGATCGAGGTGCTTCTCTTGTCTTTCGAGAAAACTCCAAATGAACTTTCTTTATTTTCTTCTTCTTCTTCTTCTATTTCTTCTTCTTCTTCTTCTTTTGCTTTGGCTTTTCCTTGCCTTTGCATTTAGCGAAACTTCGTAGAGATACAGATTATCTGAATATATAGTTCATTTTTGGTCAATCAGTATTTTCGGAGTCTCGAAGGAACCGTAACCGGTTGTCACGTATGGACGGTCGTCTCTTACATAAGTAATGCCGTGTGGTAAGAAAAAGGAGAAAAAAAAAAGAAAGAAAAAAGAAGAAAGCAAAAAAGTTAAAATAGCTGTATGAAATGCAGAGAAAAAAAAAAGTTCTCCTCGATAAATATCGCTTACCTCATCGTACAATGTCCATTAATACTCTCGCGACATATAGTCATTACTTTTTTATGAATTATATTTTAATATTACACGCCTTAGAATTTTTTTTTAAAAATTATACGAATATGATTACGTTTGTATTCTCTTATAGAAAAATCTACATTCCAACGTATACTACAACGAGATCGTAATTGGAGAAATAAATGAGTCATCAAGTTTACTTTGTCGCGATATATTTTCGCGTTAGGTATACGATTCTGTAGGAGACGTAGGTAGATGATAAGAAGAAGAAGAAGCAGAAGAAGAAGAAGAAGAAGAAGAAAAAAGAGGTAGCTCGATACATACCCGAGGATATTTGGATTCGTATTGGCGTGGTCTAGCTTTAGGACACTCGAAACACCGCGGTCGCATCGAGGAGCATTCTCATGAAAGTACTTTTTCTTCCCTCTGAGTACCGGTACTCTCGAGTGCTACTTTTAAGTGTCTTATCGTCCCAACGGATCTTTACTTCTTTTAACGCGTCCATTCGCACCCAATGGGTGCGAGACCAAACTTCCTCTTTCTTTTTGGCTTTGTTTTAGAAAAATTCCAAGGTATATCGAAAGCTGAAGGAGGAGTGGTAGGTAGGACCGGTAATATAAGCCGGTAGTCGAATCGATTTTCACGGCTAATCCTTATTGGGTCGGTAATATATGTAGCATCAGAGTCATCTCGTTTTTCCTAGTTGATTTGACGACGCTCTTTATCGTCTCTCCAGGATACAACTTTGTTCTTTTGTACTTTTTTTCTAGTAGATACTCTCTCTCGTTATATATCGTTATATATCGATCATCCCTTTTAATCGGATATGGACGGCGAATTTGCGTGGACTGACCGTGAAATTAAAGGGGACAACGATCATCAAGCCCCTTGGAGAGAATAAGCGAAAGGAAAGATTATACTTTAACTTGAACTTATACTTTTCGTCGAATAAGAGAGTAAGTTCGATGCGCGGTCAGGTAGGATCCTTTGGAGAATTGCCCCGCATCTGTACGCATGTACCGATAAACAAACGCCACGTCGCGCCACACTTTTTCCCTTATTTATTTTCTTTTTATATAATACTTATATTAGAGAAAATCGTTATCGAAGGTGGTGGCAGTGGCGGAGGCGGAGGCGGAGGCGGAGGCGGGCCTCTAACGTGCCTGCAGCTTGCAACCAAGAGGGATTAAGCGCATCTGGTGACCGTGTCACCAGAAAGATGGAGGGAGAGACTCGTTCGCTTGACGAACAAAGACCGTGTTCGAGGAGAAAGCACGTGTACGAGAATAAAAAGAGAGACGATCGCGTCTTAAACGTGTGGGCGAGTCAAACTGGTTTTCACGTTCGCGTGTCCATGGGAAGAAAGAAGAAGTAGACGAAGAAGAAGAAGAGGAAGAAGAAGAAGAGGAAGAAGAAGAAGAAGAAGAAGAAGAAGAAGAAGAAGAAGAAAGGAGGAGGAAGGTCTTGGAAACGAAAAGCAAAAGCAAAGGCAAAAGCGAAGGCAAAGGCAAAGGCAAAGGCAAAGGCAAGACGACTTTCGTACGTAGTACGGTGCTCCCCATGGCAACAACGCGAGTTGCTCCTTTTTTTTTTTTCTTTTTTTTTTAAACTTGCATATTTGTGTACAACTCGCCATCGACGCCCATGCCGCCTCCGCCACCTCCGCGCTACTTCCGCCGACGATATCGCCAAGTGTGTGACGATACTACTTGCAACGGCGCAATATCCAATGCTATTTCCTATACATCATTAGGAAGAAGACGGGAGTGTCGCAACTTCACTAAGACTGTGTGTGTGTGTGTGCGTGTGCGTGTGCGTGTGCGCCCATGGTCGACATCGAGTCGACGAGATCCGAAACACGTGCAGCTTCCTTTCTATTTTTCTTCTTTACATTTTTTATTACTTTCTCCGATTGGAAAGATTTTCGTGATGAATTACAAGGAAAAAAGATTTGGTGCGTTTCCTTTGGTAGAAAGTAAACTTGGCATTATCGTCAAATCGAACGACGGATGTCTCAGGTGTTTCATATACCGTTTCCCTCGTTTCTCTTCTTCCAAAGGTTCTTTCTTTTTCTTAAGAAACAAGCGTAGCTTGCCATTCGATCAACATTTCAAAAAGAATCTTCGATTCATAGGGCTTGAATAATGTAATGAGTAACGAAAATCCGATTTTGGGTCTTTCTTCTTTTGCACGTACTTATGTGCATAAGAAAATCATGACATCCAACGAGAACGCGTATTTTAAGAAGACAAGACTTTAACTCGACGCGCGCAATTCCGTTTGCTATTTCGGAATTTGCCATTTTACAATTTTATTCGAGATCGTAATGCACATTTGTAGACACGTCTTATCGCATTTCATTGGAAATCTTCAAATCTATGCTTTATAAATCTAATGGCTTATCGCGTGTAAAGTCAAGGTCGGAAATTGCGAGTCATCGAGTTGCGTGCTGGTAAAAAGATACCGATTGTTCGAATGATTCGTGACCATTTAGCATTATTTTTGTCCGCGTTTCGTATCAAAGTTCGTCATTAACGAATAACGCTTATCCAGCGTTGAATGACTTGTAGCGTTGAAGCGCTGGCAAATAGAGGCACTTCTCGGTCCGGCCAGGAACGTTGCGATCCTAATCACTCGCCATTCAGTCTACCTACTCTCTTGGAGGATCCCTTTCCCGAATTTTCTTCATATTTCTCGGCATTGACGAATCAAAGGAATCGAGATTGCGTCATCCGCATCCGTTAATGCAGATTCGAGGAAAAATCAAACTTTGAAAGAACGTGTTATCGTGCGTAGTCGTAAGGCGATCCTAGAGCAAAAGAATAGAAAAAAAAAAAACCCAAAAGAATAAGTCACGATGTCAATAAATTCAAACTTATCTGCGGCCATAAATCTGGAGACGGTGCGCGACCACATTGGGGTTCGATGAAGCATGCAAAGCCAATGCTGTTTGAGACTTATAGCGCCGACCGATCAAACGATCATACGCGCACGCTTGTTTTTGCGTTTCTACGTACTTCAAATAACTTGCCTAGCTTTATTCGCTTTTTTTCCTATTTATATCGTATTCGTCATACGGTCAGTGTTATATTATACGGTATTGAAAATGTGAGAAACATATGGACGATTAGTGTCACATGTAAAACGATTTGAGTAAGAAGTAGTCGTCGTCGTCGTTGTGGTCGCCCCTTGCAAGGTTCTATCTTTAGTTCACGCGCTTTCTATATTCTCCTCTGTTGTCTCTTTTTCTTGTGTAACCTTTTGTCTCTCTCGATCGATCGATTAGAAATATCAAAAAGAAGATAAATAAATAAAAGAGATCGTGTCAGGGTTGCGATTTGAGGGAACAATTAGAATCCATGAAAAGGTGGTCGGTGCTCGGAAGGCAGGGTTCTTGTATTTCCGGCGCGCTACTGAAAAGAGAAAATCTCTTGGTTTCTCCCTGGCGTTTCTCCCTGGCGTTTCTTCTTGAAAAAAATCCCTTTTTCTTGAAGAGTCGGAATTCGGGTCGTGCGTCCTACATTCTGGGCAAGCGTCAAAGTTAATTGCAGGTGTCGAGGAGGATTATGCGGTGGGTTCTCGCGTTAACCCCTACCGCGCGCGTTATAAAAGTACCTACCTGCGATGTGCATGTTGCTCGATTAAATTCCTGATAGAAAAAAAATCTTGTCAGTTTAAGGGAGAGAGAGAGAGAGAGAGAGAGAGAGAGAGAGAGATATGACAGAGACGAATAATCGTTCGATTTTCTCTTGTTAAGAATCGACTGGTTCCGGAATCGATCGATCCGTCGATAGCAGACATTTTCTAATTGAACGATATAAAATGCAGCTCGATGTGAATTTCAACAAGTCCGTATAATGCGAGGTATAAAATTTCTGGTAATTAACATCGTGACCATCGAAAGGATTCACGAGAAAAACTCGTCGAAGCCATAGACGCGATTTGCCGGTATAGGTTTATTTTCAGAAAAGTCTGTTAATTAAATTCTCCCTTCATTTTTTGATATACTGAGGCTAGTTTAAATACCATCTCTCGTTCAAATAATAAAGAGATATATAAATGGACAGTGGCGTGGAGAATTTATCTTTATTATTTATTTTTCATATTCATCGAATAATAATGATTTTGTTTAGTCAAATATTGTTCGATTTTCAACGAAAGGAAGAGATAGATATCTCTTAAATCCATTATGTCTTGGAGTAACTTTGGGCGTTTGTGGTATACGCGTGAACATTCGCGAACAAGGATTATCGTTATCCCGCGAGAACCTTCGTCAGCTTTCCTTCGTCAGCTTTCCTTCGTGCTTTCCTTCGTCAGGTTTCCTTCATCGCTCGCTCGCTCGCTCGCTCGCTCGTTCGGTTGGCCTTTTTCTTCTCAACAGAGAGTGCTTTATTTCGAGTAAGAAAAAAGCAATGTACGAGATAACGACGCGTTCGTGCTCTCGATCGATATAGGAATTTAAGGAAATTCGAGGTATAAGGTATTTTTAATGGAATAAAAGCTGTGATTCTGGTACTCTTTCTCTCTCTCTCTCTCTCTCTCTCTCTCAGTTATTTCAGGCAATTCCGTCACGCGCGTTTCCCCAAAAACGCGCGTGTACCCTTCTTTGACTCTGTACAACTTGAGACTCTATAAATAAGCGCTTACAAAACGGTCTTGTGTATATCTATAAAATCGAGACATTCCAATTAACGGATCGACATTTTTTTTGCCATCCATTAATATCGTTGTTATCGAGAACATGTTGGTTTTTTCTATATTTTGTTCTATATTTTGTTCTATATTTTGCTTCCATGGCATGGTTTCGCGAATTTCACTTATCGTGTGTAATTCCACTTACATACCTATATCTGTACTCGTTAGCCGATTCCAATACGTAGATATCTTTTCGTTTGCGGTTATATATCATTTCTCGTTCCTGGCAAATCTTTTTTAAAACGAAAGAAACGAAAGAAACGAAAGAAACGAAAGAAACGAAATAATACGTCAAAAAGTATATGACTCAATTCGAGCTTTTATCGCGAATTATAATATTTCATTCGCGACGCGTTCTCGCGTTTATTTAAAACGAGAACGCGCTGCCAACTAATCTAATCGTTTAATCGCAAAATATAAAATTCCATTTGTGGAGAATATATTTTTTCAAACTGCAATTCGTTTCATCTTTTCGCTTTCGTTCCGATTTCAGAGAAAAGACAAAATATGTTTTGTCGAGACTTGACCCGTTTCTCGGTCGAACGTTCTTCACCATGTTTTGCAAAAATTATCCTCCGATGAATGTATACAAATAAATGTATTATTCAAAATATATGAAAGAAAAGTAAAGTGAAGAAGAAGAAGAAGAAGAAGAAGCGGTTAACGTTAAAAGAGAGACGGTAGATACAACACACGCACACGCACACGCACACGCACACGCACACCCGAGTTATCTCGCAACACGCAGATCCCTATGTGTATGTATATATATATATATATATATATATATATGACTCCTTCTCCAAAATCTCCGAATCTTTCTTACGCAATTATTCTCGCGACCGCGGTGATATCATTTTATTTGACTTGGAGAAAGTATTACGCGTTTCATAATCGTACGGGTTGAGAACGCTACTATGACCTTATAGGTCTATATCGGCATCTTTACTCGAAATAGCGAAAGTCATCGAGTATGTGGAATCATTTCCGCCGGAAATTTTACTTCATTTCTTTTGTCTCTTTGTTATTGCAAGTACGTACACATATTTATCTTGTCTAACGAGGAAACGGAAAGATAAGTTTTCTACGCTTACAACTATTGTAGTAAGGAGAGTCCAATCCAAACGTCCAAGGGGGACGTTTTTCTACGTTTTTCCCTTTTTCGCTATACTTACCATTTGCATACACATGTATAACAATTCATCTTCCTTACCATTAACATAAGAGAGCATCATCGGTTAAAGAATTACAAAAGAGAATTTGAATATTCTATTGTCGGAACAGAGTCAGTGGATCGATGATATCATGCTAGAGATGACGTAAGTTGCAAAACAAACGTCTAATGTAAGCGTTCTTCTAGTTCTGTAGATCTATAAAGTATGCTAAAGTTGTCGATACCAACAGGTAGATCATCGTTTTTTCTTATGGTAAGATGAGCTAGATTTTTCGATGAAGTAACAACAAGAAAAGATGACGACGGGGGCGTCATCGCCCATTTTAGGCTGACCCTGACGAGTCACGGTCGGTTCGGCTCGGCTCGGCTCGATTTGATTCGGTGGTTCGGTTCGGTTTCTCTCCCTTTGAAAGCTAAAAAGAAGAAGCATTATTCTTAAACGAGCGTGCATGCGATATCAAATCGTTACAAAAAATGATTTCGCTTGCTGACATTCAGCTCCAAGTTGGTCTTTATTATTCTCATTTTAATCAATCCTTGATGAGTTCGGTAATGACCGAAGCAGCTTCCTCGGAAGTGTTACGTCGAAAACGTTATAATTGGTGCTTAATTGGAAAGCCGATATCCACGTATTAGATTCGCTTTCAAAAGCAACGGATAAGTTTGGGCTAGCGTATTACGGAGGGTTAGAGACTACGCGCTTCATAATCCAGAACATTTTTATCAAGAAAATTGAACTATTCTATCCTTTTTTTTATTTGTCCTATTTTCCTCTGGCGTTTAATCGTTTTTGCCACTAAAGAACAAATCATATGAGAGGAGAGGGAAGATATAATCTAAAGGTTTAACGATAAAGTTTTTGGTGAGTCATTGACAAATTAGAGGATCGAATTGAAACGTTAGATGAGGTCAAATAAAAATGATGTGTAGCGCGTTACGGAAGGAAAAGGAGACCAAGAGAGAATTGATATTTTCGAGCTTGAGCGCTTGGGTTGCGCGTCAATTAACGAGACGCGACCCAACGCGACGCGACGTGACTCTTGCAGTCAGCTTATACAAAAATATTACCCCACCCTATCTCTCGCTCAGTATCAAAGCAAAACACGATTACGCTCGCTTAACGTTCGTCGTTCGTTCGTTCGTTCATGTAGGGCTGCTACAAGTCTCGTCTCTCCTCGCTTCTTTTATTATTTCTCCCTTTAATCCGCGACTCTTTTTTTTCGGAGAGAGCGCGCCCAAAGGATAAAGCCAAGGACGAAGCGTTGATACTTTTCGCGGTTCGATCGTAAAAGAAACTAAATATAACGAGCAGATTTTTATTTGTCATTTGGAGCATGAGTCATCGAATTAATGGTTGCGACGCGACTTGCTAAGTATTTTCGATGTCAAAAGTCGACTGGGCTGGGATCCCTTCAGATATGTCAGACAATGGACTATTAGGGGAGTTTAGCGGTAAGCTCGTGGTGGCCAGGCTCCTTATGCTCTTGGCCATTCGTCGAGAGGGTGGCAGCTTACGAAAGAGCTCTCGTTGCGCTCGAGCTCAACCAACGAACGACCCTTTTTTCCATCGTTGAGAGTCCCAAGGCTTTCTTCTTTCTTTGAGCCTTCATCTTTGCTGCGCGAAACACGCTCAAAACACGTTTCAATTCCTTTTATTTATTTTCATAAATTCCTAAGAGCTTTTTGCGAATATTTATCATCGACGCGATACCGGCGAATCTCGGTTTCTAGCGTAAGAAGGGATCGGGGTCGTCTTGCCATTTTTTCTCTCTCCTCAATCCGAAAGAGACGGAGCTTCGCTCTATAACGCTCTATAACGCTCTATAACGCTCTATAACGCTCTATAACGCTCTATATCGCTCCAAATAATAGTTTATGCGAAGACATACTTTTTTAACTTCGAGGTCGAATTTAATGATTCGATACGAGTTGTGTGTATCGTGGTTAATATTCGAGGCGGCAGCAAAGTCAAGCAGGTCCTACGTAATTGGACGCGCATATGTCGTTGCACAATCATCTTCATGAGGCTCGAATCTTTCTTTGTTGCGATATAATGATATTATGTCGCGTCAGGGTTGCGTCAATTTTGCTCCAATAAATTGTTCTTCAATTTCTCCAAGCTCGTTTGGATATAATCGGGTTGTTGTTGAAAGTTAGACAGATGTTTTTTAAGGAAAAGCAACAAACGCGGCTGGCAAGCATATCTATTCTCCAATTATTTGCTTTGGTCAAACGAGATACTTTCCAGTCTGCGCAAACACAGTGGGCCTGTTGTAGGCGCGTTGGATTTTCTGTTGGATTTTCTGTTGGATTTTCTGTTGGATTTTCTGTAGACGTTAGCCAAAATACGATATCGAGCGGATACGATTATGCTTTTGCTTAGAGCAAAAAGACGGCCAATTTTGTTGTCGCGCGAATGAAAAAATGTTATTTTTATGAAAAGCGCATGCTCCTCTCTTTCTTCGAACGTAGATATTTCCAAGTACATACGCGATCGATCTCTTTCGTATCGCTTTCCAAAGCCATCCCTTTAGTTTTCCTTATCAAACGTGTGCGCGCGAAACAGAAGGAGAGGGAGAACAGTTTGCATCGACGGATAGAGAAAAAAAAGAAGAAAGAAGAAAGAAGAAAGAAAAAAGAAAAAAGAGAAAAACAATCCCTCTCTCTCTCTCTCTCGACTTCTCGGATATACGCTCTCTCGCGATCTCTCGCGAGTAGAACCACTCGTCTGACTGGCAGATCGTAGCCCGAGGGGTCTTTGATTTGTCGGAACGAATCTGCCGAGGCTTTCCTCGGGAAATCAGACCGACGTGATTTCCGCAATTTCGCGTGGAGCCTTGATAAAATGCGAATGGTGTCCAAGTCCGAGAGAGGATTGGCCGCTTGGATATTTGCCCTCTTTGTCTCTCTCTCTCTCTCTCTCTCTCTCTCTCACTCTCTTACTCTGGATATGAAACTTCATATAAGATCATCCTCGAGGAAATCTCTTTCTTCTTCTCTTTCCCTCAACTAGCTGGGAAGTAGCACGTGTGTCCTTTATTTCTCGCTCCAGTAGCTTTCTTGATCTTTTCAACTGATAAATTGATGATGACAAGTTAGTAACAATATTTAAATAAAGGAAAAAAAGAGAGAGAGAGTCGTAGGACGACCGCAAGGCAAGGCAAGGCAAGGCAAGGCAAGGCAAGGCGGCACGTGCAGAACATTCTTAAAAGATGGGACCAAAGTGGATGAAAGGAAGTTTTTTCGCGCGGCCCCGGATGTTTCTTGACGGTGCGAAGCCTCTTCCGGTGAGAGGCTGTTAAAATGCAAAGGGGCGGTTAAACGACGATGCCGGACCCGGTCTTTAGTATTCCGGCGCCTCTCTAACGCATTAATATACCATAGCTTAAGACAAAGGACGTTGGTGCGCGGCTACTTTCACCCTCGAAGCTTTTCGACACTCGAACGACGTATATTTTCGTTAACTCGAAGCCTCCGAGAGGTCTCTCAAATTGTTGGGATTTTCGTCCTATCTTTGCTCGCAAAAGTGAACGATTTTCTTGGAATATTTTTCAAACGAACTCGAGCCAATTTCTAGGGTTATCAATGTTAGGCGCCTTGACCTCTTAGCCGATCTTGCTAAACTCGAATTATAATAATTATTACGAGCTATCTCGTCTTTCGTTTCGTTCATTTTCATTCAGATTATCCTTCTTGCTCTCACGGATCTTGGTTACATCATTTTCAAGAGAGAGAGAATATGTTGGGTAGGGAGAAGAGATAAACTAAACGATGATAAACGATGAATATGCGTTGCACGTGTGGTCGCGCTAGGCGGATTAATGTTTCGTCCAAACGTTAACCTATGTGGGCTTTAGCGATCGTCGTTCGTCTTATTTTCCAATTTTAATCGATTTTCAAAGAAGCCATCTTATCGACTATATTTCTCGCTTCGTCGTCGTCGTCGTCGTCGTAGTCGTCGTCGTCGTAGTCGTACGATGAGTCATCTCGCACGATTTCTTTTTCGTTCGCAGTTTAACGACCTCGTTGGCTGCGCTTCTCTTTGCGCGTACCGTTTCAAGGCCCTTATTTTATTCATTTCTCTTACTTACAGTATCCATTTTTACATGGACTTTTATCAAAGTCAAATGTATGCTTCGGAATTTAGTAATATTATCGTAGGTCGTACGATATCGTTACTAAAGTCATCGAAGAAAGTTGAATCGACGATAAAAGTCGTTTGCGAGTTGTTGCTCGATCTATTGATATAATAGATAAAAATAAATCCGATATTAATCGGATGGCGCGGAAAGTAGTTGTTTTTTTTTTTTTTTTTCGAGTTTAGTTAGTTTGCGGTTCGAGTGAAGGTGCGAACGAAGAATGTTTCTTATCGCAGGCGTGCTGCTCACGTCATTCAGCAAACAAACCGAGATGGCCTAAATATGGGATGACGCCGCGTTGCGTATTGGAAAAGCAACTTTGTTCGCGCGCGCATTCCACCAAAGAACCCAACAAGGAAACTTTCGAGGTGTCCTTTCGACACTTAACCTGCGCGGACACGTATTTCCCATGCATTTGAAGGATTTCGGACTGTAGGGGTGGTGTTTTGTAAAAGTATGAGCACGTAGTTGCGGCGAAAGGATCATAGAGTGGACTTAACTCGAAAATCCCGTGTAAAACTTGCTCGGAATAACAAAGTTTCGTCTAGCTGGCTGCCTCGGATGCTCTCCCTAGTGGACTCTTTTATTTTTCCACCGCCCAGCCATCTCCTCCGGAGATTTATATTTCTCCCCCTTCACAAATTTCTCACCCTTCTCTTCCTTTCCTTCTCTCCTATTACGTGCTCTCTTCTATGACACCATTTTCAAGTCCCTTCCCTAGCGTGGAATTTTGATCGTCTAAATGAATGTTGATCTATCTAAATAGGTCGCGCGATTCGTGTAACAGAGACGAGATGCATTTAACAATAAGAAAGGATGAACATCGCCATCTAAACGTGGCGCGATTTATCAGCCCATCTGTCTCGTCCTAACTTTGACTCATTCCATTAAATATCCATGTCATCGATATCGATTCAATTATCCGCGAGTACAGTTAGTCGATAAATTCCGAGTTTAGAACACGATGTGCCTCGCGACAATTAATAAATTGTCTCGTGTCATTATCCTCGTTTTAGATTAACGCAACTGAGATATCATATTATTACATTTTATAGGTGTGTTTTCTTTTCTTTTCTTTTTCCATCACGTAGATGGACTAAATCGTCTCGAGTAGTCGTAGTTATCGTAGAAGCCGGCCAGTTTGCTGTCCGTTGGTTGTGGCTTGCGAATCACGGATCGCGGCTCACTCGCCGCGGTTCTTCTCGAGCCTGAAGAGAATGCCGAGTACGATCCTGAATTTATATCGCGTGTTTAGGTGAGAATTGCTTCTTTATGAGGGGCACGTGAGAACGCTCAGCGATAGACCGACCCACCCTTCTACCTAACAAATACCTATACCATATCGGATATGCAACGAATCGCGAATACGTGTACAAGCTCGTTCTTGTCCAAAATTTACAATTAGGCTATTCATTCGTTTTCCTTTCTTTCAGAACGACGACTTGGTCTTTGATCAAGATGGTAAACAATCAAGCCTGCAAATTCCCTTGATCGAGAAACACGAGGAGCAGTCGATTTTTCACAGAATAAAGAGAGCGATTAGTAATTTTTTCGATTCTTCTACTACTACTCCTCCTAATACTCCTAGTCCTTCTTCTTCCGGCAGTAGCGGCAACGCATCTACTAATAGCACTACTAAGACATTGCCGACAGGAGGTGAGTTTGCTCTTTTCTTCATTTTTCTATTACACTATGCTATTATATCTAATATCGTTTATTTTTCTTTTATATCGACAGATATCGAGAACAATGAAGAGAATAAGGGGAATAAGGGTGTTTGGCCTGCCGACAATTTCAACGATAGCGACGTTTTCAACGCGCAAAAGAGCAACAACGATCGACATTTGGAGAGACTCATTCGAGACAGCCAAGAGGAGTACGTCGACGATAAGCAGGTAAAGAGGGAGGGAGAGCGAGAGAGCTATATTTGTTTGGAGGTATATTGTTAGGATTCATTTGGGTTCATGATTGTCCATAGGAGAACGAGATTGGCGACGCGGCGGAGGGTCTTAGGGCTCCTCCACAGAATTACGTAAATTCCGACGACGAAGACCTCGTGGGATCTGGTAAAATTATTGCAAATAATTATCGCATATTTTGGCACGATTTTCCAAAGAAAATATTTCATTGTAAATTCACGTTTATAGGAGAGATCGAGGGTAGCGCCACGGATTCGTACTATTCTCCACCTGTCACGGGAATCCCAAGATCCGACGGAAAAGCCCGTAAGTTGCTCGTCCCTAGAAACGTAATCGAAGAAAAATACGAAATTAAACGTTATTGACGATATCATCCTTTTGACAGGATTTTACCGAATTACCTTGACGGTTAACGAGCCATACAGAAAGGAGTACGCCGATAGAAACAGCAGAGAGTACAAGGAGCTAAGCGGTAATTTAACACAACCTTTGGAAGAACTATACGCTCGTCGTATTCCCAATTACGATTTTATGGCCAACGTCATTAAAATATCGTAAGTACTATCTCGAAGGTTGTTGTAAGAGAGGTTGTAAGAGAGGTTGTAAGAGAGTTGAAGTCTTGAACACGTTGATCCGCGAACACGTTGTTGTTTTCAGACCAACGTCCGACACGTTTACGTCTCAAGTCACCCTCGACATAGGCTCTACGTTTACGGACGAGTTGGAGGTACGGGATATCTTGGAAAAACAGTTGCAGTATCATTCTTTGGGAAGCATCCAAGTCGGTCCGGAGGGATTCACCTTCCGACGTTTCTTAGGTAACTTTGTCTGAAAATGAAGAAAACAATAGGATTCGCCGGCATTGGGAAATGATCGATTCTTCCAGTTTCGACAAAACTTACTACTTTTTCAACTATTTCTATATATTATAATATATATGCACTGGGGTGCATAGATCTTGCATAGATATTGTTATAGATATTGTTATACGTGGATAGGAGAAGAATGGATCGCTTCCCTGGAATGCTTCTTTATTAGGACGTTAGTACTTTATTATTACTTGGCACGTAAAGCACGTAGTCAACTAGTATTTATACTATCTAATATACATACTATCTTTGTTAGTTAGTGAATTAATAGGTGGTATCGCCGATTGCGCATAAGATTTATTTTGTCATGGCTGCTTTTTAAAAAGACCTTTCTTTTGGTTACTTTGTTACCTTTCGAAAACCACGACGACTATCATGGAGCAGGGAAGGAAAGAGTATTGCCGGAATGCGACCAATCGACCGAATTAACGTGTAGAAACGGCAAATGCGTGTCGTTAGATTCGCGGTGCGACGGTGTCGATCAATGCCAGGATGGATCGGACGAGCTCGGTTGTCCTTCCAACGTCTCGACCCCGACTACGAAGCGTAAGTACGACGACCACCCATCATCTTATATTTTTTCCTACCTTTCCTACTTTATTTTATTAAGCTTTTCACTTGACCAAATTAACGCTTTATTTTCTCCTAACAACTTGTTTGGAAAATCGAATATTGGTTGCACCGCGCACTGTCTCTTGCACGGTAAGATAATATCGAAAAAAGAGGTGCGCGACGCAACAAGCCTAGTTGTAAAATTAGTATATGCGCAATCGGGACGGGGTAGACGTTGTCGACGTTGTAGACGTTAGCGAAGAAGCAGAATGGTCCTCGACTACGGAGATTACGTCGGGATTTGAGAATCGGTTCCCAATTGGGGAAGAAGAGGAGGAGGAGGAGGAGGAGGAGGAGGAAGAGGAAGAGGAAGAGGAAACAACGTTGAGAGGAGTCTCGAACAAATGTCGTGCCGACGACGTCGTGCGCTGTCAGGACGGAAGCCGATCCATTTGTTCGGTACAAAGATGCGACGGAGTACCGGATTGCGAGGACGGAGCCGACGAAGTCGGATGTCCACATCCAGGTATATCAACGGTCCCATTTTCATTTTACATAGAAAAAACCAAATCTATATTTACGTGCTATCTACTAAGGGGATGGTAGCAGTGTTTCATCGAATGCCGTCGGAATACGGACTTAATGTTCTTTATCTATCTGGATAAGTAAATCGTTTCAATCCGCTCGTCACTTTTCACTTATTATGTATATATGTACATACGCACATACGCAATCTTTATTTTTACATTCTTGTACATATGTAAATGACTTTTCTAAATATCTTTGATAAGGCTCGCATGTTTGTATCGCTAAACAGTAGATCAAATATTTTGTCGTCATATGCTTTGATGTCTTTTTATATTACAAAAAAGAGTGGCTTTAGTTATTAATTTGACGTTAAAATGTCTTTGTACGATCTCGCAGGTTGCAAGTTTGGCGAATTCGCTTGCGACGTGCGGAGGTGCATTTTGGAATCTCAACGTTGCAACTTTGTTGAGGATTGTCAAGACGGAAGCGACGAACACAATTGCAATTACCCCGGTGAGTACGAAACATTTTTGAAAGTAACTGGTAACTGGTTTGCAGAAAACTAGCTTACCATAGAAGAATCGATGGTAAAGTACAATCTTTTGGATCGGTCGAGCAAAGTAAGGTAGACAAGTGTAAGGAAGGTTACTGCATTATCGACGGCGAGAAGATTGATTGGATGCGAGGGAATTTCGAGTTTTTGTCAGAGGAACGAATGTTCTTCCTTGTCGCAACTTCCTATCAATCATATTGTAAAAGAACTTTGTATCACTGAAATGTCGATCGAAAAGTTGGATTTAGAGACTTGTCGTCTATCTCTTTGGACTGTGGGTGCTTTTTTTCTCCCCTTTAGATAAAAATAGGGTCAGGTGCGGTGGAACGATGCGAGCAAGCAGGACGTACCTACTGAATATTCAAAACTCGAGAGCTTTTTCCCTGCTCCTATTTCACGAGCACAACGCAGTCTCGTGCTCTTCCTTCCTTTCGTTTCTACCCTCGTCTTCTTTTCTTCTCTTCTCTTCTCATCTCGTCTCATCTCATCTCGTCTCGTCTCGTCTCGTCTCGTCTCGTCTAGTTGCGATCAACAACGCGGAAAGGAGCACGGAATCTCAACCAATTCTGCCAGAGTTGCTCGATTGCGCTTGCACGCCCAACCGAGTCTCGATTAAACTTTAGTCCAAAGAAACGAGTGATCGTAAATCAACGCAATAGGAATATACAGGGGATGGAAAAATAAAAAAAGAACAAACGATTTCATATAAATAACCAGAGACACGCAGCTCTTCGTTGTCGTCGATGTCGTCGTCGTCGTCGTCGTCGTCGTCGTCGTCGTCGTCGGCGGCGACAGCGACGGCTAAGCAAGAACGTTTTACTCGAGTAATCGCGATATGCATGCTTAATCAATATTCAAGTATTCAGCAGCGAACTAGACTGGGGAGGATTTACCTGTTCTCTACCCTGTTCTCTACCCTGTTCTCTAGCTTGTTCTCTACCCTGTTCTCGTTCCCTTTCTCATCTACCCTTCTTTCTTGCCATCTTTGGTAGGTAGGAATTCGTATAACTACTTTCGTGTCTCTCGCTTCTTCCGTCTTGCAATATGCCAGTGCGGACAATTATGAGTCGTTGCGGGAAGGTAAGGTAACTGGAACCACGACAAAATGAAAAGAGACAAAGAGACAAAGAGAGAGAGAGAGAGAGGGATAGAGGGAGGACCGTCGGGGTTATCGCACGCTAGGCACCACCACGACAAATGTCAGCACCCGCCCCTTCGAACATTATTCAGATGCGTCCTTTGACTTTAGAAGCGTGTACTTACGTCTAGATGTGCTTCTATCTTCCTCGCAGCCTCGACGTCCTACTTATTAAAGTTAAATGCAGTGAGTATCCTCTCTCTCTCTCTCTCTCTCACTCTCTCTTTAGTAGGATACCTAAATAAATTGAAATCGATTTGTTTCATTTATATCTCGAGTTTGTGTGATTTCAACCCAATTTCATAATCGTTTCGTCCTCGTGGTTATAAATGTAATTATTTGCAGAGGCGTGCATCTACTTTGCGTTACTTTGTTTTTCGATCAAATATACAGGGGGCTAGGTCGATTGATATGCTTTTGAAAAGTGAGCGAAAACAGAAGACAAGTGGATGATGCTCTCTCTTTGGTCAGCAGTGGTAATAGCTTGTAATACCAGGCCTATGCTTTACCGAGAGGTTAAAGTATTACCGTCCTCGAAATTGGCGTTCTCCGAATCCTGGAGACTGCATCGCCCGATAGGAACGATCTTCGATGGTTTCTCTTGCTCTCTCTCTCTCTCTCTCTCTCTCGGAGATAGATATGATTTCGTTTAGTCCTTCCAAGTAGGCTCGCGTTTTTGTTCGAGCGTTGCGAGCAAATAGAGAAATGTAAATATCGATATTATAGCGTAATCGTGGTCGTCGCGTGAACGCGTCCGTTCTTTCGCGATCGCATCGCAAATCGATCCCTCTTTCAAAGAGAAAACCTATTTGTTGAGTTGTATGTATGATTTTGCGTTGTTGGAATAACGAGTTTTGGAATAAAGGAGTTAGGAAGAAAGCAGGTCATTTTCGGTATCCCTGGTAGAATTCATTTTTGGTCGGTCGCGGTATTAAACGTATATCGGTGGAAAAGGGGCTCGAGGGGGAGGGTAGAAGCTCGGGAAACGGCGGATTGGTAGGCGTTACCCGTACCCCGGTAACCGTGCTCGTAACGAACGCGACGAGGAGGCAAATGGTTTGCTTGGGTTATTTCGCTCTCTCGGTATAATATTCTCGGGTTTTCTCGGCTTTTTTGTAATTTACGACGATCCGTTTAATCGGTCGCCCCCGAGAAAGACGCAGGTCGCCCCGCTGCGAATTTCCACGCGATGTTTCATTTATTCTTCCTCGCGAAGAACCGATCGCCGCGGCCCGTCTCTCCTTTTCTTTTAGCGAGACAGAGAACGAGAGAGAACGTCAGCCGCGAATACTCGCCAGACGGACAGCTGAACACGAGTCCATTAGTATGAAAATGTGATATAAGATAGCTTTGAATAAACATGCGCAACCCCTTTCCTTGCTCGCTTCTCACCCCCGTCTTTACCTTGTCTGTGCTTGGCGTCGGTCAGCAACCTAGCAAACTTATTTTATTTAAACTTGTGTAATTCCACGAGCTCTCGAATCTGTCGTACTGCTTTTAGAAAAATCCTGCTGCTACTCTTACTACTACTACAAGGCAAAGTGGTAGTAGGCAAGAGTTTTGGCGCGCGGCCGTTACACACACACACACATACACACACGCACATCCTCACACCCAAAGCCTGACTTTTCTTTTGGATTTCCCTTTTCTTGTCATCTTTTTTCGACAAAATAGTTGAATTATTTGTGCGCTAACGGATCGATCGGAAAGTGGATAGGTAAGTAGGTCAACGGAGGATAGGACGTTGAACTAACCGCGACGTTTGTTAGTTAAATACCACGGGATCCATTAGAAACGAGCGTTTCGTCGTTATCCTTCTTCTAAACCGGCTTTCCTTCAACGAGATATCGATTTATCGTATACGTTTACGAGAGACCAGCTACGACGGGTTTAACGAATAATTTGTCGCAACTTCTTCTTTCATATCTTCTTTGTAAAAGCGAAAGTTGAGGAAAGAAGAGAGAAGCGAGTAAATGCTCTTTTGCAAGTAGTCGAATGAATCGGTCGGGGGTAGGACAGTCTTGCAGGATAGTTTGGGAAGGGGGGGGGCCCCATTTTGCCTTTTGGCCTTTTTGCCTTTTTGCCTTTTAACAAAAGGCTAGTGCTGCTCACGCACGCAGCTTGCATTTTCCGCAAGGTTTATCATCTCTCGTTTTGCGAGATAGGCTTCAAAGCTCGTCGCTCGAGAGTCGTCGGTCGGAGTTGGTCGAATCCTACCGAATCTATCCGAAGGGAGGAAGCGCGCGAAAGGGACGCGCGCGTTGGGTGCGCTCGGCGGTGGTAGGCGCGCGTGCCGTCCTACCTGCGAGACCACCTACGCTTTTCTCCTCTGACAGTCAGTCAGTCATTCGTTCGAAACAACGCCGTTCGGTCGCAGCTTCTTGCGTTTTTCCACTTAAATAATAAAGAAGAATATTTGAAAAGTTTAGCGCTCGTTATTGCTGGGAAAGCGCGAAAGGGGGGAAAAAGAGATCCGAAGTAGCTTAGTGCCTCCTCCCACGCTTGGCATTGCGCGTTGACAGGAGGTGGGGTGTGGGTCGCGTTCTTCAGTCAGAGGAGTCAGTCCATGCCGAGGAGACTAGCAGTTTGTCTGGCAGTCTGTCAGCTTCGGTCAACGCGACAGCTAGTAGTTCCTTTTATCGAATCCCAAGGAGGAGATCTCTGTTGGTCGCCAGGTTCGCTCTTTCATTGTCGATTTATTTTTTTGTTTTGTTTTTTCCATTTGACCAACGCGCTTTCGTCGCGATTATTCTTTTGAAAATCACGTGGAAGGGTAAAAAGAAGAAAAAGGGTGCTGACCGGCATTCAGAAAATAATTAAAAATAATTGAAAAGGCAACGAGTGGCGCGCGACTACCATTGTGTTTCCTCCGATGTTTCCCCCAATCTACCCCATCGCGCTTTCTTTCTTTGCTRGCAGCACCGCGAACAAAAACCGTTACCTAAACGCTTACCTAAACACGGAAGGGGATAAAGAAAACTTGGCGTTTGTGTTCGCGCAAAGGAAAGATCGCTTGAGTAGATTCCAAGTAGATTCCGTCATAGAGAAATAATTCACAGAGCGAGCTTTCCAAAGTATATCCATCCATCCATCCATCCATCCCCCTCCCCACCCCCCTTTGGAAAACAAAAAGCGAGTTTGGCGCGAGTAAACGGTTAGTTGGGATTTAGGAGCGGCCATCAAATGAGACAGCGTTTCTTTCGACGCTAGTCTCGACGATCGTGAAAAAGGAGATCGAGGAAGATTTGCGAGATGGAACGACCGCTCAGGAATTTCCTCGCCATCGTCCTCTTCCTCCTATTGGCCTTGACATCTTCGAATTTTGCGCAGGAAACGAGACCTTCTTATGGAACACGTTACAGAGGTAAAATTATTCATTTCTATCCTGTTTGACAATATTTTTCGAGACAAATAAAAATAGCTTTTAGAAGAATACTCCCAAGGTAACGTTTGCCTTTAGTTTGATTTTTCCACTGGAGATGTAATCCCGAGGGATTCGCCGCTGTTTGAATTCATTAAAATGTAAGCGATCTGGGTTGCTCTTCCTACCGTTATTTACGATATTTTTCGGCATTGAAAAGCTATTACTATATATATATATATA
>NW_015149044.1:416258-673660 GCF_001465965.1 Polistes dominula | reverse complement strand
TATATATATATATATATATATATTCCTTCTAATCTGAACCTATAGAGGATAACGCGGAAAGATGTAGAACGACGAGAAGCTTGTTTTTAATCGAATCACCTTCTCCAACCCGTTCGATTTTCTTCCTCCGAACGAATTTCATTAAATAATACCTATCGCCCGGGGAAAGAATTTCTCCCTTAGAATAGTTTGTTCGCGAATTTGCAAAAAGTACGGACTATCTAGTCGTATTCTTGATTATCTAGACGGCACTTGTTGCGCGAGAGAGAGAAAGAGAAAGAGGGTGGGTCTCGGGAATTGGACCCAGTACCACAAACTTCCTACGAATTGCCAAGAAACTTTCAAACTTTCAATCCTATTTGTCATCCCTATTCTTCCGATCGACACTTGAAAGATTATGTGTGCGCTTTCATTCGGCGGGAAGAAGTTTCATTTTGAAATTTCTATATTGTTTTTCCGCGTGTAGTAGCGTGTTTTAATTGCACGACGGTGTTTTACGTTCGCGTTATATATATTTTCCAAGAGCAAAGCACGCAATATTTTTTCACCGAGAAAATGCGGGATAACGTCAACCGGTAGGTAGGTAGGTAGGTAGGTAGGAGAAGGGTGGTAAAAGCATAAGTTGAATATGGGGTCCGTTTGCGTGGCCGTGCGCCCGTGAATATCATTTGGAAAATGAAACAATAAAGGGCATGCATTATGTTTCCAGTTTTATCCTTGCTTGCTATCTGTGAAGCTCATAGTTAAGCTCGACTTTGCGACCGTTTTCACCTATTTAACATATTATTTTGCACCGGAGTGCAGAGGATGGTGGAGGAGTTGCTCCTTCCATCGAATTTAGACATTTTGCTGACATTTTATTATATTGGCCTTTTCGCGAGCCCTTCGTTATTCTTTTACACAGGTAGAATCATTCGAAACGATAAAACGTCGTTGTTGCGGTTGTTGTCGGCTGTTGCGGCCTTTTGTATTTCTCATGAACCGATTCATTAATATTTCCTACGATATGGTTTTATCCTCGCCAATTGGTTATCCCGCGGACCAGATATTTATAAATATAAATATAAATATAAATATACAATATTTGTCGAAATAACTATTTTGGAGAAAATAGTATAAAAAATAGTATATTATTGTTGACGAGGCCTGGCATAGGCGGTTATTTCGACGACGACGAGGACGCACAAAAACCACGAGTTGAACCGAATCGATTATACTTTTTTCATCGGGACGGAGTACTCGACTCAAAGCGGTCCGATCCTCTGAATTTTTCAAGAATTCAACAATACAGAATACGTAGAACGAAGGCAACGTTTGGTTTACGTAGAAATACTTGCTCTCTTTGGTTTTTTTTTCTTTGTGTTTTAAACCTCAACAAGTTCGAATTTACGCGAGCGCGCGGCAAACTTAGGGAGCTAGCAATAATTCCGTCAAAATCAAAGGAGCTCTCTTTGGGGTCCTAGCAAGGACCCCACTACTACTAGCATTTTTTCCCTCGGTTCTCTTCACTTTTTTTCCCCATTTCGCCTTCTTTTGTCTAAAGCGACCATAAACTGGGAAAGTTTGTAGGTCAACCGGCGTGGCGCGAAGGTATGAAAACTAGGTTTGCAACCCCCGCGGATAATTAACATCGAAAGATCGCTTTTATTAGAGCATAAATTCTTGAAACCTATATTAAAGTGATAAAATGCGGCCAGCTCCCACCGTTCCTTTTTTTTTCCTCTCTTCTCCTATTCTTAATAATAAGAGGAAGGGAGAGGAGAGCAAACAAGGGGACAAGGAAGAAGGCACCGATTTTCTTTTTTCTCTTTTGGTAACATAATATTACGAGAGTCGAGAATAATATTCGAAATATTCGCTTGGGAAGGAAAATTTATCGAAGATTATTCGGAATAATTGATGGGCTAACGATAAGACGAAAAAGTTGGATCTCATGCATATTGCGGCTCGATTAAATCCCCATTTAAACGATCGAATTATCCGGACGTGGCGATTAAATGCGCTCGACTTTTTCTTTTTCTTTTTCTCTTTCTCTTTCTTCTTCTTCTTGCAACTGTTTTCTTTTTTTATCGGACCATTGACACAGTTGTTTCGGATTTTCATTACGCGATAATTGAGAGAAGGACTCTGCGACGATGACTTTTCTCCTGGGTTTTCTCTCTCTCTCCCTCTCTCTATCAGAAGAGAAATTCGTTGCAACATTTCAATTGACGTTATTTAAGTTTGTAGTTTTATCGGAAATTCGTTTAAACGCGTATTCGGAATACAAAGCGGTTAGTTATGGTTTAGAAGGTGCGATAGGCTTGAAACGTTGAAAATAGTAACGCTTCCATTGTAACGCGCTTCGACTAGCTAAAACTATTTCTTCTTATCCGATTGTCAAGGGAAAAGTTTTCTTTTTGAATTTGGCCAAGAGAAGACACACAAAGTAAACGGATTACTAATTATTTCAATTTCGAGTGTCCGCGTTTAGGCGAGCAAACGAGAGACAAAGATGGACGGAAGATGGGTAGCCATTGCAAGCAGACCGAACGATGTTTTATTCTTATCCTAAATTGCTTATTGGAACTTTCTCTCCGTTGCGCTTTCGAACGAGCTTTCTTCTCCAAATCCGCTTTTTATTCCATTTTCAACATCGTAAAGCCCTTTAACGATCTTTTTCTTTTTTTTTTTTTTTTTTTTTTTTTTTTTTTTCTAGGAGTCTTATTAATTCTTCTACTCGAACGAATGGTACCATTCGTTCCCCAACTAAAATTTCCCAAGATGATTCGAGAGCGTAGCCTCTTTTGAAAATGTTCTCGAGTAGTCGTAGCACCAGCGCATTTATTTCGACAAATTTGTACTTTCTTCGATACCGCTGGCAAAAAAGCTGACGCAAAGTTGCCTTGGTTGGAAGAAAAATCTATAATAAAAGGGTAGGTAGGTACGCTGGTAGGTAGGTAGGTGCACGTACATAGGAAGAAAAAGAAGAAAAGGAAGAAGGGTAGCGATAATTAATGCCATAAATTGAAAGTCTCTGCTAGATCCGTCGAGGCGCGACCGTTTTCAATATATATCGATTCGCGAGAGGGAAGAAAGAAGCAGCAGGCATGACCCACCCCCGAGCGTAGCCGGCGGAAGTTGGAACGGACTATGACGTACCGCTTCCGGCTCCTACGAGGATATATCGAGTTCTTCTATCCGTCTTGTTACACCACCGGAAACGCGGAAGGTTAGGAACTCGCGCGTGGCTCCTATTTTTTCTTTATTTACAACTACAAGAAGATGAAAAAAAAAACAAAAAAAGAAAAGAGTGGGCATTTTTTTTTTTAATTTTTTTGTTGTTGTTGTTGTTCAAAGAGAAATCATTGCTCCCCTCTTTCGTCGCAAGTCGGCGACTTGGATTTTTCCTCGGTCGGATATATTTGCTCTTGGGAATTATTGGATTTTCGCCTTTTTCCTAGCACAAGGAGTAAACATACTTTTGGCGGAGGAGAGCACACGCGCAATTAGATTTCATTTTTCTCCTGGTTGCCTTTTAAGGCGACTTCCTCCTTTTATTTTTGCCTCTTTTTCAAGATAAAAGCGGAAGGAGCAAATTAATCGCCGATCGAAATCCATTTAGTCGTTACGTAGGTGCGATAGATAAATTATTCCTTCGGATCTTGTCCATCTTGTCAATGGATTGTCAACCTTGGTCGCGCTAGAGCGTGCTTAATGCATGGAGATACGTTGAAGATGTTTCTTCGATGATGCAATCGATCCGGGAACATCGACCAAACTATCCCTCTCCTTATCCCTCTCCTCATCCCTCTCCTCATCCCTCTCCCGTGCTTAGAAACTTTCCACTTACTTTCCAAGGAAAACCTTGCGGGAAAGATTATTATAAGTGCGTCGTTTTATTTGATAAATATTGAAACAAACGTCGATTGGCCGTTTAGTATAACGGTAACTACAATTCTTAGGTTTGGACTCGTTCCAAGAACTTTTATCAAAGCTACGACTTTTATCATCGACGTTCTACGTTAGAAATCTTAAGCGCATGTTAAACAAGAAAAGATTAACTCGTATATGCATGCGAGATCGTGCCAAAGGATTGAAATCATCCAGCCGGATGGTTAACGAATGAATAGACGATATCGTAGAGAAGTAAAAAGTAAAAACTGCGTGATGCGATAGGAATGCCGATAAACGTGTACCTACGATACCTACGTTTTGATCGATCGTTCCAAAATGTGCGTGTATATAATAATGAATAGCGACAAAGTGCATTCATTAGTTGTGGGTGGTATTTGCGTTTGCATCCGTCTCTTATCTTCATTTTGTTGTTGTTCCTTTGGAATGTCGACGAGGTCTCAATGTCGATCAAAACTTTCGATCTGGTGGAAACTTTGAATTCGAAGAAAACGTCGAAGCTCGTTGTTTAAACTAATTCTATACAATTGGATGTAACAACAGCGAAGCGAGTTCTCGTATGCAAATAATCGTAAGATGGTGTGTCTTTGAGTCAATGAAAGTGACCTGGACCGATGAGCGAGAATTCTTATTTCGCAATTCTTAGCACCGCTTGAGTGCCAACTCAGGGACAAGTATTCTTTGTCAACGTATTACCTTGAAACTAATCATACTATTCCATGAACTTTTCTTCGGTATAAGATAAGGTAAACGAAGTAGCGTGTATTAGTTAAATAATCAGCATTTCAGAGCTATTATGGAAGATGATAAAAGCAAGCAAGATTGCCATACTTATTGTTAGCATTGACACGGAATTGAAGCGTAACGCATTCTCTCCCACGTTATCTACCCACGAGACGTTGCGGAAAAATCATTAGTTCGCGAGCTGTAAAATGATTTGACGGACGCCGACCCGTCGTCATCGCTTATTATAAATGGAGCGATTAAGTGGAAACACGCGTATATCTACTTTTGTCCGAGGATGACGGAAGAAAGAAGAAGCGGGTTGACGTCACGCACACAATTTGTTCGCGTTACATTTTTTGTCTTTATTAGTGAAAGAAGAAAATGACAAGGATACATATTTAGATAATTTAAGTGAGAGAGAGAGATGGTAAAATTGGTAACGATAGGGTCAACGTGGGGTCAGCGTTATGGTCGCGCGCACGTTGGATCGCGATAGGCGGCGATAACGGAAGCGAGACGGTAGGTCCCTTTCGCCCGCGAGTGCCGTAAATAACGACTAGGTAAAACGAATCGTCGATAAATAAATGTTCGGAGAACGCATTCGATACGCGTCACGTATCTCTCCAGCTCGAAGAGAGCGAGTAGGAGAGATCGTTATTTCATAACCGTTTGCGATATCGTTTTCAACCTTCATTCCCGTCGTCTCTCTTTACTCTTTTTACTCTTGTTGACTATGTTGTGTATATGCACCAACATTCGTTCGTTGCGATTTGATAGCGGATGGACGTGAGCTTGTTGTGTTTCAGGATCGTATTTAGAATTCATTCTCTCTCTATCTCTCAACGAGAAACTATTTCCGATCGTATGCGCGTTAGGTGGACGGACGTTTACGTATCGACGTTTACCAATCCTTCTCTCTTGAAGTATTTGCGAATGACCCGTTTTAACAAATATGTTATCCCTGAAAGAAAACTATCGACAAGATTTAGGGTGATATTTTGATGAGTAATTAAAACATCTTGCGGAGTCGTGTGACGCGGGACTACTTTATCTACGTTCCAGGTACTCTTATACTCGCATTTTCCACAGAGTATCACGTTTTACTGCTATCGTTGCATGTTTGCACTCGGACGTTACTTTCAACGCTTAAAAATTCTAATTCTACTCATTATTATATTTTAATCGTCGCCTTGGCTCGACGATTCTCTCAGAGTTTGACGATCGGTCGTTCGGTCGTTCGTTCGTTCGGTCGTTCGGTCGTTCGTTCGTTCGTTTTTTTTTAATGACCAATAAATTATTTTGTTGGTTAAAAAATTGGAAATAGAACGTTTTCAAGAGATATCTGGCGTGCATCGAGGTCGAATAAATATCGCAAGGCGTGTTCATCCTTCTGTTACGCGCGTATACGATCCACCAGTTTGATTATATTATTCATAGGTACATATAGTATTATACATTAGCAGCGTCAAAGTAATCTCTCGAGCTCACTCTCTATAGTACTTTGAAAGAATTGGTTAAAAAAATAAACGCTCGTTGTATCGCCTGACGTCATGGGATATACATAAGATTTACGAATGGAAAGATCAACAATTATGACGCATTCCTATTACTGCATTTTCAGAAGGAAGCCGAATTTTGCTAGGCAAAATTGCACATTCCTGTAAGGGTACACCTCGCTATCGAATGATCCCGAGAGAGAGAGAGAGAGGCGGAGGCTTAATAACGTCACGATCTTGCCTTTGTAGGATAAGGGCTTCGCGAAATAGAGCTTTTTCTACGACGCGCATTCCAATGAAAATAGGATATCCTCGAATGTCTAAAAAAGGATATCCTTCCTTTTTTTTTTTTATTATACTCCGTATCTCTGTCTCCGTGAGACAAAAGTTTGACTGGAGAAATTGGAGCTATATAGTTTATTATCTTATCGAGAAGAAGAGCGAGAGATGATAGGAGGAAGGAAGGCATGGAATAATGAAATAAACAACTTTTCGTCGTCTTTATTTCATTGGAAACGTCTTCATCGTCAAAATTGAATTTTTGCGTAATATAATTAGGTTAGACTCCAATCGAATGAGAAAAAAGGAAAAAAAAAAAAAAAGAAAAAGTAGTGGATAATCCGAGAAGCCATCCATTAGCGTTGCTACTTCCCTCCTATCGATGTCTATGGATGTCCCGTTTTTTCAATTATACTGGTGATCTATAATTACGGTCATTCGTCTTAAGCAGGTGGACGAAATGTACACACACTCGCAAATACACAAGTGTGGCACTTGAAACGTTTCTATCTCTATTCGCTCGCTCGTTCGCTCGCAGCTATCGATATTTCGCGCAACTCTCTTTTTTCGTTAGCAGTTGTCTCGTTCGTTACGCATATGCGCCCAGAGTGATTAAAATCCACGAGCTTTCGCCGCGTCGTTAAATTTTTATCCATCTACTTTTTTATATTAACGCCAGCCCGTCGTTCATATAACTACATATATCTACTATTGCATATAATGTAGAATATAACATAGGATATAGGATATAACATGGAGAAGCGTTTCTTTGCAATTATTCTTCGGTGATAATCGATAAAGAATGCGAGAGTCGATTAAGCGCGTTTATTTAGGCGATTTGTAGGATTAAGCCGAAAGAAGGATCGACACACTCTAGAACGACGATTGCGTATCGCGAGCGAAAAGTAAATATCAAAAGAAATACAGCGTTCGCGTCGGATGATATTTGTTAAGCGCCGTTCAAAAATGTGCTCGTCTACCTTCCACCACCACCACCACCACCAGCTATAGGTATATCGTTTGATGATATTCGTAAATTATCTACTATGTAACGAAAATACTATAAATATGCGAAAAATACGTTTGGCATATTTCGCGAGCTTGGAACAATAACAAGAAGGGAGGGAGAACTAACACGAACTAACACGAACTAACACGACGAACTAACACATTCGCGCGTAGGACGCGTTGCGTCGATCATAAATTGTACAGTTTAATTCTATGCCGTTATGCATGTATTTCCATATATTTTTTTTACCTTTTTCTCCCCTTTTATTTTTGTATTTTCTTCTTTCATAGAGCAACAGCAGCTTTCGAAACGAGAGTGAGTGTTGCGAGCTTCGCAAATACGATCGAGTCTTGAAAGTTTTTCAATGAAATGTATTTTAGAGAACAAAATCCTACGAGAAAATCCATCGCTTGGGACGATAATAATGATTATCTTTTCTCTCTTAGGTGGTTGGTATTCCCTACGAAGGTATCTACGAGGTACCTATACCTTCGTTTAATACCTTTGTCATTAATTGATAGCCTTTCAATTGCAAATCGTCCACTAAAATGACAAATTTTCGGAGGAAGATGATCATCTTTTTCTTTTCGTCGTTACTTTACTATACCGTGAATTATTTATTAAAGCTACGCGACGTGTCGCAACGCGTCCCCTCGTCATACGCGCTTCGGGGAAAGATTTTTCATGCAAATTCGCTTATAAAATCGATGTTAATTTTTGTAAAATGATTACTACCACTACTACTACTACCACCATTTATGTGACAATAATGTTAACCAAGCTCTAGCTTGGCTCGACGGAAATTCCGTTGACCGTGCGTCGTTGCTCGATTCTACACACAGAGAGACACACACACACACCCTATTTTATCCAACAAATTTCCATTTTATTTTAGATCCGATCGAAAAATCTTCCATGCACGCGTTCTCCCTCGCCAAATAATACTAAACATAGAACAATTTGCAGGATGTTTGTCGTTTAACCGACTAATATTATTCTTTGAAGAAAAACTCGGCGAGGTCAAAAGTTTTTCCCTCGGTAGTCCATTAGAAGCGGTACGGACGATTTAGCAGAGGGAGCTTCCACCGACGCGCAGCCAGCTTTTAGGTCCAGCAATTTGATGCTCGTTGCTTGTCATGCTAATATCCTCAGCTTTATAACGTAGCGCGTTTTTCTTCGCGTCATGATATATGCGAAAATATCTCACCCGCACGATCTTTCGTAACTCGAGCGTCGTTGAGAAAGCCTACATCCTTCTTCGCCATTTTATCTACTTTTTTTCATCTTCTCTATCTATTATTTTTCAAATGGCTAAGGTGAGAGGTACCTAATATCTCCCTATCTCTTTCGATAGTCGAATTACAATGGAATCAAAACAAAAGATAGTCGAGTCGTTTCTCTTCTTTCTGCGTAGAATACTTTCAATCTATTCTTATCTAAATCCTTTTGTTCGCTATTCGTGTTGAATCGTAAAAGACCTTTTTTATCGTTCGGTAGCGCGAGCCAAAGGTCGCGTTTCGTTTTGTGACCTTCTTGCGAATCGACTGGTAAATGAAAATATTCTAAGAGCACGTCTGATATAATCTACGCGCGGACCTCAAAGAGTTGTCTATCTTTTTTTTTTTCGAGAGCTCGCGCATACGGTACATAGATAATCCGATAAAAAGGTCGCACCTTGAGAGAAAATAAAAAGCTCAAAGATATCGTCCGGTGTCTGAGAAATATATTCACCTTGCGCGACGCCGGGTGAGAACAGTTTTTCCTTCCTTTTCTGCGATTCGCTCGTAAACGCTCTTGATATTAATGTTCTCATTACGATACATCTCCAAACTAGAGATACACTTGTGCTCAAGAAAGATAGAGTGACAGAGAGAGAGAGAGAGAGAGAGAGAGAGAGAGAGAGAGAGAGAGAAGAAAGGATCCTCCAGTCGGCCCCTTTCAAGCTTCTTGACACAGAATCTCCGAGTAGTAATAGTAAATTAGTCCAACCGAAACATCAGCCGCACTCTTCGCCCTAACAAGACCAAGTACAATTAAATCCTTAAGGTGAACAATGTCGCTACTTTAAGGAAGGTCGTTCGATGAAACGTCACATTTCGCGACACGAATTAACTAACGAGAAGACAAAAAATACCGATTTCATAGAATCGAATTAATTGCTATTGCGTAAACTCTCGAGCAGAGAAGAAATTGTTTCTCGGCAACTTTGAAAGTTGATCTTTGGTGAGTGGTGTTGTCGAGGCAAGGCGAGGCGAGGCGCCGGCAATCTACTCGGCGAGTTGCTGCTAACTTTGAAGAAAGATAAAACAAAATGAGAGTCATCAAAATGTATATTGTAAACATGGACTTTGGAGACTTTGGAGACTTTGGTCTCGAGGCCGAGAAGTTTGTGGGTAAAGGGAGAAGGAGCAGCCTTTTTGACAATTGACTTTTGCCTCTTTGTAAATAGGATCTAGGTGGATCGAGGTATTTTCCAGTTGGCGGGGCTTTAAACCCATTCGTATAGGCACCACTTGGATTTGGGCGCGTGAAGCGTGAAGTGCGTCATCGAGTCGCAGTTTCTCGTGTCAAAGCATACCTTTCGACCACTCTGGCCTGCCTGCTTTGTCTCACCCTTTCGTTCTACCTTCTTTCCAAAGTAAAGCCGCAACAGGCAAACAGCATCCGACTCTTATGGCACCGATAATTCTGTCAACGAATCCACTTATCCGCATAGAAATAGTTATATCGACTTCGAAAGGAAGAAACAAGAGTCGAGGAGAAGGTTATAAAAGGGAAACTTTGTCCTCGTATATGGTCGTATATGGTCGATCGAGCGAAAGTCGATCCCTTGCGATGCGATCGCGACCGTTTAAAATGACAACGTAACTCTAGAGCCAAGCCGAGCCGGACACCATTTAGCTTCGAATGCTTTTCAAATGAACGTTCAGAGCTACAACCAGGGAAATCGGAGCCCTTTGCGAACAATCTTATCGTCTACGGGAGGGAGGAGTTTGGGTGGGGGCTTAGCTTGAGTTATCCTTCGATGTATTCGTGTTTACAAGCACATGTCGATATATAACGCGTTGTTCCGAAAAACATACGAAGACAGAGAAGAGAGGTAAAAGGGAGCTAAAAGGGAGGTAAAAGGGAGCTAAAAGGGGGTCCAAATTCCTTCACTCTCTGTTCGATGCAATAGCATCGAATTACAGACGTGGTGTATCGTCGCTTCCTTTGAAATTGCATCCGATCGGTATGGCCACGCGATCATCGCGCCCACCTTCGACGAAACGACTCGTTCGAAATAATTTTCTTTTATTTTCAGCTTGTACTCCGAGCCAGTTCAAATGCAAGAACGAAGAGTGCATCGACGGAAGCAAACATTGCGACGGAATTCCGGATTGTCGAGACAGATCGGACGAGTACGATTGTCGTGAGTATCCAATGGAAAAACAGAGTAATTGTGTGCTTATCATCATATTTTGTTGTGTACGTGTTTGTGCGTAATTTGTTTAAGCCGATTTATAATGCAACCTCGGGGGTGTGAGTGCAAATGTTTATAAGTGAACCGTCTCACGCATACTCAGAAGGACAAAAAGCAGTTCGAGCTAATGGCAAACTTTTGCACTCTCGAATATTTTTGTCGTTGGAAAGTTATTTTTGCTTTTCCTTTATCTTAAATTTATTTTCATCGTGAATGTGTCGAATAAGGTGTAAACGGTCGATATTCATCAACGTCGATTAGAACTTAGGATGATCAATTATTCAATTTCTATCGAATTGAAAACGTAGCAACTCGACGCATTACTTTTAGCGATTGTTCGCATGCGGTGGAACTAATTCACGTAGGAGGTATTACGATGAGTTGCTCAATAATTCTAATAGCTGTGACAATGGCGATGGCGTGCGAAGCTAGCGAAGGGTGCTTGTAGTCGAGGCCGTTGCACTTAGGGTGGTGCACTTTGGGTGGTAGCTTGGGTCGAGGAAACGCCGATCCAACTCTTTATTATTTCCGGCGTCTTTTGTCGTGGCATACGAGGGGCGAGCGCTTCCGGTCGCGCGTCTCCACCGCCTAATCGCCTAATCGCCTAATCGCCTAATCACCTATAACCGAGTTGCATTTGGAATAAGTTTTCCGTCGCTTCATCGATCCAATTTTGTTTTCTTTTTTGTTGCCTTTTGAAAAGGCAACGTACGCGAGTACTCTCTCTCTCTCTCTCTCTCTCTCTCTCTCTCTCTCTCTCTCTCTCCCGTTCGTTCTCCATTTTTAATTCGATGGTTCGTTAGCAATTTCGTAGCCAATGATTGGCGGGAGTCGCGGTGCCGCGTATGAAAACAAAATGAAAACAAAATGAAAACAAAAAAGTGGAAAATGAAGGGAAAAAGAGGAAGATAAAGAAGAGAAAGCAGCAACCCTTTTTTTCAGCACGGACAAATCCGTCCGGGCCCTTGCCGAACGAGATTTACTCCCGTTTATTAAGCCGCCCTAATAACCGGCCACAATTTTAATCCGACGTTAATCTGCAGCGGTCGCGCCGACCAAACGCTCGGCCCTCTTTCCATCAGCGTTCTGTCCAGGAATTTCACATTTTCACCGGTTTAATCCAATTCGGATTCGCGAGGAAACGCGGAAGGAACGGAGGAGAAAACAGAAGGATAACACGTAGCGCTCTTTTTTTCTGGCGTTTCGCGCCTACCGCGCTCACCAACGAAAAAACCAACGAAAAAACCAACGGAAAAACCATTGAAATTCATGGATCGTAATGGAGAGGCACGTACCTTCGTACCTGCGTATCTGCGTACGTACGTACGTACGTACGTATGCGGCTACGGTAAATCGTTTTAAATGAAAACTCGATTGGCAACGCATGAGCGCTACCAATCGAGCCGAGTCATATATTTCCCGCTCGCATTCAAATCTATCCGACTGCGATTGTATTAGCCGCGGTTTACCACCTCCTCCTCCTCCTCCTCCTCCTCCTCCTCCTCCTCGCTTTACATTTCTCTCGGTTTTTTCCCAAAGGATAATGTAGGTCCTAGTATCCTAGTGCCTAGAGTGCCCATCGATTTCTGCATTTCACGCTTCGCGAAAAAGCCCGCGCGGTAAATTAAAACGCAATGTGATACGTGACAGTGACGAAGAAATATTTCTCGATCGTGAGCGTGCACGTTGCGTCCCATTTCGTTATTAACAATTCCACGAGGACGTTGGAAAAAAAAGAAAAAAAAGAAACGATTTTTTTAGTTTATTCCTGACTAAATAGGTTCCTACAAACACCTCTTTAGCATTGATTCGTTATTTTGTGCTTTTCGTCAAAGTGTATGTACACTAACTAAATGCGTATTTTTGATCATCGACTTACGAATATTTTCATTGGGATCGTCTTCCTCTGTGTTAAATGTGTCATCGTTTCGTTGATATCAACGCTTCCCGTAAAAGGAAAAAATCCGTTGTCTCGCACTAGATTGTCTCGCATTTCCGTAGAGATTTCTCTTTATCCGTGATTCTTACAGCATGCAAAGAAGACCAATTTGAGTGCTCGGCCGGTTACTGCGTGGCCTTATCTCGTCGATGCGACGGATTCGCCGATTGTTCCAACGGAAAGGACGAACAGAATTGTATCCATAAGAGTATGAGATATTATTTACTATACTACTTGCATAGTTAGCATAATTCAAGGTGGCAATAGTAGGCCTAGAAAGTTCTTTGACAATAACGCGAATGACAAGAAATATTTTGATCGAGAGTGCATATTATCATCGTTGCATGGAACGATCGAAAGGACTTGTTGTCGCGCACCGTAAACAACAAAAAACTACCGTGTCACTGTTGTGTTTTCTTAACCGTATTTTTCTTACTTTATTTGTTCATTTCCTTTTATTTATGTATATTTTCTTTTGCTTGATATTTTTTCAATGCACGAACGCGTACACACACGGGACACTTATATAGCAAGATGCCGAGAGGACGAATTCGAATGCGACAACGGTAGGAGGTGCGTTAGCAACATGGCAAGATGTAATGGACGCATAGACTGCGACGATCGTACCGACGAATATAATTGCACCGGTATTATTGATTGTTTTATTTCATTTTTGTCTTTTTCTTTTTCTTTTTTTTTTCGAAATCTTACTTTTCGAAAATTAGTATTTATCCGCTCTAACGTATTTCTCGGATTTTTCGTGATGTTTTTCAGTGACGACTTGTAGCAGCGATCAATTCCGTTGCACCGACGGTACCTGTTTGAGCATCGACAAAAGATGCAACGGCATGGACGATTGTCGCAACGGCGAGGACGAAAATCAATGCGGTGAGTGACTCTTCGGTTTGTCGGTTTTAGGATTTTTCGATTTTAGGATTTTTCGATTTAGCGAATAACTACTATATGAGAGAGGATGACCTTTATCTGGATCGTATCGTCGAATACGCGCTAAATACTCTTCTCGTGTATTTCATGGTAAATGCTTCGATCGAGAGAGTTAACCAATTCGAGGGGACAGCGTTTTTTCGATGTCCTCTCTTAGTAAATGGAACATGCGATTAACCCTGGCTTCTTGCGATATCTTATTATGATGATACTACTTGCGTCCTTCGCCCCTCGAAACTTCCTCCTCGTGGATCCTTTTTATACGGCATATCTTTCTAGGATCTAAAAGGCTAACTTTGATAGAATTCTTCCATCGCGTATCGTTAAACTTTCAACAATCTGAAGATTCGGTAAAAGAAGAAAGCGTAATTAGGCGTAGCTAAATGTTATGTCATTTTTAAATCGATATGGTTCAATTATAGACATTTTCACGCGGCGCGTTATCGCGTATTATATCTTTTCATTTTTCACGTCGCTTCTCGTCAAATTTATCCTTTAAAGTTATTATCCGTTTGCGCTCGACGTGACATTCGATCATTGAATTTTTCACGGCGATCAAACATCCGTCCGAGCGTGAGTTAAAGTTAATCGAAGGCCGAGGAGGAAACGGTGCTAACGGTAAGGGTAAGAGCTTTGCTAAAGCGGTTGAGGGTGGATAAGAAAGAAAGGGTTGATGATCATCTTTAAACGCGCATGAGTGTGTGGTGTATGGAGCAGGTTGCAGAGATGCGGAATTTCGGTGCACGGACGGCCGATGTATAGGCTACGAGTTGCAGTGCAACGGGCTGAACGACTGTTCCGATGGCTCAGATGAGAGGGATTGCGGTAATTATGCTATTCATATCACATACCTTTATCACATACCATTATCACATACCTTTATTACATACCTTTATTACATGCCTTCTTTTACACCTAACAACGCAACTACAGTCACGGACGCGAACAATCTGCCAATCGCGCGAGATTGGTCGATTGCGCGATTAAAACTTCTTTTTTACTATATATTTCCATCTTTGATCAAATTCTCGATTCATTGTTATCTTAGAGAAATACCGGCGACGAAAGATTTATAATTCCAAACGCTTGGAAGCGATCGTAAGAAAGTTGTTCAAGGCTAAGGAAGAACAGCGACCGAGAAAGAATACAAATGTTCAAATAAGTCAACTCAATTTCAAGGATAAACATTCGATTCTCGCAATCTGTTCCGAGTATATTTTGAAGAACGATACGTCGAATATCGTTCGAAATCGTCGATGCGCTGCCATCTTTCGAAAACTTGCCATGCAATGGATCAATTATTGGAAATATCATGAAAACAATCAAAACAAAAAGAAACAAAAAATCCTTTCCTCGTTATTAAGATCTTTTCCCGAGTTGGAAAATGGCAAATTGAAAAATTCGAATGCGATTCAAGCCGATGATTCCAATTCATCTCAACATTTGATAGAAAATATCCAAATTTCTACTACTACTACTACTACTATTCCTACTACTCCTCGTATGGAGAGTCAAGCTGATTTTTCAAGCAGTACCACCGAACTTTTGGAAGGTTATTCAACTAGTACGAAGAGATATTTCGATTCGATCGAGGATTCGTCCGAGAAAAATTCCAGCACAACGACTTTTACTTTGTCGACTGGGCTTGACGACTACGAAACGGTGACGACGACGACGACGACGACGACGACGACGATCGATGACGAGGAAATGAACGAAACGCACCATGAAATAAATTCTGACGACCACTTAAACGAGGATACATTCAAAGATTCTATCGAAGAGACCTCAACCTTGGGAAGAATTCAATTGGGGACTAATCATTCGGAACCAAATGAAAGTAGTAACAAACTTTCAACGATATCGCATTACAATTCGCAAGAGGAAGAAGAGGAGGAGGAGGAGGAGGAGGAAGAAGAAGAGGACGAAGATGAAGATGAAGATGAAGATGAAGATGAAGATGAAGACGAAAAGATCGACAAGTGCAATGACGACGAATTCTTTTGCGACAAGGACAAGTGTATCTCGGAGGAAGAAGTTTGCAACGATGTTTTGGATTGTAACGATCGTACTGACGAGAATGACTGCGATTATTATGATAGTATGAAGAAAACATTTGAGGAAGGTAGCGCAAAGCCCTGCAATCTCTTTCGATTTTCTTGCAACGGGATGTGCATAAATCCGCTTCTCGTATGCGACGATATCGACGATTGTCCCGATGGCAGCGACGAAAAGGATTGCGGTGATTTCACGGATGAAGGTAGAGACAGTGTCACTCGTTCGTTCTTTCTTCGCCTATACTTTAAACTCTATCTTCTCTCAATGTTGTAGAAAAATGTACGAGCTTCCTTGGAATTAGAAAATCGTGTGTCCATTGTCGGTTCATTTGTTTCTCTCTTAGTTAGTTGGAATTTATTGGTCAAAACGACGACACATCGTTGATTAACTTTGTCCTGTACATAAACTGTACATAAACATGATACACTTGATCTACACACACGCATACATCTCTCTCTCTCTCTCTCTCTCTCTCTCTCTATCATAAGCTTATTTACATTGCTTTATATGTTAGAAGACATGTTTTTTAGATACGCTGAGATTCCTGATAATACGATTAACATAAGAGATTGTCGTTTAAAAGCGATTAATCGTCAATGTCGTCATCGTCGTGAGCTTTGTGTGTTTTATCGGTTTAACGATAAATCCCATGTCGTCGTCGTCGTCGTCGACAGGTCGTGGCTTGTCGTGGCTAAAATCGCTTTAAATGTGTCTCTTTCTGTAAATTCTTTAGCTCGTAGCTCGTAGAAATCGGGCTACTCGAGAGTAACTTACTCGAGAGTAAGCGTTTTCTCGGGAATTCTCGGAATATGATGATCATCTAGAGGAAAATGTCGAGATGTTCCTCTTTTGTTTTTGGGCTCCACTAGGTTTGGCCCCCTGCCCTTCCACGGACTTCACCTGCGGCGATGGTTCTTGCATACCGAAGAATACGGTCTGCGACGGATTCGACGACTGCCCGAGGGCAGAAGACGAGCTTAATTGCGGTACATAACCTTTTACCCTTTTCATGATATTCGTCGCAACGGCAGATCAATCGTCTTACATGGATTAATAATTGAGATTAAATGTCGATCTCTGCCGTTGTTGTTGCGTTCTTTCATGAAGCTCCGCCGCTTCGCTAATAAGACTACTTCCAATTTATGTTGAAAGTTATCGGTGCTTGTCTATCGATCTATCGCTATTGCTTAACTCCTTCTACGATACGTGTTAAGATTTAAGATGAGATAATATTTTATTCGTAGGGGCTTTTCTACGAATGACTTTCTCAACTTAAAAGCACACCCCATAGTACACCTTTGTTCTTCTTCTTCTTCTTATCGTTAATTAGTAGCTTGAAAGAAAAGTGTGGCGCTTCGTGAAATTAAAAGGGTCTTTGCGACTCGTCGAATCGAATAAATGCTTATTACCATTTCGGTTCCCCTTCAAATAGACTTTTAATAGATTTTTTCTTGTCCCCTCTTTCATTCAATAGTACTAGTTGCGCGAATCTCACATTAGAGCGTATCGATTTATTGTGTGTTCTCTGCTCATATGTCACGCTGAATGACAAACAAACACAGACCAGGAATGTACGCCAACGCAGTTCAAATGTCTCAGCGAGAACAAGTGCATCGAGGGTATCTACAGATGCGACGGCCATCCGGATTGTCCAGATCGCAGCGACGAGGACTGTGCTAACGATACGATTAAACATACCAGCCTGCCTACGAGTACGCTTACTTTTTATATGTGTCTTTGTCGCTTTCCATCAATCATCTTCGATGATCATCGTCGGGGAGACGCGCAACGTCATCGTTGCAACAAATCTATTTACACAACTATTACTACTGCTGCTACTGCTACTGTTACTGCTACTGCTACTGCTACTATTACGGTTGCGCATCCTCGACGATGAAATTCGTAGAAAATCTAGCAATTGAAAATAATTGCAAAAATATTAGTCTTGGCTTTCTCTCTTGTATACTCGTTTGAAAATATCCGTAGCTGGCACTGTTTGCATAGCTTTCCTTCCTCTTTCTTTGCTCGTTTCCTTTTTGCATCGGAGAATACGTTGAGTATGTGTATGTGATGTGCCGTCAGACCGAACCTGGCAAGGATGGGCAACGACGAGTAAGGAAACGAAGGAATGCGATCCTAATCGTGAAATGCGCTGCGACGATGGCAAGTGCGTGCTTCTCAAACGTAAATGTGACAATATCTTCGACTGTCTTGACGGTAGCGACGAGCGTGGTTGCGGTAAGAGCTTTTTTTCCGCTATTACTTTATTTTCTCTTATCTTTACATAGATATTTTCATGCTCGCGATGATATTAGTTTGTCGAATATATACGATCGAACGATATAATCTCTAGCTTTATTCGTAAGCTTGTGTGTGTGTCTGTGTATGTGGCTTGTGTTTGATAAAAGGAATCTGCACGCCTGCCGAGTGGAAGTGCGCCAGTGGCGAATGCTTGCCAGAAAACGAAAGATGCGACGGGATACGCAATTGTGCCGATGGATCCGACGAATCTGGATGTGGTAACTATTTACTTCCATCATCATCATCATAATTTTCACACCGTGAAATTAAATATTTGTTCGACTCATTGATTATTATATCATTTGCAATACGCGCATTCACCGCTAGGGATTACACAGTACAGTGTATGCTTTTAAATCTCCAATCGTATCGATGCACCGAAAGTAATTACGTTTATCATCAAATGAATTATCGTGCTTGACGCGAGTACTCAAAGTCACATTACTAGCAATGACACTTTGTTATGTATGTATATTACATTTTTCATATTGTTATTTCATTCTTGTAGAAAAATTGCAAGGGTCAACGTTCGCGCATGATTAATAATAGTCGAATAAATACAATTTAAAAAGAGACGTGTTTATCCCATCGAGAAAGGTTTATCAATTTCTCAAAGCCTCGTTTTATCCTTGATCGACGCGACAGTCATCTTGTCTTTTATGCTCACGGAACGTTGTATCTAATAAGTAGAACGATCAATCCAAACAAATATATCTTCGTTCGTTGGTTCGTTTGTTCAACTTTCTCGATATGACTACTACGTAATCTTGCATCTCGGTTAAACTGCAAGAGCACACACACACATCTACATAGATAATCACGTTCGCTCGCGTCGTCGTACGCCAACCGAATACGGAATAAGAATTTGAAAGGTCAATGAAAGGCCTGTAATATCACTTTATCGCACGTTCTCTTGATTAACCCACTTTATCTTATCTTTCATTTTCTTCGAGAAAAGTGAAAAGAAATATTCAAACGCGGTGATGCATGCGTTTCAGCCTCTCTTCTTTTGTTCATTCTGCATTCTCGAGTAGAAACTTTGAGAGTAGACGAGTAAAGATTTCATTAAGGACTGTTTGGGATTGCACGTTTATGCATAAAAGATGAACGAACGCACGTTCGAATCATTTTTTAGCGGGGGGCGGGAAGTGGGGGCTTAGCTAATTATTACATACATTGTATCGTGGGACGCATGTTTTCTTCTACTTGTCATTAAAAAATACTTATTCAAATATCAAATCTAAGAGTAAACACGCAAATACCTAAATATAATAGCCAACACCTAATACGTAGGTATATAGGATATTACTAACCGTAAATTTTTACTAACATTTGGATTGGGTTCTGAGGTATTTAAGAAATGGGAACAAACTAACAACTAAGAGTTGCCTATGCACGATGTAATAACGTTAAATAAATTTAGAATTGAATAATTATTGTAGTCACTGAATGTCCGCCTGGAAAGTTTCGATGCAAGGACGGATTGTGCCTCGACAGTAAGAAACGTTGCGATGGACGATCGCACTGCTTGGACGGCTCCGATGAGATCAATTGCCGTACGGTCACGATGTGTCTGCATTTATATCGATTATATCAAACGATAGGACAATTCTTATGAACTAAAGACAAAATATCTATCAGGCTAATTATTTGATTCTTGTTGTCCAACACGATAAGAATTGTCCTAGCGCGTGGAAATGTTATCTATTATATTTCTCCTCTTTCTCTCTCTCTCTATCTCTCCGCAACGTAATATACTTATCCTTTTTTTTTCTTTCACTCTTCTTTTACTTTTCTTTTCTCTCTTATTCTATCTATCCCATCGTATATCCTTCGTCCGCTTTTTTATATTTTTGTCTCTGATTTAATTTTTTTTTTTATCGTACCTACTCTTCTCCGCTCTTGATCTCACAGTAGAATCACGTAATGTAATCTCAGCAGCGTACCGGCTCGTCTCTTATACCACCACGTATCCAAAGAATTACTCTCTATCTAGGACTTTTGAAATTCTTATTATTAACCGATGTTTTCTTATAACGTTTCTTTGTATTCTTTACGGTATCTTTACAACGAGATAATGCAAAAGTTGGATCGAACTGTAACGTGTGATGGATTGCGCTTGTTTGTTCCACTCTCTCTCTCTCTCTCTCTCTCTCGCTCTCTGCTGTAGTTAAGAAGCTTAAAAAGTCGCGCGCGCGAGCAGGCATATATGCAGCAGGTACGTAGAGAGGCAGGTGGAAAGCGTTAATCTCATTTTGACGGTGTATCGACCGTTTGCGTTTTAGCCGGACGTTGACTGGCATTAACTTCAATGCCGGACATTGTCGGCGACCTCGTTTTTGACCTCGGCAGCGATTCCTCTCTTTTACTTTGTTTCTTTTTCCCATATCCTCTCGTCTTGGGTATCGCTATTTTACTCTTTATCTACATATATATATATATACATATACTAACTATTATATTAATCTATTTTATATCTTTTTATATCTGTTATGAAATATTTTCTTCTAGTTTTTGGACTTTTTCTATCTTCTTACAGGTCGCCCGAGTTCTTAGCGATCGAGCACTTCGAATCTCTATATATTATACTATGTCTTCATGTATATACATATTATACGTATTCTTACTACTTCGGTTGATCTATCTTTTTTCCCTCTTTATCTCTTTATTTTTCTCTCTCTCTCTCTCTCTCTCTATCTCTCTTGCTCTGATATTTGCACGTTACATCGCATTCTGCGAGTATGTAGGACGACGATGCGCGAAAAGAATCCTTTGATAATTTGTCCATTTAATTATCGAGAGAATAGGATGCACGTGCATCGTCGTCGTGCCTTGTGGCATCGATTAAAGATGACGTTTGACGATCGAAACTCTGACATTTTGCAGAATGCTTGGTTGGCATGCGACCTTGCGACAACGGCGTTTGCATCGACGAGAGATTTTTCTGCGATGGCAATGTCGACTGTCTGGATCATAGCGATGAACGCGATTGCCGTAAGGATGCTGTTTCATTTTGTTCCCAGTCAAAAATACTTACTTAACAATAACAGAATTTGATCTTTTGTTTTGTTTTTCTATGTTGTTCTTCAGCAACCACTGAAGCGACCAATCAAGGAGGTTCTTCGAGGGAGGAATGTCGCCACGAGGAATTCACTTGCAACGATGGAACTTGCATACCTCGAGATTACGTTTGCAACGGTCGACAGGATTGTCGAGAGGGTGAGGACGAACGCAACTGTCCCTCTGAAGGTGAGTACGACTTGATTAAAACTATTGTTTAAATGAAAAAAAAAAAAAAAAAAAAAAAATGTAAAATGGTGAAAGCGACGATAGCTCTTACTTGCTTGGCTGTTAGAGACTCGAGGACGAGTAATAATAATAAAAGATTTGCTTTGAAAATCGAAAGAGAAAAAGTATTACTTGTTACCTTTACGCACGTAGTCGTCGCGATCGAGGTCTCTTTGTAAATAACGGCACCGCATATCACCAGGATTATTCTCCTTCACCGCATATCACTTTGCACACTTTACCGAGAAGAGATCGTTTCGACGCACGGGGGCCGACCATATAAAGTACGTACCTACGCACCTGTCCATCTATTATAACGGGGTTGGCCGTAATTAATTCGCGACTGATTCTCCCCTTCGGGTTTATTTTGAGGAAGGAGGAAAAATAGTAACGAGCAAATGGCTTGAGAAAACAAACACAGATTCGGTTACTTCTAGGTCTCGTAGATGAGCATCCAGAGAACGTCGCGGGAGTACCTTCCCCCCCACAAACGGATGCTAATGCTCCCGAGTTGCCGACTAATCTGAGCACGCCGAGGAGTTGTGCTCCGGATGATTTTCTTTGTGCCGACGGCACTTGCATCCCCAAAACTCATCACTGCGACCATTTCTACGATTGTCGCGACTTTACCGACGAACAATACTGCTTCGGTTAGATCACCTTGATTCGTAGACCTAGATAATCTTTGACAATTACTATCTACATCGATCCCATCTATCTTTATTTCGTTCATTGATTCTCTTGGTCTACGCTGCATTTCCTATCAGTTTGTGTTAGACGCTGGATAGAAGATGTGTAGGTTGTTTAGTAGAAATTTGAATAATATACATTATACATTATATATACCGTCGAATCGTTGCGATCTCGTTATCGGACGCACCCTTTTTCCCAATAGTGCATTTTTGCCTGATATTCGAGTACTGAATTGTTCCCTTTGACTCCTGTTCCCTTAGATAGAGAGCATTTTTAGTCGTCAGAGCATCTCATCGTGTGCAGCATGCTTAGAATGATATGATGAATATTGTAGAATTCTTGCTGCGTGCAAATCATTTATACGCTCTCCAAAGTATCGATATATTTGATCGATTCATGGTAAAACTCCGTCGTCTACGAATATAAAAAGATGCGTGTTCTTTTGAAATTTCTACCTTTGTCAATTGCAAGGAATTTTCCCATGAATCGTCGTCGATTGTCTTCTTTCCTTTTTCTTTTCTCTTTTCTTTTTAAGTAAGTATTTTTTTCGTAGTAAAATAGTTTGATTCTTGTCAGTTTGTAATTATATTTCTAAGACTACGTTAAGTAGATAGCAACCCTTTTATCTCTGTTATCTCTGTTATCTCTGTATGCACTGTTTCATTTTAATATATTAAATAATTGTACATTTTTGAACGTTACTCGTTCTTGGCAAGTTATACTCGATCAAAAATCTTCTTCGCCACATCCTATTGTTCTATTTTAGATATATTTGTTTAGAAAGTAATCCAAGTAATTGATTATTTGATTTGTTGTCGTCGTCATCGTTTTCGTCTTCGTCTTCGTCTTCGTCGTCGTCGTCGTCGTCGTCGTCGTTGTCGTTGTCGTTGTCGTCTAATTTCTACGGTATCGCATATTATCATATTTTTCACTAATCATTTATGTATTTTTAACTGAAATAACAAAATTAAAATATAATCATTATAAAGAAAGGATTGATTTGGATGTTGGATTTTAGGATGCGGACAAGATCAATTCCAATGCAGAACCGGCGATTGCATTAGAATCGACCAAAAGTGTGACAGACGTATCGATTGCGAAGACGGCTCGGACGAACCTGCCGAATGTGGTAATCATTCAAAATGATAATCTTAGATGAGCCCTATCGATATTTTTGCCCTTGTCGATTTTCCTATTGTTGCCTATTGTTCTCTTTATTTTTGTCAGAGACAACGCTCGAACCAGGACCGGGTGGTCATCCTATGCCAGGTCGTTGCCCTGCTGGTCAATTCCAATGCGTTCTAGACAGGGCCTGCGTTCCCATCTCTTCCGTTTGCAACGGCATTCCTGAATGCAGAGATGCCACCGACGAAGACAATTGCGGTAAGAAACTTGAATGAATTAAGAAAGAAACTTTTTGAGGATTTTTTCCAAATGATGGCGATCGATCAATCGAATCAAAGATTACACCGAGGACTGTTCGTCGGACGAGTGGACATGCGAGAATGGTGGTTGCATTTATCTCTACCAACGTTGTAACCAATTCGGCGATTGTCCGTTCGACGATAGCGACGAGATTGGCTGCAATTATACGCTTACCGAGAAAAATAAGACTAGATGCGAGCCACACGAGTGGAAATGCAAGAATGGCCAGTGTATACCGTTGTCTCGACGATGCGACAAAAGGTTCGACTGTCCTACGGACATGTCCGACGAATACGACTGCAGTTACGATTTGCGTGAGTTGGCAAATGCAGCAACAACAACAACAACAACAACAAACAATCCTTTTTTCATTCCTACATCGGCGAACAACATCGTCGACAATTAATATTTCAAGATAACAAGGATGATAATAAATATTCGCATGCTCATTACTACAATATCCTGAAACAACTCGTCGAGCATATCGTACGAGCACAAAATGTTTTCCAATTGCGAATGTCTTTTCCATTATTGCATTATTTCTATAAACAATATTCACAGATTAACAGCGGATCAACTAACGTACCTATGTAACGCTCGATGGAATTTAATAGCAACCTAAATTTATGTAACAAGTTGTTCCTTCCAACACCTTCTTACTACTTAATTACTTACGCGTGGATTTTTTCTTTGTACAGGTCAAACCGGTGGATCGAGCGGTCTCAACTTGAAAACTTATCCGAGCGAGCAAGTGATCAAAGAGAGTACGTATACGAAATTATTTTCTTTTCGTTAAATTGGACACGGAACAACGCGAACGATAATTATTCGAAATAGTTTAATGGATTAAAATAATATCCACCCAGATAGACAGATAGACAGATAGACAGGCAGATAGACAGACATACAGGCAGGCAGGCAGGCAATCGAAAAGTAAAGTTAATTAATATTCATGTTTCTTGTGTTTTTCTTGCCTTGATCAGACCCGGCGAAGCAAGGTAAGAGATTTGACAAAGTAATAAGCAATAGAAACGCTGTGGGTTCGCAATAATCTTCATTCTTCATTACAGAGAAAAAAAATCTTATTAATATAAGACGTATCACACCTCGTTGGGGTTTACTTACATTATGCGTTTTCATAAAATCACGCATTTCAAAAAACAACTTACGCGTCAAAAAACATCAACAATAGAACGACCAAATTGACGCACTTACATGTCTTTATTACTCGGAATCATTTAAATAATACATGAAACACGTTGCAACACGCTAATCCGTTCGAAGGAGAAAAAACTACTCGTGCATGAAATTTGGCTTGGCATGATTCCACGATTCCACGATCCCATTTTTTTATAGGGAAAAAAATCCTAAAATACTAAATACCTAGTGTTCAAATATTAATAGATAAATGATATTACTTTGCTAAGGAAATATGCAATTTGTTGATACTCGGATAAAAACAAGTAACATTAACTTCGTACTAATTGTAGTAACTCTTGGCGTTAACGTAACTGCGATAAATTTGCACGTTGCACGATGAAACTAGCACATTAGTCTTAGCTAACGCGACTATAAATCGGCCCTTAGGGGCGTTAAGAGTCGCCCGTTATGGAATAACATAATCCTCGACTCGGAAGGATCGAGGAAGGATCGACTAGGGAAAGGATTGTTGAATAACGCACATCGTGCATTACCTCTCGCATTACCGTACACAGGCCGCGAGGTCGTCTTCCAATGCCGTGACGAAGGTCCTCTGCGTGCAAGAGTACACTGGCTTCGTGATAATAATCTTCCTCTGCCGCCTGCCAGTCGAGATCTAAATGGTAGATTGGAAATACCAAACATTCAGCTCGATCATGCGGGAATTTACATTTGCGAAGCGGTGGGCTATCCTCCATCCACGCCAGGAAGTCGACTTACCGTAAATCTCACTGTTGAAAAGTGTACGTATTAATATCTTCATCCATGGGAAATGAATGATATTATATGATATGATATGAAAAATATTAGCCACATTTGTTTTGACTAATTTGTCCACAGTCGAAGAACCCGCGACGAGGCCCCCACAAGTTTGTCAATACGATCAGGCAACTTGCATCAATGGAGATTGCATTCCTAAATCGTACGTCTGCGATGGAAAATTCGACTGTACGGATGGCTCTGACGAGATGAGATGCAGTACGTATTGCGCTACCATTTTTTCAGCTAATCATTATAATAAATACCATAATGTGTGTACCTTCTTAATTGCATTTACAGGTCCACACGGATGTGAACCCAACCAATTTCGATGTAACAACAAGCAATGCGTGAGCAAACTTTGGCGTTGTGACGGCGAAAGAGATTGTGCCGATAACAGCGACGAAGAAAATTGTGCACCGGCTCTACCTGGTTCGCGATGCCGTTATCACGAATTCTCTTGTACATCCTACGACCAATGTATACCAAAGATTTATCATTGCGACAGAGAACGGGATTGTCTCGATGGTAGTGACGAGCTTGGCTGTTGTGAGTTTCTTTGCTTTTGTTACTTTTTTTTTTTTGTTATCCTTTCATTCCTCTTTTTCTGCCATCTCTCTCGAATATCGAATTTCAGCTCCCGTCTACATCATCAAACCACCGCCGCCGATGGTAGTCCTAGAACCAGGTAGCACCATGGTACTCACGTGTACGGCTATCGGTGTACCCATTCCAGAGATAAATTGGCGACTAAATTGGGGACACGTACACTCTAAATGTACAACTACTTCCGTAAACGGAACCGGAACATTAACGTGTCCCGACATACAACGAGAAGACTCAGGTGCTTACTCCTGCGAAGCTTTGAATTCAGCTGGCTTTGTAATAGCTCAACCGGATGCTATGTTAGTGGTAAAAGAACCAAAAGGCATTTGTCCCAAAGGAATGTTCAACAATGAGGCGCGTTCCCTCGATGAATGCATATCTTGCTTCTGCTTCGGTGTGGCTACCGAATGTCGTAGCGCCAATTTGTTCACTTATCAGATCCCACCTCCGTTCGAAAGTCACAAGATCTTGTCGATTCAAACCGAATCGGAGATACGCATTTTCGGCGACATCAAAGATGAAATATCCGAGGTTAGACCTATTGGACGAGACGGTATTCGATTGTTTGAATCGTTGAGCAGCGAAATGTCTAGCTACAAAATACCCTACTATGCCTTATCCGAGAATTATCACGGTAGTCAATTAAAGTCTTACGGTGGTTATTTGACTTATACGATTAATTACAATGGTAACGGAGCACCTAACGACGCGCCATCGGTCATTCTTAGCGGTAACAAATACATACTCGTCCACAAAGGCAAACATATCCCTCCAGACTACGAGACGAAAGAATCCGTCAGATTTTTCTACGGCGAGTGGTACAAGCGTCAAGGTAGCAGCGAGGTCCTGGCATCCAGAGAAGAAATAATGATGACCCTGGCAAACGTCGACAATATTCTTATCAAGTACGTACTCGTTCTTCCTTTCAGTAGGTATTGTTGTATCGCCTGCCTTTATTTGTCTTGTTGTATCACCATTTTGTTCTCTCGTTCAGAGCAAAGTATGAAAATTCTCCACAATTGGACGTGCGTATAACCAACATTGTTATGGACACCGCCGATGCGCGCAATACCGGATTAGGATCCGCTAATTATGTGGAAGAGTGTCAATGTCCTACCGGTACGTATTCAACAACGAACAAAATCAAAATCGCGTCGTTATTGCTACAACGTAGACATATTTTCTAAGGATACACCGGTCTTTCGTGCGAGAACTGTGCATCGGGATATCTTCGACGCGAGAGCGGACCATGGCTTGGACAATGTTACCGAGACGAGCCACCTTGCGCACCGGGATACTACGGAGATCCTTCGAGAAATATACCTTGCCAACTTTGTCCATGTCCGCTCACCAATCCATCCAATCAGTAAGAACAAATCCTATATATACCTATCCATACGTATATATACGTATATATACGTTTTAACGACAATTGTTTAGATTTACTCGAAACTGTCATCTCGGATCGGACGGTGAGCCTACCTGCGATTGTCCAGCCGGATACGTTGGTCGAAGATGCGAACAATGTGCTATTGGCTATGAAGGAAATCCTCTCATTCCTGGAGATATGTGCGTACCCGTTGAACAATGCGATCCCGACGGTAGCATCAGTCCTAACGCCGATCCGTATACTGGAAAATGTCGTTGCAAGGTATCGCATCTATTTCTTTCCTTATACACCCTTACCTTTCTTTCCTTTCCTCGATATTCATCTTCGATATTTAATGTTAATGCGTTCGATCATTTTCGATCCTCGTCGACACAAACAACGTGAGTACTTTTAACCAATTTGCCATTCAACATTATTTTCCTTTTCTTTTTCTACGTCATATGAAGAGTTACTTTGTAACATTTAACATGTTAACAAATTCTTTATCATGTTTAGCAATACGCAACGGGTCTAACGTGCGATCAATGCAAGGCAAATACATTCAGTTTGGGCTCTAGGAATCAATTCGGATGCATTAGTTGTTTCTGCATGGGTATTACGAATAAATGTGTAGCATCTAACTGGTACAGAAACGAGGTAATTCAAATGACAATTATCAATTGATTAGTTTATTATATTAGTTTGTTAATACTATTATTTTCAGATTCACGTGTCATTTACTAATTCCCTACGAGGATTTAGTCTTATCGAATCTAAGACTACAACCGACGCCCCACCAATAGTAGATGGTATTCGACTTGATACGATCAGTCGCGAGATAGTCTACAACGATTTTCATAATCGTGGTAACAATGACGTATATTATTGGCAATTACCAAATATTTTCCTCGGCGATCAAATAACGTCGTACGGTGGTAATCTTAAATATACCGTTCGGTACGTTCCATCTCCGGGTGGTCAAAGTTCCAAAAACAACGCTGCCGACGTTGAATTAATTAGCGTAAGTGTATTTTCATATTCATTCCATACCTATGGTATTTTGTTGATCTTACAAAGAAGGAAGATACCTATATTAATCGTGCGTGATCTCGATGATAACAGGCAAACGACATTAAATTGCTGTACTATTCGAGAAAATCCCCCGAACCAAATTCCCAACAATCGTTTACCGTTCCGTTGCTCGAACAATACTGGCAACGTGCCGACGGAACAACAGCCGACAGGGAACATCTTTTAATGGCATTAGCGGACGTACGAGCAATCAAAATTAAAGCAACTTATACGACCCACACCGACGAGGCGGCGTAAGTTTATTATTTAGTATTTATTTTTGACAAAACAACCGCCGACTTTGATGTTTTTTTTTCGCGGCGGCTTTTCTCAGACTTTCTTCGGTTTCCCTTGATACGGCGGAAAATCATAATACTGGAAAGGCAAGAGCCGTCGAAGTCGAGGAGTGCAGTTGTCCCACTGGATACAAGGGACTCTCTTGCGAAGATTGTGATGTTGGATATACGAGAGCAATGGAAGGTTTATATCTTGGAATTTGCGAGCCTTGTAATTGCAACGGACACTCGAATCAGTGCGATCCCGAAACCGGAATGTGCGAGGTAAATAGCCAATCAATATTTCCTCTTATATCCTATGTATGATTATTGTACGAATGAATGTGTTGTGAATGGGTCTAATGGTTTGACGTTGTTAAGAATTGCGCCCACCATACTACCGGAGAATTTTGCGAAAAATGCGAACCTGGATACAGAGGAGACGCGACTCGTGGCACTTCGAACGATTGCGAGCGCGAGGATCAGACAGCATCGTGCCAGTGCAATCCAGCTGGATCTCGTAGCACCTTGTGTTACGGTAATCGTTGCGAATGTAAGAGAAACGTCGAAGGTCCGGAATGCAACAGATGTCTTCCGGGTACTTTTGGATTGTCCGCCGAAAATATAGACGGCTGTAACGAATGTTATTGCAGCGGCGTGACCAAACAATGTCACGAAAGTTCCCTCTACGTTCAGCAAATACCAATAGGGGTTTACGATTCCCGTCATGGATTTACCCTTACCGATGCGTAAGCTTATATCACAATCTATCTATATAATAGCATTTTTACTGGATGTTTTTTTATTTTTTTTCTTTCTTTCAAATTAGCTCTAGGCAAGAAGTTATAAACGATGGTTTTGATTTAAACGTTGCCATGAACGAAATTGGATATCGTTATCCCGATAATCGTAGCCGTAGACTATTTTGGTCTTTGCCGTCCACTTTCACCGGAAACCAAGTCAAAAGCTATGGGGGTTATTTAACTTTGACTCAGCATATCAGTGCACAACCCGGGGCGGAGAGTTATAAAGATCAAGACGTTTTACTCATCGGAAATGGTATTACGTTGTTTTGGATTAATCCAACCGATGTTTTACCGGATTTACCTTTGGTTCGTATCATAGAAATAAGTCACAAATAATAAATAATAAAAAGGGAGAGAGAGAGAGAGAGAGAGAGATAAATGAACAATTTTGTTTAGACTTACTCGGTTCCACTGAGAGAATCAGAATGGAAACGGTTGACAACCGCAGGTCCACGTAGCGCGTCTCGTACGGACATGATGACGGTTCTTTCCAATGTCGAAGCTATTCTAGTACGAGCTTCTCATAGCGATAGAATGACGGCAACATACATAAGCGATATTAGTCTCGATACAGCGGTAGAAAATTTCAATGGACACAAAAGAGCGAGCCAAGTCGAAGCGTGTCGTTGTCCGCCTGGTTACCTTGGTACATCTTGCGAAATTTGTGCTCGCGGATATTATAGAGATACCAGTGATAGAGCTGTCAGCGTTCTTGGCTCTTGCAATCTCTGTCCGTGCAATAAAAGGGAAGAAAGTTGCGAAATTAATAGGTCTGGATATGTCAAGTGTAATTGCATGTTAGGATATACGGGAGAAAATTGTCAAGATGTTGGTAAGTAAACAGTTGAAAGTAAACCTTTTCAAACAAATTGATGATTATACTCATGGAAATGATTTTTAGTCGAGTCTCCTCCGACGACTCCTCAGACAATACCAACGATTACACCACCAAGAATCGTCGTTTTCGTGCAAGAGCCAGAATTCCAAATTGTTCATACTGGAAATACCATTAGATATCATTGTAGCGGTAAATCGCTCGACAACGTAAGCTTCATATTGTTCTAATTCGATTCCCCCCCCCCTCCCGATCTTGTTCCTATTCTCTCTTATTATATTTTATATTACACAGGATTCCTTGCGTATTCGTTGGGAAAAAGAGGGTGGTCAGTTACCGTCTGACAGAAGCGTAGACGATTATCACGGAGTTTTAATCATTAGAGATGTCAAAGTGTCCGACAGCGGTGTATACGTTTGTCAAGTTAGCGACGGAACAAATATTGGCATTAAAAAAGTTACTCTTACTGTGGGAGGTATGAATAATTTCCATGTTAATTATTATACATTAACATAGAACATAGACAATTAATTATATAGTCATATATCTTATGGACGCAGCTTTTCCAAAAAGTTTGTTAGAAATACCAGGTATTGTTTTTAATCGCGCTCTCGTAATAGGAATAAGTGTTGAAGAATTGTTGTTGATATTCGATTGCAGGAGCAAATCCGGTAAAACCTCAAGTCGTCATTATACCACCTTACCTCGAAGTTAAAGAAGGAGAACCGGTAGAATTCCATTGCGAGGCTAGTGGTAATCCTCCTCCGCAAGTAGAATGGATTCGACTTCATGGAAGTATAAGCTCTGAGTCTTCGTTCCGTAATGGAGTTTGGAGGCTTCCAGCTGCTTCGAGGAATGACGCGGCCGAATATAAATGCATCGCTAGAAACAATGTCGGAATAATGGAACAAAATACGATACTTTACGTTAGAGGTAGAAATAATGAAAATGTTATTAGTAAATGTTATATTTTCGTATGATTGTGTATGAAATATAATCGAGTTAAACGAGTACACGTATTCACAGAGAATCCGGAAGGGCCTCCGGCTACTGGTTTGGCACCTATTATAACGCCCACCGAATGGATTGGTTCTATCGGAGATGTCATTAGACTAACTTGTACTCCATCACAGAATGCTAATCTAACGTGGATCCGATCCGATTTCTTACCTCTCCCTTACTCGGCGAGTCAGCGCGACGGTATTCTGACGATCAATAATCCAACGGTTAGCGATTCCGGTATATATGTCTGTATCGCTATCAGTTACAAAGGAACGGTAACTAATTCTACCGCTAGAATAACGATCATTCCACGAAGAGATCCGCCGTCGGTTAAAGTCAAGCCCGAGAGACAAACAATCTCCCAAGGAACGTCGACCGAAATACGTTGCGTTACGAGCGGAGAACCGGGTCTACGTGTGAAATGGAACAAATTTTCCGAACCGATGAATCCGCACGTTCAACAAGTCGGTGATACCCTTCGAATTATCAACGCTCAAGTTTCCGATCGAGGCGTTTATATTTGTCGAGTCAGTAGTCCCATAGGCAGCTACGAAGCTAGCGCTATCGTCGAAGTTGAACGTAAGACACTACTACGATGTACTTATACTGTACTTATAATACTGTATTTAAACTGTATTTAACGATTTTTCCATGCTAATGTACTCTTTTGTTTTGTTTTGTTTTTTATCGAATTGGCAGCTCGTGAAACTCCAGTTCTAGAACTATATCCTAAAGATATTCAACCCGTCACGCTCGGTGGCTCTGCCGATTTACAATGTCGCGCCATTGCTGGTCTTCCGCTTCCCGAAATCCGTTGGTCTCGTCAAGACGGTAGATCATTTCCTCCAAATATCGAACAACTTCCTGGTGGATTGTTAAGGTTTTCTAACATTACGATCAACGATGGCGGTTCTTACGTGTGCTCGGCCACGAATGAAGTTGGTTCGACGTCTGCAGTAGCTCATATCGAAGTACAATCCATACCCGTTATTACGATTGAACCAAGGTCCGGTATTTTGCAAGTCAAACTCGGAGATAAAGTGCGATTAACTTGCAGCGCTATGGGCCATCCACAACCAAATGTTGCCTGGAGTAAACACGTCAACGGATTGGCCACGTAGTAAGTTACACTGTTACGCTGTTACGCTTACCTCTTGGCTAAATCTTTGACATTATTTATTTGATATATGATATTTGCAGCGACGCGTACAGCAGAACTGATCTTACCCCGTTGAGCGCGGTATACGAAATTTTATCCGTTTCTACCGACGACGAAGGATCTTACTCTTGTCAAGCGTCCAATTCGGTTGGCATTGTCGAGGATCGTGTTCAAATACGCATCGAGGACAACGAAATTGATTCTATCCCTTGTAGAGGCGATATGCCATGCAATACTGGTCAAGCAAATAACGATAACGTATGCTAATATCGTATTTTATAAACGATCTTATAAACCATCATAGGCAAATCATCGCATCTACTTTATTATTATTGCAGAGATATCCCAATGGCGTATTAATTCCTGAAGATTTTCTAAGAATTCCCAATGGCGGTAAAGTAGAAATGCGTTGTCAAGTAAGGGCACCCGACGGCGATCAAATTTATCTTGACTGGAAGAGAAGCGATCATCGTGCCTTGCCAAAGGGTAGTACCGTTCATAATGGCGTTTTAAATATACCGGTGGTCGACAAGTATTCCGCAGGAGAATACATCTGTCTTGGTTTAAATCCCGCTGGCACGGTCATTTTCAAAGCTAAATCTCATCTTGAAATAATATGTAAGTATTTTCCAAAAGTATAAATTCATGTGATGATGATTTGTTTGTTCAAAGAATTTCGTTGTTTTCTCGCTTGCGCAGCTCCGCCTAGAATCGAGCTAAATCCAACTCGTCAAACCGTTGGTCCTGGAAAAAATCCTTCTATAACTTGTACCGCTACCGGAGACCAACCTCTTAACATTCAATGGGAAGCTATAGGACGACCACTTCCACCTTCCGTGTCTCATGATAACGGGGTCTTGAAATTCCACGGTATAACGTATTCGGATGCAGGCAAGTATGTTTGCAAGGCCACGAATGAAGCAGGCACGGCTGAAGCGGTTGCGGAAGTTATAGTAAACGGTTCGTCTCTCTTATCAATTCCTTTCACATCGATTTATTTCGAGTATCCATTGAAAATTTATCTTTTTTTACTTAACAGAACATTCTTACGACGACACAAGTATTCGTGCCGCGCAAAGAGACATTACGACCTATTCAGGTAATTCTGTACGTTTGCGTTGCGACATCAGAGAAAGTGCTGTAATAGAATGGACCAGAGAAGGACAATTATTGCCTTCGCACAGTCGAATTGGTGAAAATTATTTAGAATTAATGCAAGTCAGACCGGAAGACAGTGGAAGATATATTTGTCAAATTCGTAATTCTCATGGAGTTTCCAGCGATTACATTAATTTAAATGTTCAACGTAAGTAATACGTTACTATTATATATATACGTATTGCTTGCTATTTTAATGACAACAATTTCGTCAAATATTATCGAAATTAATGATCAATAACATTAACAAGTACTATTTTAAATAGGAATTCCTAGTTCGTTCCTACAAACTTGTTTCTTTCTTTCCAGCTATAGCTTTTCTATTGAATTTTTGACTAGCATTCATAATTAATTACGTTGTAGCCTTTATTTTCCCGTTACAATCTTTGAATAATAAGCACGTGTATCGTCTAAAACACAGCTATTTTTTCAACAAACAATGCAAATAACTTCTTAAAATACCATATTACTCTGCGTGTGACATTTTTTTCTCTTTTGTTCATTTCGATATAATTACAATTGCTTACGTAATAGAACGCTATTATTCTTTAGATTTGTTTCTTATCGAAAATTTGTCATGCAGCTTGTCGTATTAAAACTGATATAACAAGAGTAGACAAGACAAAATATTGATTATACTAAATATGATTGCAACTATGGTTTTGAACGAAAGACTCTTCAACAGACTAGATTTTGACAAAGCTCGCGTTATGATTTAGTAGTTAATTTGCTTGCGGATTGCATGCCAGTATACCAAACGCAGTGCAGACCCGGGGAGTATCAGTGCTACAACATTCAACAATGCATTCCTTTGGATTACTTTTGCGACGGCTATGCTCAATGCAACGACGGTACTGACGAAAGCTTCTGCCGCATCCCGCAATATCGCCAATATCTTCGAAGACTACGCGGTTTGTTTTGAGATTTGTGTTTCGTGTGATGTCTTGTAGTTTAGATTAGTTAGATTTTTGATCATCATCCTTTGTGTTGCCTATTCTTATTATTCGATCAAAGTCAACATTTTTCATATTGTCAATAATTTACGTTTTCTATCGTAAGTTAAAAAAAAGTTCTTTCCTTCCTTCCTTCCTTCCTTCCTTTCTTCCTTCCTACAATTAAAGCTAATGCCACTTTCTTTGGCGCATGTTATTTGCATGTACACTGATATATGTTACGAATACAAATACAAAACGGTCCACTGTTCACATTCAGGTGTTTACTCTTCAACAATGTGAAGCTTACTCCAAAAAAAAAAACATACACACACACAAACAAATTATATAGAGTTAATAATGGTAACTGTTCAATTTCAGCAACTGTTACACCTGCGCTTAGCATCGAAGCATCTCAAGATCCTGTAAATATTGGAGATACAGTCGACATACGTTGCGCGTGCTCGGGTACTTCTAATCCACAATATAGATGGTCCAGACCAAATCATTCAGATTTACCAGCGAATGCACAAGCATATGGAAATATTCTTAGATTATTGAATGTAGCTGTTGACAATAGTGGCATTTACAAATGTACAGTAATGACTCCACAAGGCATCTTTGAGGAAGACTTTAATCTCATTGTACACGGTAAATATTTTCTATCTATTTATTTCATTGATTCTAGTGACATCCACAAATCTAATCGTTATCATGTGTATTATTATTTATGCTACCTATTGCATCTTTTGTAAGTAGAAATGTGCAAACAATGAATAGAATAACTTTCAAATATTCTTCAATACTAAATAGTTATTGTTGAATATCTTTATCTAGGTGGAAATAACGATGGGCCAGCAATGGAAACTAAGTCAGCACCTTATGGATCTAGTATCGAAATGGATTGCCATGTTCAATTTGATCCGCCTATTACATACAGATGGAACAAACTTGGTGGATTTTTATCTGAGAATGCACAAACTTATCAGGTATGACGAAACCATACTAGCATAATACTTTTATAAGAAATTCTAAACATCGTTTTTTTTTTTTTTTCATATTATTTTAAACAGAACAAATTAAAACTGGCAAATGTTAAAGCCGAAGATGCAGGAACATACATTTGTATAGCAAACAACTATGTAGAAAAAATAGAAGTACCGACTGTGCTCGTTGTAACGGGAGTAGTACCAAACTTTAGTCAAGCACCAGAAAGTTATATAACTTTGCCTCCATTATCCAATTCGTATCTCAATTTCAATATTGAAATATCTTTCAAACCAGAAAATTATGACGGCATTATTCTATACAATGCTGAATTAAATAACGGTAGCGGTGATTTCATTGTTCTATCCCTAGTAGGAGGATTGCCACAATTCAAGTACATATATCATCATTTTTATATATTACATTTATCCGAATTTTTTACGTAAGCAAAGTAAACATAACAATAATGATTGTATAAACTGTTAGATTTGACTTTGGTTCTGGATCGGCTGTTATAACGGGAGATACGCCAATTAATCTGGGTCAATGGCATACGATCAAAATTCAACGCTTTAGAAGAGAAGTAACGATGTTAGTCGATGGTCAGGGACCTTACAGAGGGGTTTCGAGCGGTCGGAAACAAGGATTAGATCTTAAAGCACCGCTTTATATCGGTGGAGTTCCAAAGTACAATATCGACGTCAAAGATGGCATTAATAACATTGGATTTATTGGTTGTATCAGTAGATTGGTACTCAATGAAAGGCAAGTAGATTTGATCGAAAATCAAACGAGTAACGTTGGAATAACGACTTGCGAAACATGCGTCGAAAATCCATGTAATAATGGTGGAGCTTGCCAGGAGGCAGCTACAAAGAATGGTTACATGTGTCTATGCAGAGCTGGATTTACTGGTAAACACTGTGATTTTGTTGGACAAACTTGTTATCCAGGTAAAAATTAAAATTAACAAAAAAAAAAAAACAACCATTTGTTTGTTGTCTTTTTGCTTTTGAAAACTATCGTTCGAATGAAATTATTTGCAGGTGCCTGCGGTGAAGGAAAGTGTATAGAGAAGGAGACTGGTTTCGATTGTTACTGCCCACGTGGAAAAATTGGTCCACGTTGCGAACGATCGGTGAAAATAAATCAACCAGCTTTTAACGATGACAAAGCTTTCATGGCATACGATACACCGCCAAAATCTCTTCGAAGGCAAGTATATATAGAATGTATATGTGTTAATTGAAAAAGCATGCATGGAATGATATTCATATTTTTCTCACTTACAATGAAATGTTTTCATCGGTGTGCAAGTAGTGGTCGTATTGTATATTTAGTAAGATTTTCAATGCACTCTTTCTAAACATCTAACATTTTGCAAGAGACGGTAAGACAATCATTAATATTATTATAATAACAAAAGGAAATATAGACTTTTCATTGAAGTACTAACTAATCAACATCTCTGACAATACATCAATTATACTAATATACTACTACAATTTACATGCGTATACGTACATGCGTACATGGTGTATACGTATAATAATAGAGCGAAATTTTCTATGCAGATAATGAAAGTATACGCATATGAGAACAATTCTGGTGTTGTATTGTTAACGAAAGCATTAGCTGTCGATTATCCTCAATCAGGCTAATTGAGATGACGTTATTTTCAGGGAAAGAAAGAGTTCGACCACTACACACAGTCGATCACGCAACGTACAAGCTAGACAACTCAATGTGCGATCGAGGGCACATCACCACAATAATCTGCACCACACAAAACATTAGACTTGGCATGATATTTATGCACGTTTAAAGTTATTCAATATAATAGAGTCATTATAATTTGTAGCATTTTTGGTTAGACGCGAAAAAATGAAATGTAATTGCTACTTTCAACTATAAGTGAACTTTGGACAAAAAGCTTTTTTTTTTCTTTTTCTTTTTCTTTTTCTTTTCATTTACAAACATTCTAGCATTGTTCTGTTTTATTTCGCGCACGTGTCGTAACACTTTCTATATGAGAAGAAGATTTTAGCGAGATAATTGCAAGAAGCACGAATAGTAGAGCAAGTAGTTTCTTCAAACAAACTCTCCCGAATGGTGCTGTAATGATAGAAGCTCATTCTCAGTCAATTTGTAATCTAGCGATAAATGTTTTGTACAGCTTTTAATTAATACACTTACGCATCAGTTAGTTATATTAATTATTCGAAGAAGTAATATGTTAAGTCACTGCCAAATATATTGCATTTAACAGTTTGAAACGAAGCTTAAGAATCGGCAATAAGCGATGTCATAGCGATGTCATAGCGATGTCATTATATGATATCTATATACGTGAAAATATATCAATTGTTTGTACTTATATATATAAGATTCTATAACGTGTTAAATATACTCAATGGGTATAGATCTATGCCCAGAATAGGTATAAATAAATATTATAAAGGCAAATAAATCTTGGTATGACTATTAATTTCTATCATTTGCTATTCCACTGGACTTTTTTTTTATTGCTTTTGGGAAAAGTCTGTATCGGCTATATCGCACACGGCTTACTTGGTACTATCACCTTGCAATAACGTGCTGCATTATTTCATTCTTGTTTCATGCATACTCGAAAATCCTGACGCGACATGTTTACAACATCAAACTAATTGCATCGTTTGTTAGCTCGATTATTTTTTACCTATTGTCTACACTTATAGGCTTAAAATATCTATGAACTTCAATCCTATCGACGAAGGAGATGGGATCTTGATGTATTGTTCCCAAAGCGAAGAAGGAGTTGGAGATTTTGCAGCGCTTATAATAAAAAACAAGCACGTTGAATTTTGCTTCGAAATGGGCTCGGGTGTGGCTACGTTAAGATCTAATTACATCGTACAGCCTGGAACATGGACATACGTTACGATAAATAGAGACTTCAAAGAAGCCAAATTATCCGTTAATGGAGAACCATTTATCGAGGCAAGATCTCCTGGTATCGCACGTATCATGCAACTGACTACACCCTTATACATTGGTGGCATTGATCGTAGAAAAATAACATTGAATAAAAATCTTACTGTTGATCGTAGTTTTCGTGGATGCATTAGCGAAGTAAGTAAGAGAGCTAAGTTGGATCCGTTGTTAGTTCATATTAGTCACTAACCGTGTAATTCCCTTATCTAACATACAGCTTGAAGTAGCTTCCGTTAGCCTGGAGATTGTAAAATCGACGCTGGATATGGCAAATATCGAAGATTGCTCTACGCTGCATCCGAATCAAACGATTCCACGTACTAAGCTCGTTACCCCTCCACCCACAACAAATCCGCCGACAACTTTGTACGATTCGTGCACATCGAATCCTTGCATACACGGGTTTTGTCAGAGTTTAGGTTCAAGCGAATATTCCTGTACGTGCGAGTATGGATATGCAGGAAGAAATTGCGAAAATGTATTGAAACAGTGCGAGGTATATACGCCTTGTAGAAACGGTGGTACTTGCACCGATCTACCTGGATCTTACAAATGCGACTGTAGGCTTGGCTTTAATGGCCAAACTTGTGAAAAATGTAAGTCTCTTCGAATGATATATTTAACGAGGAAGGATTTATTATTATAATATTTATTCTTATTATATTATTGATACAGTGGCAGAGATCACTTATGACATCGCGTTTAAAGGAGATGGCTGGTTAGAATTGGACAGATCGGTAATGACGCACGAAGAAGAACGCGAAGTCTTGGGTTTCGAGATATCGACGAATAAAACTAATGGTTTAATCATGTGGCATGGGCAAACGCCAAATGATTTAAATCCCGATGACTATATATCTTTGGCAGTTGTCGATGGGTAAGTTTGTAATGGTTGCAATGGCATATGATTTGATCTACCGTGCCACGAGAGGGTACTTTGAGTAATACACTGCATTTTCGTTTCAGCTATGTAGAATATCAATATAATTTAGGATCAGGGCCAGCAGTTATTCGCGTAACGGCTCAAAGAGTCGACGACGGGGAAAGACATAGAATCATTTTAAAAAGACAAGGTAGCGATGGTAGCATCGAATTAAACGGCGAGCACACGGAAAGCGGACTGAGCGAGGGATTACAACAAATTTTGAATACCAGAGGCAGCGTATATTTAGGAGGTGTACCTGATTATGCAATGACGTATGGACGTTACCACGAAGGATTTTCCGGTTGTATTTACACTCTGGAAGTACAAGATTCGGGAGCCATCGATATAGGAGAAAAAGCTATTAGAGGAAAAAACGTTTCTCCGTGCACCAGGTAAGAACGAAAGAGTACTATCTCCTCTATTCTAAGATTAAGTAACATTAAGTAACATTCCAAATGATATATGTTATACAAGCCTTTTCAAATAACGTTACACGCTGCATAGAGTGAGATGGATTCCATCTTCGTTGGTATTTACGGACGCAGATGCAGATATTTTTGACGCATTTGTACCCCCACCTCCTGTAAATATTATTCATCCTAAACCTGCTGCAAATGTAGCCACACGTAATATTACAAATTATTTACTATTGATCGTGTTACAACACCTGATTGCGATGAAACTAGAAAGTAGAAATGTCATCGTTATTCATACACTTTTTTACGTAGGTGCTATTAATATAGCGAAAAATTCGTTAATTTAAGTAGGCAAATACATTTGAATTTATACAATTTATACGGTATACTTATATTCCAAGTTTGTACTAATGCATAAATGCTTGTAATATTTGTATTTCCGTCATTTTCAAAGAAATGTGTCGATAATTAATAAATTTATTAATTATTTAATGCTTTATCAACGCAATCTGGATAAATCTGACCAAAGCATGGTACGTTTGATCATTAGATAGGCACAATTAGATCGCTTTATTTTTCCCTTTTATTATATTATCCAAAATATAATTAATATATTCTTATTAAAAAATGATTATTTCACAGTGATCCAGTTGACAACATTTCTATGCATGGTGATCTGCTAAGAAGACATTAAGAGATCTCTTCTCATATGATACGATCCTATCTCATTTTCCACCAAAATTTATCAAATGTTTTAACGTTCTTTATACTACACTCCGTTTGGCAAAAAAAAAACTATAAACTCGTTTACCATGTAAAACTAGATATTATATGGAAATTTGATATAACAGCGAAACTTGTGACATTATTGCAATTTAAACATTTTTCTACTTAAAAAAAGATAAACAACATTATTAATTGATGTCAAGAAATGTAGGATATTCGATTTAAAAAAATGTTAATATCAAACCTGTAATGGTTTGCACTAATGAAAGTATCTCATTAAGATTACACTCATTCATTGACAATGATAAGAATCGTAACTGTAGTAAACAAAATAATTATGATTTTTGCTGAAATATTTTGTTTATAATTATGACCGATAACGACGTTATCGCAAACTATAATAATTACTACAATCTTTCCTTTATTCGGTTATGTCGTCATGTTTTTGTTTAAAAAATAATACGTGTTCCTAATATAAATTTTATCCTTTTTTATTAGATGCTTTTTAATGTTAAGTAACGCCACACCCAATGATTATGATGATTTCAAATAATATATAAATAATAATAATAATAATAATAATAATATTTTTAATTTAACATGTAAGATATATTTCTACAGCTGCCATAGCGATTGAACAAAACAAATATTAAATAACAATAATATATTATATAATTTTTCACTGCCATAGCTATCATTTCTTAAAACTATAGTAGCAACAATGAATAATTGTGGATTTGCCTCGTTAAGAAAATTGTAATGATGATGTGTATGAACAAAGTCACAATTTGTACAATTTATTTTCATCGTCATTTAGCATTGAAGAAGATATTTAAAGAATGAGTATATCAAGTTTTCTTACAAAACAATTTATTACATACTGATCAAATCTATATATTTTTTTAGGCAAAACGTTATAAAATAAAATTCTTGCAACGTGTAGTGAGAAGAATTCGTTTTTACACACTTTTGTAAATCTTACACTTACAGATAACGATGATAGTAATAATATAACGATGATATTGATATATAATCTAACTTAATGTGCTAGTAATATTATCAAAGTCAAGTCAAATATATCTCAATTTGATCAAATTATTTACAATTAAGTATTTCTTTTAATTGTGACTACTTTCATACTTTGGCAAATATTCATTTGTAGATATTATTACACGTTGTACAATAAAGTTAACGAATTTTGTTAATAAAATAAATAAGACGAGAAGAGTTAATTAATTGAAATAAACAATTGACTATTTTGTATCAAGAAATTTGAACAGTCGAGTTTTCGTAGATCAAACGAAAGTAAATTACTTGTAAAACCTTGATTATAATAGTTCAAATGGGTGCTAGTAAAATGTGTTGCAAATCTTGTATTAATATTGAATATACTGCAGCGTGTGCATACAAACAAATAAAACTTAATTATATAATCTTGTAATTAATAACATATTCTTACAATCTACGGATATATTCTATAATTCTAAATAAATAATCAAACGTCGTGTTGGGAAAGAGATAGGCCGCGAAATATCTCATCTTTCTCTCTCTCTCTCTCTCTGCCTAATTTCGCATTGTTAATTGACACATTATCTATTTTATTATTCCATAATTCAGCATATCTACGTTATTTTCTTTACCTATATATTTAAATATACCTATATATTTAAATATGTACAATAAATAAAAGAGAATTTTTTACAATAGGATAGAATATAAATTTCATACAAAAGGAAACTATGATATTGCTGTTGGTTATCTTTAAACGTTAATTATTGTAACTCTTTGATTAAATAACCGTACTGTAAGAACTTATGTAAACAAAATTTAACAAGTAATTACAATTTCACACATACATTTTCTGCCATGATTCAACACTGAGAAAATGCTTATTAATGTCAATGCAAGTGCTTATATGACTTGCATTATATATTACATATGTAAAGTTATCAACTGAAAGTACGTAAAGTGATTAAGATGTAGCCTGCATTGTTAAAAAATAATATTAAGAAATGGGGAAAAAAAAAAACAAAATATATATATATATATACATATACATATACATGTATGAGACAATAAATATAATTTTGTTAAAAAAAAAAAAAAAAAACAGTTTACTTTAATCTCGTCTTATTTCATATTTGAAATTGAAAATTGGAATTTAATCTTGCAGGAGTCGTCATAAAAACGCGAAGCAACAAATTCCGGCAAACAGCAAACTTCCTACTCATTTGGCATTTGTTTTGCTGTTGTATTATTTATTAATAATATAATATTATTAAAAATTAAAATACTGCACAGTATAAAATTATCATAATAGTTAGAAAAATAAAAAGAAACCTTCCTAAGGATTTTGTGCTTGAATATGATAAAAATAAGATAAAAATGTAATTTATTGAAAGACATTTGGACCGTTTTTGATATATAATTAAACGAATAACGGTATTGGAATATGCTATTGGGCTAGACGTCTATAATTTGCTATAAATTAATTGTATTACCAGATATAAACGGCAATCCAGTTGGTACTCTTTTTTGGTATTCAATGTATTCATCGCCAAAAAAGTTACATAGCATCAATTCTTCTAGAAAAATACGATCGTTGAAAAATCTCCAGGAAGAAATAAGGTATGCCAAAGTGCTAAGTGGATTTTGTAGTATTAACTGTGCAACAAAATTCAAAATAGATTATTGACAAATATTTCTTGGAATATGTGTATAGGATACACATATAGGATATAGGATTTTATTATACCTGAGTTCCAAGAGCCCAATAAAACCAACCGACGTAACTTGGATGTCTAAATATTGCATAAACACCATGCGTTATGAGTACATGATCCTTCTTCTTTTCACTTTGTACAAGATGATTAAAATTATTTTGAGCCGTAAATATAGCAAGTTTTCTTAATAATTCTCCCAAAATGGACAATATTATGCCGAAATAAGAAACATAAGAGGCAACTTTCATTTCTGGGAAGAAATGCCTTTCTATAACATATTCTATCCAACTAAAAGAGGCAGCTATGCCATAAGCAATGCTGTGATTGAGAAGGAACGTATCTACAGATAAGGACGCCGGATTTACCAATGATATAGACAAAAATTCGCTATAATGGAATATAGCTAGTAATATCATATAAGCACCAAACATTTGCCATGAAGGCAAAGCTGTAGAAAATATCGTTATTCCAATACCCACGACATATCCTAGAAACGTGGATCTTAATACGACCTAAAAGAAGACAAACGGATCAATTATATAACTTTTCAAACATTTCTATATTCTAAATATATCACATAACATTGAAAATACTTCATACCTGGTATTCGAATCCACGAAAGAGAAGGGGTAGAAAGAGATTGCAAAAACCGTACTGAAGAATATGTGAAAGCCATATATTTTCAAAATATATACTTTTATCCGGTTCTAACCTCGAAACTAATTCTGGTATAAGTGCAATAATAATAGCCGCACTAAAGAACAATAAGCTTAGTTTTCCTTCGCGACAGAACATTTTGTCGTCAATAGAAATAATTATAATATGAAAATTTATTGAATGAACGTAACGTCAATCGTTATAGAAAAATGAACTTCCTATTTCATTTTCCAACGAAAACTAATGTACTTGACAACACACTTTTTCACTAAATATGTTTTAGTTTATCAAATATCTAAATACAATCAGTCAAAATAATAAAAATAAATGAATTTTAGAGTAGCGATATGAGGAAGGATAATATTTAAACGCCGGTCGGTATTCGAATGTCTCTGTTATTCAATCGCGGACAAGGTTACTTGTCTCTTTCCCAACGACGATAATTTCATTTATTCCTTTGTATACATACGTAACCGATTTTCCATTCGAATTGTTAACAATTTGTTTTTCAAACAGTTTCCAAATCACATAAATAATCTAAACAAAACTTTGTAAACAATCTCTCACACCTACGAGTTCGTTGAAATGAACACAGATCAATTTTCTAATATTGGCAATCTTGATTTTCTTTGCTTCACGATGTCACCAATGTATATTATAACTTTAATGTCATTGGAAAATGGTCATTGCTAAATCGACAATTATTACAAATATTTGATATTTATTGTTGTTTATCTTTATCGCATATTGGGACAAATGTAAGTTGCAAATTTGAAAAATACATGCATACTTGAAATGAGTATTATTGGGATTTTCATTTGACGTAAATTCAATAAAATTATGCGAAAATATGTATACTTGTACTTATAAGAAGATTGAAAAATGTAAATAATTTCTCTTTGAAAATACGTTCGTTGAATAATATTTTAATATTGGTTTTTAGTATTTATTTTCATTTCCCGTTCCCGCTTGGTTACGTAACGCGGATCATCGATAGGAGGCAGCGCGGGCTTTTCAAACGCGTGCCTCTGCTTTCACGTGACTCGAGAAAATACGCGTGAATGGCAAACCTTTGTTCGGCTTACGTAAAAAGGGGATATCTCCTTCCACCCCATATCTCCTTCCACCCTATATTCCTTCCTTCCTTCCTTCCTTCCTTCCTTCCTTCCTTCGTAGAGAAGCTTCCTTGTAACAAATCATTCCACCAGTTTGTGTCCGCTTTATCGTCGTTGGAACGATAAATTAATTAGCCATTATAGCCTTTTACGTAAGCCTTCAAGTTGATACGTATGCACGTTCTGCGATACGATTAACAAACGAATCCCGTTTACCAATTTTACGAGATACAACAAATTTTAATAGAAACGTCAATGAACGTACAATTTTAATGAAGACCCCAATCGTTTAAAGTTTTTCTCTTTGACAATGTACGCGCCATTTATATGGAAAAAAGAAAGAGAAAAATAAAAGTGGGTATGGCGCGTTTTGCAATTAATTGGAAAGCAATCCTTTCAATGGATTTCATCGAAATGTTCTTATATTATACAGTTTTACGTGCACAACGATCAATTAGAAATATAAATAAAAAAATGATTAAATCAATGATACTTTCTCCTCTTTAGAAAGATTGTAACAAATTGTAAGTTTTTGTAACGTTTGAAAAGTATATTCGTAAGATGAATCACAACCCATCAAACTACCCATCATGTCTCTAAGCACTTAACTTGTATTACTTGTTTATCGATATATCCTATAGAGAATGTGTTTTTCCAACATAAGGAAGAAGCTAATAAGCAAGAAAGCGATAAAATAGGAACACACCTAGCTATTTTTAAATGATTTAACTCGAATACGTAAAAAAAGAATACGTAAGAAAAGAAAGTTTGGATAATAGAAGACCCAATGGCAAAAGGATAATCGAGGACTAGAGATGGAGGGAGAATTCAACTCGGGGCGGGATGCGCGCCTGACGAACCTCCAGAACAGTTTGCGCGCGTACACTGACGCGTTACCATCCATATTTATATTTATTTCTCTTTCTCTCTTTCTCTCTTCTTATTTCTATCCATTAATCTTTGTCATCATCAATCTTTCTCTTTCTCTCCCTGTCCCTCACACTCTCTTTCTCTCTTCGTTCATTCACGTCTCTTTTGATGATCGTTGAAAAATGTTGATCGGTACCGTCGTATCATCATCTTATCGTCAACGCACCCGTCGCTCCTTGCCGCCGGGTCATCGTAAGACTTGAACATTTTTCTAAACAATTTGGACGAAGGATCGTTCGGTGAGTTTCTCCTACTGTTCCTTAATACAAATTACATATAAGTATATTAACCCTTTATTAACTGTTGCATATTATTTACTCTTCTTATTGAATTTCGCAAAGCGTCAAATGCCGAATTTATCAAATAAACTAGGGAAAAGTATCGAAAGTTAGTACTTAGAGTCAAAGCCGATTTCCAAAAATCATCCTTTTTCCAATTGGAAATGGAGGAATACTCTCGATAATGTATAATGCAAGCCTTCCCTGATGATCGGAATTAAAATCGTTGTTCCGCATTTAATCGCTCGACCACGAAAGACGGCTTTTGCAATCTATCATTCGACAAAATGTGGTTCAAGGTATTTTTCGCTCTGTAGAATAACTAATATTTCTGTACAATAGTTCTGTGTGTGTTTATACCACTCAGCCCTCTTTATCGTTCTTTTTTTTTCTTTTCTTTTTTCTTTGAAAATACGTGCACCTGCGCTATGTTTTCTACTAATTAAGTACTGCGTCAAGGGAATCTTGCTATTCTTCAAAAAGAATTAAACGAGCCCCGTGTTTGTTTGCCGAAAAATAACATATACCATATTATATATATATATATATATATTACCGTGAGGAAAACATTCATTTGAAAAAGAAAAATGAGATACATTTTTTATCGATCGTAAGTACTTGGTTTTTTGGTCAATTTTCAATAAAGTGTATTTAAAAGTGTTGCGGGAAAATGAAGATAACTACTCGGAACGCTTTTTTTTTTTGATCCGCGAGTAAACGAAAGACCTTGCTCGTACCTTTCGATTTTTTCAACAATCAAAATAGAATTAAAATAAACAATAGCGTGCTTTCTCTATTCCGCTAAATTATATTTTTTATTTTTGTCATCATCATTATTATAGTAATATTAGAATACGCGTGTAGACATTTTTGTATGAATTTGTTAATTGTTTTACGACAATCTCATCTTCACGAAATATTAACCGTATTACATGGGTATTATTTGAGTACGTATTGCATTACTAATAAGTTTGTTAATTCATAACCGTATTAATTGGAGAAACATATTACGGTAATATTGGAAAGCGTTACTCTATGCGACGTCATGACCTTAATATTTGCGATACTGGTAGATGCTGATTTGCAATACCTCGATTATCATTACAAACATTTTATCTAATATCAATATTATAATTCCGCTGCATCGTAGAGACTATGGAAACTTCATTTTCCAGGTATTAACCCATTTCCAAAAGTAACGGCGTTTCGATACGTGAGAAAGTTTACCGACGAATACCTTCTAGGTACGTCAATAAATAATAATTGAGGAAGGTATAAAGAACAGCTTATATATATAACGAACAAGAACTTTCCATCGAGTGGTTAAACTTTATAGTTTAATTTTCTATTAAATTAATTTGAGAAAAATATTACGATACATGCGACGTGTTTGAAAATTCAACTCGAGCGAAAGTTTTTCATCTTGATGAATTTCCTTGATAGATAGATTTACGATTAACGCTTTCAATGGTGCCTAATTTATGTTGCTTATATTACGTGAATCGCTGCAAATTTGTTGGACAAGCTAATTTACAGTACTTTAGCTTAGCTTATCCCTACTATTACTCCATCTAATTTTTAAACTCTTTTCTTCTTCTCTTGACGTATTAGTAGCTTTATATTCCATCATTCTATACGCGTATTATCCCTTTCTGATCCTCGTCTTTTCTTTGTCTCGTTTGAATTTGTCCATTTTCCCTTTGGCGTTCAATGCTCTCAGCGCAGTTAAATTTGTTTTTTGTATTTTGCCAAGGTTTTGAGCCGGTGGTTGATTGCAATTCCTTTAGCTTTTTCCCTTTATCTATCTCTCTTTTCGCCATCTCTCTTTTTTGCCTTTTACGTTTACTTTTTCCTATTTACATTTTCTATAGATTATTTCTACTATTTATTTTCATTTGCAAAGATATGTTTCTATCGATCGACCATATGCATATCAATTGACCAAACGACGAGAACACATTTAGTGTAATGATTGCATTGCCTTTGATGCAATTCAAATCAATATTAAACGTTCAGTATTAAACATTAAACGTTCGGTGTCAATTAGTTAGACGCAAACTCAAGATTCTTTGAAGAAAAAGTCGTTGACGTTTTAGTATTCAGCTTCTTTCACTTGAAATGTGATCAAATTTAATACTCGTTTGACTTGTAAGACGTCGTATAACGTCGTGCCTTTCATGGCACCGCAAATATTCTAAATATTCTATGCGCGAGGCACGAATAAACGACTCCTCTTCCTCCTTCGAAGAATTCTCTTCCTACATGGCATATTCTACGAGCATAAAGTAGACGTATTAGCGAATCCTGAGCGTGTTATAGAGAAAGCAATCTCGTAGGTGGAAGCGGGATGCATTGTTAACTCGCGTCAAACTCCCGATTCCCTCATTCCTTTTGACGGTACAAGCATGCACATATGCAAGAAGCATCATCTCATCCTTGTCAACGAACAAATACTTCTCAAATACTCCTCAAATACTCCTCAAATAATCCTAGATTTAGCAACCAACTGACAGCTAGTCGAATCACGTCGACAACAAGCCATTAATTACTATTTCTTATTGTATTTCTTCGAAAAATCCTATCGATCATTTAATTCGCATCTTACGCTAATTAGAAACGCCGTGAACATATTCAATACCGCTGTTGCAAATTTCAATGAGCACGCACACACGCACGCACGCACGCACGCACGCTCACCAATTAATACCAAATTAATCTCAAGCTTCTCACGAACCGTAGTATCCATCAAGCAAAAAGATGTCCTTTTTTTCGAAATTTAACGTCAATTTAGCTTTAACGTTGATTCGTGTCGTATCAAATATACTTAATGCAAGCCATGTAGAACTTTTTCCAAATGTTACCTTTATTTGAATAACCATTACTCATTTCACTCTTCTCGGATTATACGCGTACATTAACGGAATTTAAAATAGCTTTCCTTTACGACGTATCGCATTAGAGAGAAATGAATAATATTTTCCGTCAATATACCCCGGTTACATTAGTCTTGAAACTCATAGAGTCATTCTATGTTTGATGAAATTTTCGAGAGACAGCAAGGTACGTTACGTTATTTACCAGATTCAAATTCAATGTGTAATCCAAATGAGGAAGTTGCTACGACGTTATACAAAATTATCAAGATCCTAGAGTTTAGCTTGGAATAAAAAGAAAAGCGATATTATATCTTTTGTCGGGGGTTATAACATACATAACAACAGGCATATGCAGGCCATGGTTTAGCCGATTTCAATGTAATGCTAAGTAGAACGGCGTATATAAGGTCGTATTTAGTAGTGCATTTTAAAGTATCTTTTATCACAGCCACTTGTACTTTTAACTTTAATATTACCATTTATTGTATGGTAATTTAATATTACCAGCCGTCGTTATTTATTTTTCGTATAGGGTATTAAGAACGGTTCGATTAACAGCAAGATACCTTTGTATCAATTTCATTCATTTTCCAATCTTCTATTATAGAGTAAGCTGAAACGATCGTTTTACAGAAAAGACCGATTAATGCGTGAAGACCTTACAAGTGGTTAGTTACTTCAATGATAATGCATAACAAATATGAATGATAAAGTGTGTTCGTACAAAGGATCATTACGTAACCAAAATATATATTACTAATGAAAGCCAATAAAGGTACTAATTAAATATAATAGGTAAGGGAGGGAGGCACACTTAATTATATAAAGTCGAGATGATATCGACTACCACCCCTTTCCCTCTTCCTCGCTGATCTTGTAAATTGTTATCCATTATTTTGTTATTTCAATGAATTAGCTAGGATGAAAATAGTTGTATCCGAAAACGGTTAGCCATCAGCACTTTTCTGTTTTTCCATCCACTCGTGGCGGAGGGTCCTAAGGAGTAGCCACTCCAGCATTTCCGATGGTCTATGCGACGCGACGTTCTATGTTGGAAATTCTGACCTACTAAAAAGGACGCCCTTGCCCCTTGGTTACCTTCGTGCCTGCCTCCTCTCTTCTTCCGATCGATCGTCCCATTTCCTCGCAAAAAAGCTGGCCGCGAACGTACCTTAAATAGAAACGCGATTCTTCTTTCTTGAGTAGATGCGAAGATTTCCTTAAATCCTTCTAAAGCTGTTGCACTTTCTAGTTTGCATAATGTTTATAAACCAACTCGACTTGTGTCTCGAGTGAATCGACCTAACCCCCGATGCACGTGACGCGGCGACATTCAACTTTTGCCGAATAATGTTCATTCAAATTCGTGAAAGAATGGAAGTGTGTACACGTGTGAAATGCACACGTGACACGCAATCATTAATCACATTTTCTACCTTACACCTCCTGACACCACCCCTAGGAATTAGTCCCCTATATAGTAGGCTGGAATGCGTAGGTATAGCTTAGCTTTGATACGCATACCGATGCAACCAGGATAGAAAGCCAATAAAATACGACGTTATCAACGACACAAGAAATAAGTCACGATTGATATTGACTTTGATCGAAAAACGAAAATGAAAATGAAAACGAAAACGAAAACGAAGCTACCTAGTATTTCTATCTTTTGCGACATCTTTTTATCCTTTCATCTTCTTACTATAGGTACTCGTACGATATTACATATTTATATAATACTAAGAAAAAAATGAAAAGGAAAAATTCAGCAAAGCATCTTTCTCTTGGGTATCTACAAAATAAGAAGAAAGTAAGGAGAAAGGAGAACAATGCGATATTAAATAGACGAGTTTGAGATCTTTGCCAGTTGTCCAGCGGGAAGTTAGAAAAAATATTCTTTTTTTATTTTACTTTAACTCCATTTGATATTCTTTTTGTGAAGATTAATGAAGCATCTAAAAGCTTATCGTTCGCATTATCTTAACGACCATAACAACCGATCTAGACAGCTATGGCGGAAACAGTAATTGGCTGCTACATAATCGTCAATAACATTTCTATATCAATTACGTAACTTACAAAGAGGCTTTCGAAGCATTCAAGGTTGGTTCGCACTCGCGTCTGATCGATAAGCTATTTAGCTTTATCACGTTCAATACAATATATTATATTTTCTCTATTCGCATAAGCTTTTCCGATATCTGCAATGCTAATCGTATCATTGTTACCATTTTTATTGTAAAATAAAAATATATCTCAAAAATAGATTGAATGCGTAACGTTGAAATACGATCGTTCGAAAAGAGACTTAACACTAGCACTAACTCGTCCTACAAGTTGCTAGTTGTAATCGTTCGTTTGTCGGCTACGAAACTTCTCTAATAACTCGAAAACAGTTCTCCTGGCTGGCAGTAGGTCGAAATTCAAGTAGGTCGACATCGAATCACGTAGATACTTTCGTTCTACAAATAATTACAAAAATAATAATAATACTTACTTACTTATACAATTAAATTTATACGGATGGCTATAAAAATAGAGAAAAATCTTGTAGTACTTTGGGGAAAACAAAATCTAGGAAATATCACGCTTAGGCAATATACTGGTAACGAGGGTGCTCGAGGGACGATCGCTCGCTCGGACATGATTACTACTCGGCTATTTTTTTACTCGAACGTTTTATCTGACAATGATATACAGGTAGTGTCAAAATGTTCAAATCGTACATAGTTACACTTATTACATTCTTTTTTCCAAAACTATTCATATAATATATATGCCTATTAAAGTAACTAATTTAACTGAAAATCATTACTGACAAGGAACGTTAAAACAATTCAAAATATTAGTAAACTATAGTAATATATTGGATATACTTTAAATAATTGTTAATTCATCCAAATATATATCTATAATATAATAAGGGTTAAATTATGCTGTAATATTATAAGTAGGAGGCATTAGAGTATTAAAATAATTGTTAATTAATCAATGGGAATGTGTATTGTTGTTTAAAATCACCTAGTATATGATCGGAGTACCGTCTTCTTCGAAATTCACCTTCAGACTGACGAATTGTATTCTATCAAAATTTCTTAGATTCAATGTTGTTTATATGACTTTCCGAACACTACACATGTGTATAACGGGTATACTATTAGTAACAAATACAAATTAAGATAAAAACGTTCTAATGTTAGTATTTTTTGCATTCTATTGTAATTATTTTTGACACTCATGTTCGAAGTAGCGTCCTCTTAAAAAACCATCGTTAGACTGGTTTTTTTGTTTTCTATGAAAGTTCGTTTATTTAATGTTGTTTGTATGATAACATTTCCTTTCATGAAAAGTCATATAAACAACATTAAATAAAAGAACTTTCATAGAGGACAACGTGTCAGTCTCACGGGAGATTCCGAAGAGAGTACGGTAAATAGATCATATATTCCGTACTTTTAAACAACAATAGGCACTTTCATCGATTATTTAACAATTATTTGAATATTCTAATACATTCTTCTTATATTACAGCATAATTTAACCTTCGAAGTCACCACTGCGCAGGAGCGATAAAATAATTACAATAGAATGAACAAAATACTAAAATTACAATGTTACAATGTTAAATACTCCTTATTAAAATGATTATTACCGTAGCACACATGCGCCACGTTCGGAAAGACTATAAACAGCATTGAATGAAAGAACTTTCCTAGAGGATAACGGAGCCAGTCTAACGGGGGATTTCGAAGAGGAAGGTACATCGAAGGTACATCGAAGGTACATCGAAGGTACATCGAAGGCACATCGAAAGGTAAATCCTTGTTTTTGGATTACAATATAGATTTTTTGGATGAATTAACTTTGAAGATAACATAATCGTTTTGTATGCGCATATATATGTGCATTCAATAATTTAGTTGCCGATAAATCGATGACATAATCGTGCATAATGTAACGAGTGGCGCTTTGGTTTTGACTATGTATAAGAGAAATTTAACAAGACGAAGCAGTATTCTCCGAGCTGTGCCTTCATCATCTTTGACTGAAATCTCCCAAATCATCCACCCTATCGTTTAGCTCTCTTTCAATTTAGAAACTTGCCTCGCGCTATTTGCCATATATAATATATACAAAAGTATATGATTCACCGCAGAAATGCGAAAATGATTGGAAAATCGATAAATTACGAGTTTGTTCAATACGTGAGACGAGTATCGATAACGCCCGAGTAAAAGTTCGGGAAATTGGAGAGAACGGATATTACGTCTTATGAACCTCCGAAAAGGACTGGCAACACACCTAATTAATTTTAATCAATGCTTTGGAAGACGTACCGGAAGATGTACCCCCGGAAGATCTTTTGAAATTTGAACGATAACAATTCGGCCAGAATGTAACGCGTTACACGCTCGAACAAATATGTAGAAAATCGGTGTGTCGCAATTGAAATCGATTTTCCCCACACAAAAAAATAGTAATATATTTTAAAATACGACAACGAAAAGTCATTTATATTAAATGCAAGTACTCGCGAAGCGTGAAAAACATAAATGCATCGTACAATTGTTGTAAAGGAAAAATACGTTTTGATTATTTGTTGTTGTTGTTGTATCGAACTCGTAGGGTAAATTGTACATTTTGTATTCTAATGTCGATATCGATTCATTAATCGGCTTTATATCTCCTTTTGTTTCAGATCACGAAATTATTCGATATGAGAAAATACGAATATTCAAATCGTTGGCTTTCTCGTGAAACGAAATATTTTTCAAGGAGAGAAGAAAAATGAAAAAAAAAAAAATGTAGCAAACGTGCGGATAAATATAAAACGATAAAAGATACATTATTCACATTCCGATGAAAGAAAGTGAGAAAGAAATGTGAGATTCGCAAATTAGCGAATGAAATTTGGACGATTTGTCGGATCCAATCGTTGACTACAGGATAAGTAGAGAGAAAGGGAGAAAATGATAGTCGTAAGTTGGAAGATGCAGCTGCCTAGAGGAAGAGATCAAACGGACATGGACAAATAAATAAAAAATGGATGGCCTCGATACAAGAGGTAACAGCGAGGATCTCTGCGATAAACAGTATTTACATTTTACTGCACCGCACGGAGGTAAGAGTTGATTCTCTTTCTTTCTCCCTCTTGTAATAGATGATCTTGTAATAGATGTAGGAAAGAATGGTTCTATTTTGTAGAACTGTGGTGCAATCCTGTCTGGGATTTGTTGCTTTGTTGGCCACCTACGAAAGCTCTCGAAACGGCCAGAGAAAGATGCCCATTCATAGGCGGCTTCGATACGACAAGTAAGTAAGACTTTCGCTTATATGGTTTCCATATAATAAATGAAAAAGATGAAAATCGTTGAAAATAGTTCATCCACGTGGGATTCGTAGTTCGGTAATAGGTAAAGCTCTGACATACGCTGATTATAGGAATAACGCGAGTTTGATCGTAACGCTTGTTTCATAGTGTCACTGTGTCCGTGTTTGCCTCCGACTTTGATCCCTGAAGGATCCCTTGCGTCAACTGAGAACAACCACCCTGTGCTCGAATTTCTCCAGAGAGATTAAAGGATAAAGCTCACGAGATATTTCGAACAAAGAATAACAGAACGATTCAATGGAAAAGGGATATAGGGGAAAAAGAAATGAAATTGTTTCCTTCGTCTTCGTATCCAACCAACAAAATTGATACGTAAATAATAAAAGTTATTGCTTTTTCGATCGCGACGCGTTGATTTCTGCTCGGCCAGGCGAAACGAAAGGTGATTTTTTCTTTTTCTCTATCTTTTCCCTTTGTGCCAATAATCAGGAATCGAATAGAGTTAGAGGGATACGTAGTCCATACGCTCGTCCATCCATTCGTCCATCCATTCGTCCATCCATTCGTCCATCCATTCGTCCATCCATTTGCATTCGTCCAGCATATTCGAGCTAGGAATGCAAATTTCCTGAGAACGCGTGCATTTGCGCCGAGGTCAACGTATGAATCGAACTCGATACCGAGAAAAATATATATTTTGTGTTACATCCTGTCAAAGCTATTCCGTTAAAGCAGAATCATCGATTTATCGAGATTTGCGCGTTGATTTGTGCACCTGCGAACGCACCTACGAATGCAACGACCAAGATCCGACCAATTTCGCTTCGCTTCTTTTATCTTTCTCTTTAAGGAAGCAATTTGCGACGATTTCGCGGGAAAGATGATCTTCCTGTCTTTACGTGACTTACAAGATACTACGTATATATATCTACGTTCAATGCATAACTTTTGTCATTTTCAGAATTCGTGGAGAAGAAATGTGGCTACAACGGACGATGGGAAGGACAAAATGGAAGTCTGAGCGGCGGGGAGTCGGATCACGGATGGGCAAATTACACGACCTGCATGACACCGGAAATGCTTCGCATTCACGAAAAGGTTTATACAAATACGCAAGAGGGAGAGGTAAGAAATATGTAACATTATCATTTTCATAGAATTTCAGCTAACATACGCTTCGACGGATAAAAATAAACTTGTTAAATGAGATTGGGTTTGTCAGGAAGAAGGACTGTCGACGGGATCGTATAATCGATTATTTTCATTTGACGCGTTCATCGTTGATTCGAATAAGAGTAAATCGATCGCGTCCATTTCCTTGCTGACGTAATTTTTCTACACTCGAGATCTCTAGGTTTTGTTATTGTTAGACGTGTGTAACTGACAATAAGAATTCTGCTGTGTGTGACTGTATACTTTAAAGTAAAGAAAAAAACTTATGGACAAAATAAGAAGAGAACAAGGCGCCCAACTTTCTAGCTTCTTATAAGATCCTTCGAGAAAAGAAGAAGTTTTTCGAAGGAGTAAGGTATATTATTTGAAAGAAATAACAGCTGGCATCTAAGTTTGAAAAGAACAAGGTCTATATGTACGCGCATCTTCTGAAATCAATTTCGAAACGATTACGTCGGATAAAAAGAGGACCTACAAACTTAGATGCGAATACTTTAGCGAAATTGCGAATGAATAAATATGATTATATTTTGATTATAAACGTTTTTCCCACGGCGTCAAAGTATATAATAGTAGAGAAAAAGCATATTTCAAAGTTCGCGAATCATCATCTCATTGTTGATGTTTATTTATAAAGCAGCTATTGTTAGCAATTTTCTGCACGAAGGAAAACCTATCTATTGATAGGTTAGATAGAGAATCTTAAAAAGATTCGATTTCGTGTCAATTTTCTCGTGTTTATCCTACGACAGAATCTATCAATGTATTTTTCCCCGTTTATTACTGTGAATTAATGAACCGTTTCTACGGTTATCGTTGCATTATAATAACGTATTAAGGTACTGTCGGAAAATCAATTTCAGCTATGCTTTCGATTATTCAAATAGCTCGAAAAATGAGCTATTTGATAAGAGCAAACTTTGCTCTTAGTACGATATCCAATATTTATATAATAAAATAACGATACCCTATAATGATACCTGATAAATTAATCGAAAGTTATTTTATCTCGGTTTCAGATGAAAATGGACATAGCCGAAAAAACGCGCACCCTCGAATTCGTCGGATTGAGTATATCGTTGGTGGCTTTGCTCGCTTCTTTGGCTATTTTTTGTCGATTCAGGTAAGTTTATAACAAAAAGGAAATTGCGCTCGATGATACTGCTCCGATGCACCTTACTTGTTAGTTATATAATCGTGTTAACGGAAATGAAATGAAGTAACACGTAGTACATCTGCCATTGAAATACGGTGTTAGGTCCTTGAGGAACACCAGAACGAGGATACACAAGAACCTGTTCGTTGCCATGGTTGTCCAAGTTTTAATAAGATTGACTTTGTATATAGACATCGAACTTTTGAGGAGAAAAGTACACAGTCCGCAACGTGGTATAGGAAATACTGTGAGTCATTAACTCAAAATTCGATTGACACGGATCAGTGGTTACAGTACGATCGATCTACCACCATTCACGATTTTGTTTATTTCGCAGCCGTTTCTCTGCGAGGCTAGTTACGTTTTCTTGGAGTACGCAAAGACCGCCATGTTTATGTGGATGTTCATCGAGGGTCTTTTCCTTCATAACATGGTCACCGGTGAGTAAAGTTTCGCCAAACCAAATCTAATAGTATCAATATAACACGTGTATTTCTCCACACACAGACGCTCTCGTTCAAACGATTTTATTTACTTTTCAACTTTTGTTCGCGAAAATCCTCTTTCGCTGACTGAAAAATAAACAAAAATAAAGAAAAAATAAATAAAATAAGAATGAAAAAGAAGAGGGTTGTACTTTGAGTAAACGAACTTCCTCCCATGAATGTTAAACGGGCCATTTGCATCCGTTAACGAACGCATCCGCTTTGTTCGCTTGGATCCATCCCACTTTATTTTTTCATCAAGAAAAAGTGATGTCTTTTTACAAAGGTGTATAGCCTTTTCTCTTTTTTCACAAGAAACGAAAACTTTCGATAATAATTAGCGGATGCGTTTCGTAAAAGAACAACATTGGCAAACATTTCAAAGAGTGCTGTGTTTTTTATTTGATTGCCTACGCGACCCTGACGCAACCCTGACGCAACCCTGACGCAACCCCCTGCAGTGACCGTCTTTCAAGAGACTTCTTATTACCGTATATATCGATTCGTGGGTTGGGGATGTCCCGTTGTGATAACGTTGATTTGGGCCATTGTCACGGCACTTTACTATCATCCGAAATCCAAGTAAATTTTGCTCATTTTTTTCCTAAAGTCTTACTCAAAGGCGAAACGTTTCTTCTAATAGTATATATTTTTGGATAGATTTTCAAGATGTTGGTCGGGATATAATTTGTCTTCCTACTTTTGGATTCTCGAAGGTCCGAGATTCGGTGTAATACTGGTACGTATGGAGCTCGAATAACATAGCCGAGTAATAATAATAATAATAATCATAATCATAGGTACGCTTGTTGAGCTTTAATTAGTGCTCTTTTTTCTCTGTAAACGTTGCAGCTAAATTTTTTGTTCCTGCTCAACATTATACGCGTGTTGGTGGTGAAGCTACGGCAAAGTCATACCAGCGAGATTGAAAAAGTTCTGTAAGCTTTAACAGAGTTTCATTAAATAAATCGTAATGTCAACGACGAATAGTCAAATTGTCGTGGTCAAAACCACTTGATTTTGTATTCGGTCGACGAACGAAACGAACAAATCGTTCCTTTTCGTCGATACCAATCGATCAAATTGCTATTTCTAATTCCAATAGCTTATTACTTGTTGCAATTGTTTGTAGATAGTACGACGTAGATAGTAGGACGTAGACGTTTGTCGACCATACGATCAAAAGTAAAAGGAAAATCAAAGAAAGTTATTAAAGATATGAAAGTTTGTCGATCAATCTTGTAGAGAAGTTTTTCGCTTCTATGTTTTTCAGAAAAGCTGTAAGAGCAGCCGTTGTTTTATTGCCCTTATTGGGTATCACCAACGTTTTATTCATGATCGAAGCACCGCTGGATAACGTGAAAAAATTTGCGTTGTGGTCGTACTCGACGCACTTTCTTACGTCTTTCCAGGGCCTCTTCATCGCGACTCTCTATTGCTTTCTCAATGGCGAGGTAAGAGAAATTTTCTTTTCTTCCACAAATAGACGTTTTTCAAGAAAGAAAAACTTTCTCGGAACAATGAAACACACACACACACACAAGTAAAGAAGGAACTTGTTGTTAGCAAAGAATAATACAATTTGTTCTTTCCCTTTTTTTTCCTACTCCTTCGAAATAATTAGCATTAAAAATCAGATTGAAGAGGTAGGTAAAGTTTGGAGCAGTCGTTAGCAAGTTAAACCGCAAATAAGTAAAATATGATCGCGTGGCTGAAATGTAGGCGATCGACACGCTTAAATAGAAACGCATCTCGTGTTTCGTATCGAATTAGAATGGAAGTCATTAAAACGCGCGCGCCCTATATTACGTCGCACACCGCGAGTAAGGATCGTTAACGAGAATGGTTAAACTCACATATATATGATATATACAAGTGTACAAGTATATGAGTTTTTTCTTAGCGCGAAATTGCGCGAAATTGCGCGAAATTGCGCTCAAAACTTATTATAACTGTGGGAAATGTCATGACGTTGACAGGTGAGACTAGCTCTAGATAAGACTATCACCGTCTATCTTTCCCTAAGAGGAACGGATCTTCAAGCTAGAAGACAGTCGACTTACAGCGGTTGTCAGCCTTATCGAATAACCTCGGGTAAGTCTCTCTGGCGCAACCCTAACGTCATTTGCCAAATTCTACATTTCTTTCGATGTTGCAGAACGGCGTTCTGATTATGGCAGTTCTTGCGAATCTTCGACATCGAAAAATAAATCTCGTGCCAAAACATCCCCTCGTGCTATCGAACATGCAACGATGCCTTTGAATTCGGCGACGACCACTGCAACAACGACCACGACCACGACAACGACGACCTCGACAACGACGACCTCGACAACGACCACGACCACGACCACGACCACGGAGCAACCAGCGAGCAAACCAGATTACGCGATCACCGTCGAAACATCTATCGTCCAATCTCGATGTATCGAGTATGGTGTAATAAGATTCGAGGCTAACTCGATTAAACTGAAATGAATCTCTTGGAAGTACTCAATCTCTAAATAATAATCCGAAAGAATGCAATGAGTAATTGTGATCTATTGAAAAAAAAAAAAAAAAAAAAAACTATATAGAAAATTCGTGGAAATACGTAGATCGAATATAGACGGACGAGTGGCTATTGAATAATTGCACGTATGTACACATACCTATATTATAATATATATATTTAATATTAATAATATAAATATAATTATATATATATATATATATATATATACGTTCGACGCAACGGTCTGCGAGAGATTCATTATTTGTTAAGGAGTCTGCATATACGTATACCCATACGTATTGCACCGAATCGTCGAGTTCTTTTTTATTCTAGGTGTGTGTATATGTCATATAACTTTTATGTGCACCCACGTAGAAATAAGAAATAATATTGTCGAATGTACGATGTGGTCCAGTGAAAGATGATTTGGCATTTTATAAATATTTTCAATGAGGATATTCGTGTGCTTGATCAAGAAAATATTGGCCAATTCGCAGCACGTCAATTTCGATGATTATTCAACTAATCATCTTAGCTTATGTTCAAATTAATTTCGATAATTGCGTATTCATTATTATCATTGTTCAACCTGCAAACTATAAAAAAGTTGCGTGGCAAAAGTGTCCTTATATCTTTTAGAAAAATCAATATAACGATTAGTTGTGAGAGAATCATTTAGACATTATCCATTACATTATCCATGAAAAATTGATTCTTTTCGTCTCCTCTCTCTCTCTCTCTTTCTTTGACGTAGTTGGTACCTGCTTAAACATTACTTGATTTTCATCGAAATTGTAAGTGCTCGCGAATTTAAGTCATTCCAAAATGATCAATATCATTTGTTTCTCGCGTCTTTGTAGAATCGATACTCATCGATTGTTAATAAAAAGCTTGGCTTGGTCCATTTGTCATATCCAAAATATGAATAAAACAATGGAAAAGAAATATGACGAGAGGTGAGATTGATACGCATTCGAAAATATACTTATTTAAATATATACATATTTTCAGAAAAATGATTTTATTACGATAGAAAGACACAAAAGTGGTGACAAGTTATAGGAACCTTTCTACGTATATCCTTTTACATATACCTTCCTGAAAAAAAAAAAGAAACATTCTCTTTTAGTTATTTTGTAATAGCGACAAATGCATTTGAAATTGCAAGCTCGAACGTTCCCGCAGTTTTGTATTCGCTATGATAGTTATAGTTCGCAGAATCAGAAGGAACGCCAAATTGTTGTACATAGAAACTTATACAAGGACGGACTTATCGATTCCTTAAAGTTAAATATTAAACGCTAAGATGACTCCTCAATTCCTTCTCGATATTCGTCGAAACGAGCAATTATATTTTTTCCTTTTTTAATGTAATTGTAGAGTAAACATAGATAAGTAGGTAGGCGACGAAGGATTACAGGGAAAAGGACCCGATGGTCGAAATAAAGAAGTAAGTTGTGTGTGTAAGTCTGTGTGAGTCTAGAAGGTTCTCGAGCGATATCGGAAAATTCGAGAACGATACGGAGGATGGTCCATTCCTCAGGGATGCAGGGTGGGGGCAGAAACTTATAAGGGAGCGTAGAAGAATCGAGCAATTAGAGAGTGAGGATATTCGCGGGTTTCGCGCCTTTTCTGAGGTCAGAGTGAGTGTGACAGATTGTGAATTGTTATTATAAGCTAATTGTAATAAATAGTAACTTGTCGAATAAAAGAATATCTTTTATATCTTAAGTGGTGCCGGCAACACGGGGAGATTAGATTTCCTTACAGTAATAGATTATCTTAATAAATATATCAATGAAATGATATTCTAAGTCGAGAAGACTATCACAGATACGTTCTCAGAGACTAATTAAAGAGTATTGTCTTAGTTGTTCATAGTATATCGTTCACAAATCATCAGAACTCGTCGTGAAAGCTTTTCTCGGTGTCGACCATTTTACTGCACAAAAAGAGATCGGTCTTGCTCAAAACCTCCGAGAGATTTAATTTCCCGTCGAGATTTATATCCGAGAGACTGATCAAATGTTGAGCCTCTTGAATCGCGTGCCTTGGATTCCGTGGATCAATATACATCTAGAAGAAAAAGAATAAGAAAAAGAAGAAGAGAAGGTAAGAAGAACTGGGCAGGGGGATAAATGCAATCGAGTAGAGAGAGAGAGGAAATACCGACCAAGAGTTCGGTACGATCTGCCTTTCCGTTTTTATTTCTATCGATGAGATAACGGAACTCCTTTCGCCTATCGGTGCTACCTCCGACCGTTTGATGTCGATCCTCGTCGAGTTCCAGGCCGACACCTTCGGACGGCAAATCCGAAAATTCATCCTCCGTCAATTGCTCGTCTCCGTCGCGATCTACGCCAATCAATATAATTAATAATAATTGTTGTCATTTGTAACGATGATAGAATTGAAAGAATGAAACATTGGCAAATGGTTGTATTACCAAATTTGTCAAAAAGATCCTCCACCATTTGCAAAAGTGCCCCGTGACTGCTCTCCGGATGAGTAAAGGACAAAAACTCGTCAAGGGTCAATTTCTCCGGATCGTTTCTCGCTGCATCCGTCCATCTCGCTCTGTCTCTCATGATACTCTCCTTCAAGGTTCGCGACATCTCCTTGTGCCTTTTGTCGTGCGACTGAATGTAACTCTCTGGGAAACCGTGCGATCGTAGGAAATGCGCGTGATATTCTTCCCAGGAAACTTTGCCTATACGAGAGCAAGTAGAAAACAAGGAAAGGATAAAGAAAGAATCGTTCACAAGCTCTTCCTTACCGTTTCTTGGATTATTGTCGATGGCAGTGAAGAGACCGACGTTCTCTTGTATAGCACGACTAATGTGTTCCGTGATCTTATTGTGAATCCATTTGGCCAGCTCTTGAATATCTAACAATTGATTTTCGTCGACGTCCGCCCTTCGAAAAATATCCTCCAACAAAGTTTTCGGATCATCGCGATTCTCCATTTCCTCTACCTCCCTTATAGTCTCTTCGTCCCTACGATCGAAGCCAAGGTTCTCATAACGATTTCGTAGCTTTTTTTCAGTCGCGGTTTCCAGTTCGAAAAATAGGCTCTCGATCGCGGAACCTTCCTTATCACCGTCATCGTGCTTCGAGATCGATCCCGAACTTCTCAGAGGTACGTTCTTCTTGTACCAAACGATTAAAAAAGAAACGTATAATACGAGTGGTACCAAAATGGTCCATCGTAAGAGCCTAAGCCATGGCATTCTACGAACTTGAATTTAGGTGGACGCCCTTTCGATACGTCTACTTGCAATATAAGTTATTGTAATAGGATTCATTACGATCTCGATTAGGAAAGTCTAGGAAAGTTCACTTATTTTTCACATATGGATTCACTTAGTTGTTTCATTAAGTCGAAACGCGGCACGCTCGCGTTCTCTGATGGAACGCATGGTACGACTTTAGGAAGGAGACTCGAGCGTACGCTAGCAGGCAGGTCAAACGTTCGTATTGATCCACTTTCACTCCTACTCCCTCCCTCTAAACCCCACGAGAGAGTACGTTTTCGCAAACGTACCTTATGTCAGACTTATGCACAGGTGCTCCTACTTTTTCTTTTCTATAATGGATGATGATTGAATAATCAAGAAAATACTTGATCGTACATTTATTCAACAAACTAACGTACATCAACAAATCTTGACAGTTTCAAGTTTGTTCATTAAATAAAATCATTAAGATAACAGCACGAAAAGAAAAAATCCATCAATGGACATGAGAAAATGTACCCTTCAATGTTTGTATTTTTCTTTTCTCTTGGTCCATTTTTTTGACATAAAAATATGTAGTCTTAAAAACTGATTATGAAAATTCTATTTCTGTTCGATATCGAATGTACAATCATACGAAGAGGATAGAAGGAAAAAGCTTGCGTCTTGCAATATAAATCACACAAATATTCCAACTCTTCCGCGAAAATCAAAATGAAAAAATGTAAAGAAATTCTATCGAAACCTGAGTTTGTAGGAGAAACAACGCATCACCACAATGACAATAATATGTAATAATAATAATAATAATAATACCAATACAACAACGAAATTAGTCAGCAAAAAAAAAAAAAAATACAATAATATTAAAGTAGCTCTGAAAAGCTCTGAAAAGCTGAAGAAACGATCGACTTAAATCTATTCGTACAACCGTTTCGTTTGTAGATATAGTCTACTTGTTAGATGATAGATACACTTATCTTTTAACGTTATCGCGAATGTTAGTTAGATCTTTCGTGTTATAACAGGTTAATAATTCGATAAATTCGTAAAATCTTGCGATACAGATCGAACTGACAGTCCAGCTGACTCTTTATAAATATTATCCGTACACGTAAGATCGTAATGTTCGCATTAAAGTTCCTAATGAGACAATCACTTTGGATTTTTTCGAGCGTCCGCTTTCTCGTCGTCGAGTTCTAGGCCCAAGTTTGCAACCCCTTGAATGTTGTTCTTGTTTGCTCGTCTCTTCGTTCGCAAGCGAACTATGGCTGCTACCGGAGGACTGAGAAGATCTTCATCGAGTTCGGCCGGATTTTGAATACCGGTCATGAGACTGATCGCGAAACCCAGTATCAACGTCAGGATACAACCGATAGCGCTGTACCAGAGATAGCTCGTCTAAGAGAAAAGAGCCAAAAGAGAGAGAATGAAAGAAATGATAAAAGTTTGGCTTGGAACGAGGACAAAATCGTCATCTGCTTACCTTATAAATGGAAGAAATCTCGTAATAATCATTTTCCTCCGTAAATCTCGTCTCCGCTATTGTCGGCTCGACCGTGTCGTTTAAACACAGACAGTCTCTTATTGAAAGAGGTTTATTCTCAAGATTAATGTAACCATTGATAATCGCTACTTGAGCTCCTAAACCAATCCATAGAATTATCATGAGGCTGGTAATTGCTCCTAACATGGCCCCCTTGGCGTTAGCCCACGGTACGAACATACCCAAAGAGAATAATCCCAGGGTAACTCCACCCACCATACCATTGAACGACAAAGCCACCTGAAGATGATCGTACATCGATTGATCGTACATCGATTGATCGCGCATTAAAGACTTAATTACCTGGAGAACGCTACCGAGTTGTTCCACGACGAAGACGAGAGCGAAACTAAGGACGCCAAATAATATACTGATCCACTTGGCATAAATTGCTCCCTTGCGAGCGGGTAACTCCATCTTGAAAAGTCCTTGCAGAATATCTTCGCACGTGATCGCAGCCAAAGAATTTAAAGCACTTGCGACCGTTCTAAATGCATTAACAAATATATAATAGTAATCTTTGAATGTTGCTTACATATATATATATATATATATTTATTAATGTGATTGAATTGAAATATGCTAACCCCAAGGATGCTGCAAAGATACCAGCGACGAAGAAACCGGGCATACCGCGAAGATTTCCCAAAAAATTCATTACGTATAGGGGCAGTATTTGATCGGAGCCGCTTATGTAATGGGCCGAAAGCGGATCGCAGTCTTTGTAAACGCTATAAAGTACCATGCCCGTTAAAAAATTCACCGTATATATTATGATCATTCCGAAACTGGAAACCCACAAAGCCCTGAAAAAGCAATTCATCGCAATCGTATGCAATTGTATTCAATCGTATGCCTAGCGATAATGAAACTTACGTTCTGACTTGAGAGATGCTTGAAACGCTGAGATATTTTTGGACGGAAGCCTGATTACTGCAATACATGGTGGTCCAATAGAAAGTACCCCCAACGACGACGCTCCAAAAGCTGTGTCGTACCGTTGGTCTTGGATCCATATTGAAGAACTCTATCCTTCCGCTTACTCGATTCTCTTCCCAAACCAATGAAAATCCGCCTGCCCAGGAGATGCCTAAGCCGACTATGAGGAAGAGAGATCCTAGGAGAACGGCTGCTTGAAACGTGTCGGCCATTATGACCGCCTTCATACCACCCTAAATACATAGCGTCCAAACATCTCTCTCTCTCTCTCTCTCTTTCTCTTTCTCTTTCTCTCTCTCTCTCTTTTTCTTTCTTTTTCTCTTTCTCTTTCATATCTATGAAAAATTATGAAATAAATCTTATACCAACCTGCGATGCGTAAAATATGCAGACGAAATAGACTAGAGTAACAGCTATGTAAGTATTAAGGCCTGTGACTGTGTATGAAAAAAAAAAGAGAAGAAAAGTATTAACACCTGTTATCGTGACTAGAAAAAAAAACTTATTATACAATTGGATTACAAGTGTTATAGAAAAATATAAAGGTAAAGTTACCGTGACTTAGAGCTAACGCCGGCGCGTAGACAGCAACGGACGTATAAAAAATCATTTGAAGCATATATAATCCGCTTGCAAGCAATCTACAATGTCGATCGAAGCGTAAATTCAAGTACTCGTAGCTGGACGTCAATCTGAGCTTCATATAAACTGGCAAATAGAGATAAGAAGTGATCGGTACCACTAAAATAAAAGCTAGGCAGGTCATCCAAAATTGAGTGCCCTAAAAACATGAGGAATTAATTCTCCTTCTCTTGGTAGGATCAAGCAAATGAATAAATGAGTAAAAATACCTACCTGAGCATACATCTCGGCAGGATTTCCAAGGAGTTCGATGGCCGTGATAAAACTCGCGGCTAGGGACATGGCCATGGGGAAGGTACCCATGGTGGAGCCCCCGAGAAGAAAATCCTCGCTGGTTTCTTGTTTTTTTGCAAAAAAACCATAGAAGGTGCCTATCATGCAGGAGATGAGTAGCATCGAGCAAAGAACCGCATAATCGGCCCAAGAAAAATAATGGAGTAAGAAGGGTCGATCTTCTTCGCAATTCTCCTCGTCTGCTTCGACTCGTCGTTGCTCCGCCGAGGAAGCCGACAGAAATAAGAACAGCACGAACAGCCGTGGTCGCATTTTGTCTAATCTCTGTCGAATCAACCCATTCGATATCACACAAACTTTTATTCTTCCTAGTTATGCGTCATCGCGTCAAAAAAATAATTAATTAACGTGATTCATCATAACTCGAATCATTAGAAAAGGTGTCCGAGCTGACACATTCCTAAAGAAGATTCTTTTACGAGATGTATTTTGCATACTGGTTACGGTGGTTGCTCCGAGCGTTTGCATGCACGAAACGATTATAAGGTCAAAGAATACAAGCAAATAAAAACTCACTTAGAGTTAAATTACTTAAATTTGGATTATCGGAAAACGATGAACGATCTTTATTACGTCAACGAAGAAAAGGCCAATAAAAACGGATAGGTCTACCGGGAATAGAGCGTGTAAATTGGTGGTATCTATCTCGGTAGATCTTTTAGACGCGTCTCAATTGATCCTTATACTTGACATCGGTCAGCCTTGATCTTGTCACGCTTTAATCAACGACAATTCGATCGATTCTGATTGACGCGATCATCGAACATATGGCAAATATATTTCAAAGTGTTTTTCAATATTTTCCACCGAGAGAACATTATTATCGGATAATGCACCACGTTCGGCCTTGTTAAGAGAACAAAATCTTGGTCAATGCGATGAATCGTTTAACGATCCAAGTTGAAGATCGTAGAATCTTCGGCGATGTCTCCTAGAACGACATCACTCCGGTAATTTCTAGCTAAAACCGGTTATTCTCTCCTTTTTTTTTTCATTCAATTAATTTCCAAAATTAATTTACGCTATCTATGCTAATAATCATTCGTTTATTTCATTATTTTGCCTTTGGCAAGATTGTAATGATAATTTTTCTCCCTCTCGGAAGAAAAGATGCAAACTCGATAACAACCAACYAACTCTAATACTAACGAATATAATAATATTAATAATAATTTATCTTTAGTATGTGTGGTGACGTACCTTTTGGCTGTGAAGAAGAAGGAGCAACGAATCAGGTTCAAATTCGTCGGTTCAATTTATGCGAGGATAAACGCGATAGGATTAATCGCGGTAGGATTAATCGCGCGTACCGAGCAAAAACGTACGAAATTGCAATTGTATGATCTTGCTCGTTTTCCTGACGTAACGCATATATGTATACGAAATAGGAACTTTCAGTTAAAATTTGTACCTTTGATTTTTTTCTACGAAAAGATTATATATATTCTAATTTCCTAGAGATAGATCGAACGTTCATAATTGAAAGCTAACTTCTAACGAGTAAAGGAAGAAGGAAGAAGGAAGAAGGAGGAGTCCGCGAAACGTTCGGAGTCGCGGGTGTCGAGCGGATTAAACTGAGAACGGTTTTAAGACTGGTCGTTTTAATTGTCATGTGAGCGCCTTTATACGTTGCATCCCCTTCTACCCATATAAAATATGTGTGTGTGTGTGTGTGTGTGTGTGTATGCAGCGTCGATAGTATATCGTAACGACGCTCGTAAATAATAATTATTGCGACTCTTCCGTGACAAGTAGCGATGAAAGAAGCCGGATTTGACGATTTTCAGAATAGTAAACGTAGCTAACAATAAGTTTAACTGTGATCCCGTTTGGCTAGGCGCTACCCTCTCTATGTCTCGTGTCGATTGGACATCGGAAAGAAATAGAAGCGATAGCAACCCCAATGACGCAATCTAAAACCACTTACTTTTTACTTTATTTTCATATTTCCAATGAAAATCCTGACACCGAATTCGTTGGATAATACTCCGTCCGTCATAAGGCTCGCGTAATAATCGGTAAATGATGTAAACTAAAAGACGCATACAGAGAAAGGGAGTGGTGCATACATAAACGCAAGACATAATTGAATATGCGTAATGCGATGCACGTGTTTGCGTCATATAATTTCGATGTTAACGCGGTACGTACCCAATATCGTCGGATCATCTTCGTAGCGATATGTTGATACAGGTAAACAGCATTAGCATAAACAGACTTATCTTAAATCTTGAGAACAATCGTATAAGAGACATTTGTCATTTCTAAAGAAAGGCAAACGTGCTTTTCGAATTTCAATATTTACAAGTTACTTTTAATTTCTTCGCAATTAAATGCCCGCTCGCAAAAAGGGTTGCGTCTCGCGCCGAAAAACATTTACACGAGTAACCATTCAATTGTTAACTTTTATTCATCTTCTTCCGAGTGACAAATTGCTATTCGACTTAGGAAGGACCAAACGAACTTACCCCTTTCTCGGAAAGAGTAAGAATATCTACTATGGAATATCTACTCTTGTAGGTTCACGATTCGCATAACTAAACGCATTCGCGACAAATTCTAATAGTATATATCTATTCGATATTTCAAGACGATGAAAAAAACATTTTTCTCGCTCGAGAAAATATATTTACATTCTCGGCAATGATCAATAGATAGAGGAGTAAGATTGCGAAAGCAAACAGGACTAACGAAGATTGTCTAAAAGCACAACAAACAGAGCGAAGGATCCTGTCAGATAGATAGAGAGAGAGAGAGAGAGAGAGAGAAAGAGAGAGGGGGGCGGGGCGGGGAAGGGGGCAAGGTTTCTTTTCAATGTCTTTACATTGTCTTGTCGTCGTAATGAAATTAAGCGCGAACGATGAAGATAAATTTTCGATTGACAAATCGAAATGGTCATAGCAAAGGATGAAGGGATGGTAGGAAAAGGAAAAGGAAAAGGAAAAGGAAAAGGAAATAAAGGCATTAAGGTAAAATTACCTCGAAGACTAACATAAAAGATAAAGACAAAGAAATATACGACTCGGATGCGGTAACGTCTTAATTAATTAATTGCTTGCTCAGCTAACGAATATGGTCCGTCCTACGAATGGAAAATATGTCCGAGTGTCGCTGTCATTCTTGACCGTTGTCTTTCAGTGGAAAAATAATTAAAAAGGGCTCTGTCCCGATTGGACTGCGGCAGCTTGTATAAATTGAAACTGGTTTCAACCGACCGCCGGTGGTTCGATCCAGTGACAAAGCGATGAATCCGATCGGCATCACCCATTCTTCACAACTTTTTAGGACTAACATATTTTCTCTTGTTCAATTTTATATAGACAAAAAAAAACATCCTCTCTTGTTCGCATCTTATTCTACTTTCTTTTTAAGGATACGATCAATAATACAACAATTGTACAAGCTTTGATCACGTAAAATTGATTTTATTTTAAAATCAATGTTCTCTCATACAATTTTCACATTGAATTAGATTTTTTTTTAAAATATATTCTCACTTTAGACGATACAATATTACACGACATTATGTTATATTCAATTGTATAAATAAAAAGTATATGTGAAACATTTTCATACTCATTTGACGAGCATATTGGACTCAAATTCTGATAGGCATTGCGATAAAAATCGCTGACATAGTATGTCCGTTCACATCAATACTGTTTTTACATAATGTTTTTATTTTCAATTAAATAAAAAAAAAAAAAAAGAAAAACACTACAATAAAATGATATATAAATGTAAGTAAATTGGCAGTGTAATGATTTATGGAAGACAAGTTGATAGATTTAATGAAGTACATACATTTCGAGCTAATACTATACGAATTAAATTGTTCTAAATGCCATTAAAAAAAAAAGCGAGAAAATGCGAAGGCGCTAAAAAATAAAAACTTTACAATATAGTCATTAAGAAATGAGAGAATAATTCTAAGTCAGAATAAAACCACATTTAAGAAATCATGATCATAATAAAGGAATACTAATTTGTTTCTAAATAACCCTGAGAACATTAATATTGTATGTTTTAATTTCAGTATCTCTAGATGTGAGATATCTGATATTATTATATCTCGCGATATGTGACCCTATAAAGTATAGAAAAATCAATAGATTTAAATACTTGTACTAATTAGTTCCCCTTCTTCAACCTGTTCAGCATTTAATATATATTTTCCTTCTAATTTCCTATTCGAATCTGCCAACTCGTTGCGTTCGAAATGAAGAGATCGTTTATTGCTTAAGCGTTTTCCAATTATTGGAAACAGCAAATTAGGATCTAACTCTTTTTGAGTTTGCTTAGATATGCACCGAATTATGTTACTAACTAGTAAACCAACGATAAAAGTAATCAGGAACCCAAGTGGTGCATACCACATATATGATATGCGATATAAATAAAAATAGTGATTATCGTCAATTTTTCTGAAACAATTGATTGTTAATGAAACAAATTTTCTCTTTCAATACTTATTAAAGTTAATTTTAATATAATATTGATTAAAATATATTACTCACGGAGAAGATAGTTCCATCGAACTTCTAAAGGTACTTAAAGTTATATTTTTGATTGAATTGACATCACAGCCATCCGTAAATAGTGGTAATTTAGTAGGAATAGGTCTAGGTTGTCCATAAGCAATCCATAATAGAAAGACAAGTGATAGTATTGTTCCTGTTATAGCTCCCGATTCTATTGCGGATTCGGTAGCCATTCCTAATGTAAAAACTCCCAAAAGTGGGCCTCCAACGATGCCAAATATTGTCAATCCTGCCTAGGACGCGCGACACTAATTTATAATACACTGTGTAAATCTATATGATTTAGTCAATTATAACATACTTGCAAAACGCCTCCTAAAAGTGCAGCAAGAAAAGCCAATGCGATAGAGATTAATCCATATGCAAACGCAATTACTTTTCCAATAGTGGCTAAACTTGTAGGACTCAATTCTTTACGAGTACAATGATTATATACAGGTTTGATGTAATCTTCTAATGTAACTGCTGCCAAAGAATTTAAAGCTGCAGAAATTGTACTAAGACCAGCACTGAAAATACCTTTTAAAAGATAACGAACATATCGAGTCACATTCTTCATATTTAATTAATTTCACTACTTTTTTCTTGTATTATCTTGTAGTATTATATTTACCTGCTATGAAAAGACCTGGCAATCCAGGTAAATGATACATAGTATCCATTACGTATAGGGGCATTAACATATCCATAGTAGTAATTCTTCCCTCTGTTAAGGGATCGCAAGCAAAATATTTACTATACATGGATAGTCCAGAAAAACATGTCGACACAGAAAGAAATATTAAAATAGGCAGAGACAGCCACAGCGATAGTTGGGCTGCTTTTAAGCTCTTAACGGTTAGCATACGTTGCACTTGAACTTGATTGACTCCGTATAAGGACAAAAATGTAGCCAAACCGCCAAAAATGATAGACCACCAGGTATGTCGTTCCGTTGGATATATAGAAATGCTAAATAAAATATTGATAAACAAAATATTGAATAATTAATCAAATATATCAAGTGATATGATATAATTATTAATGAATGTTATAAAGCGCAGTACTTGTCAAATTCTATCCGTTGTCCAATCACCGCAATATCCCAAATTTTGTCTAAGCCTCCTATTTCGCATGAGGCTATAATAATAATAATAATTACAGAAGCAAACATAAGTAAGCTTTGAAATACATCTGTTATTAAGACAGCCTTAATGCCTCCTATGCTAGAATAAAAACTGCAAGCTAATCCAATTATAATGATACTTCCAGTTTTAGAAATTCCTGTAGTCGCTTCCAAAGCTAAGGAAGGAGCATAAAGTACAACTCCGGAATATAAAAGCAGCTGTACCCAGTATACAAAACTAGCCATCATTCTAGTTTTAATTCCAAAGCGTTTCTCCAAATACTAAAAGTTATTCATTTGAAATATGTAATTCGTTATGTACAGTTTCATTCATAATAATAGTTACCTCATAAGCACTTGTTGCTTGAAGCTTAAAAAATACTGGCAAAAATCCATAACAAACTATAGGAATACCTATTACGTATGATAAATTTATAATAACAAATTGTGTCCCATAGTAATAATTTTCAGCTGATACACCGAGTAAAGTGATAGCCGACATGAAAGAAACCACTAGAGCGATTGAAACAGGAATAACGCTCATTGACTGACTTGCATTAAAATACTCCTATAAAAGGAAATCGAATTATTTCAATCGAATAAATATTAATTTAGATAATTTTCAATAAAGATATTTTCTATTACCTCTACAGTTTTTTGTCGGCCACCACTGAACCTATAATAAATACCTATACCGATACTTATGCATAGCATGAGAAATATAACCGCATAATCGACCCATCCTAACGTTGATGTTTCTACCATATTTTATATCTGTAAAATACAAATACAAGTGTAATCTTACATGAAACAAATACGTTTATTTATTGAATCATTTTATTCTTTCCATGATATTGAAATACAACAACATTTTACAAATCTTCTCATATACTTTCACCTGTATTTTGTAACATCTAGTAAAATAACATGAAATGTGGGATAATTAACAAGATAATCTTATTTAATGATTTATTTATTGAAAAAAGTTTGATGAGTTGATTCAAATGAATGTTGAATCTATATCGTCTAGCTATTTTTCATATCATCTATACTGACCTAGTATAAATCTATAAATACCACATATAACGTGAGTTACACTTGTTATCACATAAAAAAGGAGATACGTTAAAAATGACGAAATTATACTTTTATCTTCGCACACAATATAACTATGTACTAATAGGACAAACAGCACAAGTCTTTATACGATGAAACTAAGCTTACATAGTCGGAGATACGGTTAAGCGCGTACTAACGCACGTGTTCAGTTTCTAACCCATTTATAGAGAGGGAATTTGATTTGTGTATTTGTGCATGATTTGTACCACATTTGTGCACTGATATTCGCAGATGTGAGCTGCCCTTCTTTTATTATCAATATAAATCCATGCTCACACTGAATAAATCTTTATTTAAAATCAGCAATGTTTTTTGTTTTTTTTTTACTAGATATAGCCTAGCACATAAAGGCTCGTCTACAACAATTATAAAATACAATAATGTCATTTTTATCCACAATGTGAATTAACCATTAAATAAATAAACTTTACAATTTAGCTATATACGTTATATTCTTCCAATAAACAATGATTAAAGATAATGTTTAATATTTATTGTAACATATTATATGGACAATTAATATCAATATTTTATTATTGTATTTTAAAAATGGCGCGTAAAATTTGACTCGAACTACCTGTAGATATCGAAACTTTTGCTATCGATATATACGTTTAAATTCGCTTGAATTTGGCTGGCACACGTACCCGGTCTTAAATGGCAGAATACGGTAAAAAGTGTGATGAAGATTGTTCTTTTGATTATGGCGATGACAAAAATAAAGGCGTGTGTCTTATTAAAGAAGAGTAAGTTTTTAATTATTATCAACACTTATAATAGAAATGATCGAATAGTTATGTCAGCACGCTAGAATCATAACCTCAAAATGACACATTACGATTCTGTCTCGTACATTTGTCGATGGTGGTTTTACATGTGATATACATCGTGTTACAAAGTTGTCAATATTTAGATGAACCTTTTGATTGCAGATTCATAATCGAAGATAGAATAAGATTGCAAAATGAAGAGTGCCTTGTTGGATCAAACAAGCGAAGCGCGGAGGAGAGTATCAACGCGAATGAGGAGGAACCGACGTCTCATGAATTTTCGTCGAAAAAATTAAAATCTGAAGAAAAGAAGGAAAAAGTTCGTGGTCAAAATAAGGCTAGACCACCACCGTTCAAAACCTTGCGCGAAACAAGCCTATGCCCATGGATAGCGGATCAAGCGGTAGGAGAACCTGAGAAAAAATGTGAGATTAAACATTGTTCTTTTCTACACGATCGAAAAGAATATTTGCAATTGAAACCAAGCGATATTAGCGAGGAATGTTATATTTTCAATTTAATGGGTAGATGTCCCAGAGGTGCCGCATGTAGGATGGGTTCTAATCATTTGACAGTGGATGGTTACAACATAGTAGATGCACAAAAATTAGAAGAATTTAATAAAAAACCAGCTTCCACGCAAAATCTATTATCCAAGGTACTCCAAAATAAGCTTAGAAAACATAAATATAATTTTTCCAAGGCCGAAGCAATAGTTAAAAGAAACAGTTCATCCGCCAAGAAGATATCTACCGAAAGTCAAAAGTTGAACGATTCCGTTGAAGAGACGTCTCGACTGGAATGTTCTACAGTCAAAAATGACGGGGAAGAATTTGAAAAAGATAATATGTCGAATGAAATTAGTGAAAAAAAAGAGTCAAGGATCGGACCCGTAGAGGACTACGATTTGATTAAAATTCGAGCTTCGGAAAAGAAAAAGATCGATTGGAAGAATAAAATAATGTTAAGTCCTTTAACGACCGTGGGTAATCTTCCATTTCGAAGAATTTGCAAAAGTTACGGCGCCGATATCACTTGCGGAGAAATGGCATTAGCTCCTAAAATACTAAAAGGAGCGCATGAGGAATGGGCTTTGGTAAAACGGCACGAAAGCGAAGACATTTTTGGCGTACAATTGTGTGGTAATAATCCTGGAGTATTGACAAGATGTGCTCAATTATTGAACGAAGAAATTAATGTAGATTTCATAGATTTGAACTTAGGATGTCCTATCGATTTAATTTACAGACAAGGTGGTGGAAGTGGTATGCTCAATAGATTAAACGTATTAGAAACGGTTATAAAATCTGTTAGTCAAGTTGTGGAAATACCTTTAACGGTAAAAACTAGAACAGGGGTTTACATAGATAAACCTATCGCGCATAATCTAATGCCAAAGTTTCGAGATTGGGGCGTATCCATGATTACCGTGAGTAATTTACCTTCATTTTGATTTCAAGTTTATAAGTTTATATAAGGTATTGATAATTAAGAAAAGTATTTTTTATTCAATAGTAAATGAATAACAATTGCATATTGAGCAGGTTCACGGAAGATCTCGCGAACGAAGGTACACCAAACTTGCAGACTGGAATTATATAGAAAAGTGTGCACAGGCAGCAAAGCCTATACCTGTATTTGGCAACGGAGATATTCTTTCGTACGATGATTATCAAAGAGCACTAAACACCTACACTTCCGTACAAGGGGTGACTATAGGAAGAGGAGCATTAGTAAAACCTTGGATTTTTACCGAAATAAAAGAAAAAAAGTTGATAGATGTAAGAAGTACAGAAAGATTTGAGATATTAAAGAAATACGTTAATTATGGTCTCGAACATTGGGGATCTGATACGCGAGGAGTTGAAACAACAAGAAGATTTATGCTAGAGTGGATCTCCTTCTTACACAGGCAAATATTTTTTACTTGGAAATTGACAATGAGTTAGTGCAAACGTATTGTTATATGTAACATATTTTATTTAGGTATGTACCTGTTGGACTATTGGAAAGACCACCGCAGAGAATCAACGAGAGACCACCATTTTATAAAGGTCGAGACGAAATGGAAACGCTCATGGCAAGTTCTAATTGTACGGATTGGGTGAAGATATCGTAAGTTCGTTTAGACAATAAGTTAGACCTAAACTTCATAGGATAATCGATGAATATCGTGTCATGTTTGGTTTTTTTATTTTAGAGAAATGTTGCTTGGGAAAGTACCCGATGGATTCCACTTCTTACCTAAGCACAAAGCAAATTCCTGGGAGTGATAGGAGAATTATATTTTTATTTTGTTTCTTTATTCGCAAGAATTTGAAAAATAAACCGTGAACAAAACAACTCTGATCTGAAGAAATTTTATTCAATGCATTATAGTTGACGCTACATTTTTCATCATTGATGAAAATTAATAATGAGCAGCGATATCACCGAGTAGAGAGACCGGCCACATGCAGTCGCAACCGCCAGCAATTTCTTTGGTGAAAGGTTCCCAACAATCGCTGTCCCAGGCGCGTCTGACTAAGAAGAGGGTCCTACTCCTTTGTACGCAATGAAAGCCAGGATGCGCGCATTTCTGAAACACGTATGCTAGCGTATAGGCAAATGAACGAAATTTAAATGCATTAAAATACAACCTGTTTGGATGATCTCGTTGCTCGCTCAGATGCTCGATCGAGAAGCGAATAACTCTTGCAATAGACTTCGTGATAATGAGGCGGTTGATACTCGTAATTTTCATCGTTGAACTCTACTTTTCTGGTCACAGTTTCGCAGAGGTTTCGATATTCCTATTGACAAAGAGTAAATGAAGAAAAAAGAAAAAGTAAAAGTAAAAGTAAAAAAGTCTATAAGAATTTATACAAGAATTACAGGCATTAAATTTCTATTCTGCCGGTCGAGTTCTCCAAAATCTTTTGGTCTTTGGAATTCTTCATTGTTGTATTCTTCCGGTAGATAAGAAAGGTCTCGTAAAACGGGAAGATTGTTGCGCAAGTTGGTCTCGAAGATCTTGGTAAAATTGAGCTTCTCGTAAAGTGCGGTAGAATCGTGTGCGAACACGAGCAATTCGGCTAGCTGTTGAAAAAAGCAAAATTGTCAAACTAAAATCAAATGTTTCGTGTCGGTAAGCTGGCTCTATAAAACTATGAAACGTCGTCATTATTCGTGTATGGGGAGGGTAGGGAGTCGTTTATCGAGTGGGAGCGAAGCTGGTGTGAATCATCTGTCCGATATTGCGCCTTAAACGAAACGACCAAATCGAAAGCGATATTAGAATGAATATTTCCTGACTAATGTCAAACGATAATCATTTATTTATCTGATTTTCTATCGTTTAATATATTAAGCAAGCGGAGATTGTTTTCGAGATGACGTCTTCTCGGCGATGAATGTTAATCGGTTTCTGAAAATCAAACTTGGCTCGGCAGACAAGGTCAGCCCTGATTGAGTCAACGTGCCCCATGTCGTACGATATAAATTATTGTTCCCTGCGACTCTCGCTTAATTCGCGCATTGGCTTCGGAACGACGAAGTAAGGTTTTCTTTGGTTGTTGGTGTCGTTTCTGTGGGTCATTCTGTGGGCCACTCCGTGGGGCCTGTTTTCGAAGAGCGCGTAGGAGCGGTGCGGTGCGCATTCGCCGCGAGAAGCGCACTCCACGGTTCGTGGCTAGGAGGTACTTATTCAATTGAGAAGTGCGCCCCGTCTGACATAGTTCAGTCGACGACGAACTTACATCTACTTCGGAATTTGCATCTGTTCGGTCTGTCTCGCGTTGTTAGTACGGTAATTAAAGTACGGTAAATTTCGCCTTTGTTATTGATATCGATGACGACGATGCCATGGGAACCGATCTTTGTGCAAACGGAACTTTAAAGTCGACCCCCGTCAGGTGAGATGCACGAAATATTTACACCTATGTAAATTACAATTGGAGTTGGTCTTTTTCCGTTAGCAGCGATGATTTTTATGACAGTGAAACGGCTTAATGGTCATTATTCCTGCCCGAGTTAATAACCAATTGACCCTCGACCGCCTGATCAGAGGTTTCATTGACGAAGAGCGCCATTAGACACAGTCGAACCATCATCGTGTGGCAACGCTCCAAATTTCCTCATTTTCTTGTCTCTTTTTTTCATTTCAATTGTCAAATTGACAATTTCCATTATTTCCATTATAAAGGTGGTAAAATAGATTATATCCTTATCGTTAAGATGAAATAAAAAAAAAAAAAAGACATTTGTTTTTTCTTCGTTCCTCGATATACGGTAATAGATTAGTAGAATGAGTAAATTGGAACGGTACGACCACGGGACGACGTCTAGTTATTCCATTTAGAACAATTGCGGATCGTTGGAAAATACACACGTGGACGTGTTTGTTCAAATGTACTTATAAATGTGCTCGTTGATGATCGCAAGTATGATCGCATATATGATCGCATGTATGATCGCACGTATGATCGATCTATGACTAATAACTTTCTAACTAATAATTTAACTCTCGCGGGTGCCACCAAAGAGTGTGGAAAAAAATAAGAAGAAGAACAAATAATACGCCACGACTTATTTTTCAAGTGGTAATAAATTGTAAAAGAGCATTTGGATAAATTTCATTGTATTTAATGAAATAGAATAGTGTACGTATAGTAGACGAGGCGGCGTACGTCAAAATTCGTGGGACGGAATGATTTTCTCTCGTCGAGGCTCGAAAATTAAACGATTCTCTGACGGAACGAACGTGGGAGGAAAACGGCGCCGGTAAGGAAATTAAGTGAAAATCGTCATCCTGTGGCCTGCAAATCTAATATTTAACCTAAATATTTGCTTACGCGAAAGAAATACAAACCAAAGAAGAACTTTCGATTTGTCGATCGAAACGTCGATGCTCGCATTTTAGACAACGACGACGATCTTGAAATCGGTTCTTACTGTTTGATAATATACTTAGAGCATAATGTAATGAGAAATGCGGATTTAGAAATGCGTTAATCGCATTTTTAAACATTGAAAGATATTTTGACGCGCTTGTTTCGTTCGAAAAATTGCCGTAACATTTTTTGGCGTAAATGATATAAGAAAAAAAAAAAAAACAAAAAGCCAAAGAGGTTACTAGCCGGTCGATGAAGAACGTCAGTGAAAAACGTAGGACGGACGGACGGACGGACCATTGACTCGAAAGAAGGGACAGTAAATTCGCGATAAGATTATTTTTAGCCAACGTTAGAGGGCTTACCCCTTGGCGGTGGCTAAAAATAGTCCGTAAGGCCAATCCAGCTCCAATTATTCCATTTAGGTATTTAGGTGACAATCGACCGACCGTCAATTTAGAAATATTCCACACGCTCTCGCAAGCAAGCGGGGATTTTACGTGGCTTCCTTTGGCCCTAGGATTGCAGTAATAAGATGTTATAAAGACGTTATAAAGTCGTTATTGCTACAATCCTAGGAGCCGATATTTTCTTATCGAATATTAATTATTTTCAAACGATCCAAGTTGAAAGATAAAAGAAGGTAGTTTTGGTAAACGCCTTATTAGTTGCTACCCGTCTAACAAGCACGCACGTCCGTTTGCAGCGTCGTAGATAACATTATGAGGCAACGCAAGTCCGGTGCACTGGATGCCACGGCGCCGATATCGCCGGAGGAGGAACAGCAACTCAAATTTCAAGATAACAGATTCCTCACGACTTTGGTACTCGGCAGGAGTAGGTGAGTACACGGTCTTTCTCTTATTTACTTAACAACAATTTTGCTTACTTTTATTACGAAAAAAAAAAAAAAAAGAAAAAAGACAAAATAATATGAAACTATTGGTTAGAGTCGAAGAGGCTTTAAGTAAGAGCCATAGCTTTAAAGTTCGGGAAGTCTATGAGCCTTAACGAGCTAAACGAATCGTTCGTAAACTCGTCACGCGATCTCGTTCCCATCGTTTTCGAGGAAGAGGGTGAAGAGGGTGAAGAGAGGGGAAGACGACCGATCCTCTCTCTTTTGCTTTCCTGACAGCATTGAAATCATGAAAAATAAGTCATTCGACACGAAAGAACAGTTGTGTAATCGGAAAAAAATTGCTCGCGAGAATTTCATTAGCGCTTCGCAAGAAACATCGCGCCTGCTTCTATTTCGGTGTTGCTTTACTTAGAAACGTGCTTCTTATACTCCTAAAATATATTTACGCGAGTCTTTCTGATTAGAGATGATTAGAGACAAAAAATCAAACAACTTACTAAAAATAGTTTTCCGTACAACCTCGGCATCCCGTGGAATGTATAAATCAAGATGGTAACCGTAGTAGTTGCAAACCTTTTGTAAAATCAAGGTAAAAGTCGTGCAGATTATATACCAGAGAAGGTATCGTTTCGAGAGGGAAAATCATACCTATTTGCGTTAGAGAGGAGATGCTAAAGGTTAAAATAAAATTCCTGTACAAATAGAGAAAATCAGAGATAACGGTGCGGGTAGCATCTGACGCGTTGAACATTTATATCCGCGGATCGATTGACATTAATTAAATCGGTAGGATTGCGACGGGACGATTTACAGGAGATTTGTCAAATGCGAAACGAACATAGATATCGGCGATGTCATTGTTAACGTTATCGACGTTATAACGTTCAATCAATATCGTTAATAAATCCAACTCGTTGAGGTCCAGTCGACGACACGAGCGTCATTTTCCAACATTTTTTTCATTCCACCTACGCGCTTCCATTACGTCTTACAACGACGGCGTCTAGCAAAAAGGAAAAGACGGAGAAGTAATTAACTTTCAACGTTCGAACCTTGAAACTATGTAATTAGTTCTAGGAAGTTAATTCAAGCGCGTTTCAAGATTATCAAACCGATTAATTCCTTTACTTTTATTTCAAATTTCCCGCTTCGAGGCTCGACGTTGCATCGCGATCGATTACAACGGAGGTATCGATCCTCGAAGGTTCCTCCGTATTATAATATATATATATATTTATATAATATAGTTTTAAAGAACATTTTTTGAATGACTTTTTGTCCAAAATTCTTTTGCAAAAAATGACGTGATATCGATTAACATAATAATAACGTAACGTCTATCGAAATCGTAATCGCTCGTCGTATCTTATCGACCTAACCCCAATTTTATTCTTTCTCTCTCTTTCTCTCTCTCTCTCTCTCTCTCTCCCTCTCTATTCTATTTATTTCGTATTTTATCTCTCTCCTCTCGTAATAGTCGTAGGCGTGGGTACTCCCATTTAGTTGAAATTATTTTCGCTCGTTACAATTACTACGGTAGGAAATCCCTGTCTTACGGATTAAAGGGTATGACGAATGTTCACTATTTTTTTTAATATTTCATATGCACAATTATATCAGGAAGCAATAGCAATTATAATTATTTCTACTTGTTTTTCTCATATTCAAAATGACAATTTTGAAGGCGAAAGGATTAACGATTGCACTTGGTGACCAATAGCGTGCTGTCAAAATAAACGCTGCACTGCGTCATGGCCAATAGCATGGGGCCAAGAATAGTGGCGGGATTCTTGATAAAGTTTTGACACACGGAGTAGGATTATTAGTCGCACGACGCAAAGAGTTTTACCGAAAGAACGAATGCGCACTAGTATTCGATCGAACGCCCCAGACTGCGGTACTTGAGTCTGATAAATATCGTCTTGTAAAACAAGAATACGCAAAAAAGGAAAAACAAAGAGAGAGAGAGAGAGAGAGAGAGAGAGAGAGAGAGAGAGACAGAAACAGAATCGATTCGTGCGTAAGTTGAAACCTCTTGTTTTTATTCGAATCGAAAGTATCTCTAGAATGTTTCATGCCCCTTTGTTATTTGAAAATTCTTTAACAACGTTTTATTAAAATGATCAATTAAAAGGAAATACTTAAAAAACGGTCACAAGACATAATCATATATGATTTGATTGAACGCAACCAGTTTGTTTGCGTGTAGAATTAATTTAGGCATACGCACTGGCACCGCCGATGATTCGGTTCCCTAAAAAACCTCAATCATTTCAATGAATCGAAACGACAGTTTAGCGTAGGACGCATTTGTTTCTCGCAATTACGCGTAATTGGTGCTCGATAAATGTTTTCTTTTTTTTTCTACGCGTTTTTCTTTTAAACAAAAAAATAAAATGTTATCGTAAAAAAAATGTTGCAACCGATGCAACTTTTTTCAAGAAAATAATTAATATGTATTTAGGGAAAATAAATCCAAAAGAACATTTGTAAGTAAGTGTTTCTTTGATAAACGACGAAGCAACCGCACAAGCGTTATCTTTGTACAAGCATAAAAGACAACATTTGTTCAGTTTCAACGCATGAAGATAATCTGATTTAATCCTTTATCTTTGCATACATGATTGCGCAAACGATATTAAAGCGTGAGTGAACATTTTCAACAGGAAAATCACGCCGGACGTCCTGCCGTCCTGTCCTTCTGGAATATTTCGACAAAGATCCCTTCATTCGACGATCGACGAAGAAGGGTTGCAACCAACGGACTCGCAGCGAGTCCTTTCGACCGTCTTATCGAACGTTCTTTACAACAACAATAACAACAATAACAACAACAATAACAAGAAAAACAATAATAGCAGTGGTGGTGGTGGTGGTGGTGGTGGTAGTAGTAGTAGTAGTAGTAGTATCGTCAGTGGTGGGTTAAAAGCTCAGGCGGCGGCGCGTGCCACTCGGGTCGGTGGTGGTGGTGGTGGTGGTGGTGGTGGAAAATTCGCAGCCGAGAGCGGAGGCGGCGCCTCATTATTCTATAGGGGCGCCAGAGCTGCCAGCAAGCACGCGCGCCTTGGTACGGCACTGGCTAACAAAATGGCGTCTGCGAGCTCAACCGCGGTCGTACAAGGCTGGCCGAACACCAAGGACGACTACGAGCTCAAAGAGGTTATCGGTGAGTAACTACCACGTCGTGAATTACCATTCCCCTCCGCTATCCCTTTGTCCTTCTATTAATTCTATGATCGAACCACTGTCTTCTAAAGAAAATCTTTCACAATTCGAGCCGGTCGCCTGTGATTCTCTGCTCTCTCTTTCTCCCTCTCTCGTTCCCACTCTCGCCCCCCCCCCTGTTCCCGTTCTCGTTTCTACTCTTTAATCCGTCTCTTTTACCATCGAATTTTATCATCCCTCAAAAATTTCACTAAATTACTGAAACGACAATGAGACAGACATAAATGCTCGATGGTATTAAACAACGCTCGATCAACGTGTTTCAGTTATTTTCTACAAATTTTCTATGTCTTTTCTCAAACGCCATTCTCTCCAAAAGCAAAGTCCTAACCGGCTCCTTCGTGATAACAAATTTCTTTTCTTCCTTTTCAGTTGTTTCTCTTTTTCTTTGATGCATCGTATACGTAAAACATCTCTCTCTCTMTCTCTTTCTCTCTTTCTTTCTCCTTCTGTAATTTCATTTCTTAACTATGCTCGTAATCTCGTGATTGTCTCTTTTTCCTTCTACTCCTTCCTTTTTTGTGAATATTCTGCTGTACTGTTATATATGCTATATACATGCTATATATATGTATATATATATATATATATATATAGATATAGATTCTAACCTAAATGGTTCGCATCGATCGTGTATTTTGCTTCATTTCTTCTTCTTCCCTTTACGTAGAAGATTCATTGAATATTTATCATATACTATTTGTACAGCTGACATCAATCACGAACCTGTTATCGCTGTTGAATTTTATTTTTAAATTTGAGATTATTTGTTATATATCATTTTTCGTATATAGAGAATAAAGTATCGTGATTGATATTTAAAGGTGTTGGGGCCACTGCGGTAGTTCACGCAGCATTTTGTATTCCACGCCAAGAAAAATGTGCTATAAAGAGAATAAATTTAGAAAAATGGAATACCAGTATGGACGAATTATTGGTAAGAGTATTGTGTTTATTTGATAATAATTATTATATATTTATATTTGAGTATTCAAAAGTATTCTTTCTTTACAATAATATTGATCTGTTTGAACAGAAAGAGATTCAAGCAATGTCTTCTTGCAACCACGAAAATGTTGTAACTTATTATACGTCATTTGTCGTAAAAGAAGAGCTTTGGCTTGTTTTAAGACTACTGGAAGGTGGATCTCTGTTGGATATAATAAAACATAAAACCAGAACCACCAATTGCAAACATGGAGTATTCGATGAAGCTACAATAGCTACTGTACTTCGCGAAGTCCTAAAAGGTCTTGAATATTTTCACAGCAATGGTCAAATACACAGGTAATATTCAATAGATTAATAATATTTTTTTTTCATTTGTTCGAACAATTTGAACCTTTGCAATGTGGAATAATAAAATGGGAATATAATAATATAAAAAATAGTAAAATGGACTAGTATATGACTTTTAACAAAACAAACAAAACAATATTAGGGACATAAAAGCGGGTAATATCCTACTAGGAGAAGATGGTACTGTACAGATAGCTGATTTTGGTGTCAGTGCTTGGCTCGCTACAGGAAGAGATTTAAGCAGACAAAAAGTTAGGCATACTTTTGTGGGAACGCCATGCTGGATGGCACCTGAGGTCATGGAGCAGGTGAGAGAGGAAAGTAACACTACAACTTCTTAGCCTGCATTTTCTGTGTCTACATATATTTTCTGTTGCATTAATATTGGTACAAACAAGTGCTAAGATACAAATGTACTGTCTATTATTGATCCAAACAACGTTGATCCAAACAACGTTGATCCAACGCTTCGATTAAGTTGAAATATTCAATGCTTTTTCACATTTACAAGTTAATTAAATATAACAAATATCCTCTTACGTTAAACTTCTTGCATGAAATTGGTACTATCGATGATTGGTTAACGTTTCATTGAAGAATAATAATGTTTCTCTAAAATATTTCACTACTTTGAATGGCTTAAATAAAGCGCGTATTTAAAAAGCTAAACGTTTTAATGTAATAATGTAATAATGTAATAATGTAAATGCTTGCAATATTAGTTGTTCGAATTACGCCGCGTTCTCGCGTCATTTTGAAAAGCACGCTTTTTTTAAATGTTGTCTATCTCTTTTAACAGACTTATCGTAAAAGCAATTATGATATGCATATTTATTTGCAGGACCATGGTTATGATTTTAAAGCAGACATTTGGTCGCTCGGTATCACTGCCATTGAAATGGCAAGCGGTACCGCTCCTTATCACAAGTATCCGCCAATGAAAGTATTGATGCTCACTTTACAAAATGATCCACCAACTTTAGATACAGCGGCGGATGATAAAGATCAATATAAAGCGTATGGTAAAACATTCCGTAAAATGATTGTCGATTGCTTACAAAAGGATCCAACTAAGAGGTAAATTACGCGTACAATTGATATTTGCGATATCATCGATTTGCTAAATATTGACCAACCACTAATTTTTAGACCAACTGCTACAGAACTTTTGAAACATCCCTTTTTTAAAAAAGCAAAAGACAAGAAATATTTGCAACAAACATTAGTTGCTATAGGTCCAAGTCTCGAAACTAGAGTGCAAAAGGTATGTTTCTTTACTTAATACTTTATATATTTACTTAATACTCTAAACATAATGTATAATTTAAAACAGGCATCGAAAAGACAACCAGGTACATCGGGTCGTTTACATAGAACGGTAACGGGAGAATGGGTTTGGTCGTCGGAAGAAGAGGATAGCGCATCTAGCGGTGAAGAAGGCAAAGAAGCGTTACCAGTTAATACAATAGAGAATGCAAGTAGCGAAGAAGATCCTGAACAAGACGAATTTTATTCTCAAGTCAAATCGGCACCAAGTCATGCCGTTATACAAGCTGCCGAGCAAAATGTTCCTATAAATCTGGTGTTAAGACTACGGTATGCATATTATTATTTTATCTTGAAATATTTCAAGACATTTTAATATTATTATATATCCCATAATATCCTTCCAGCCGTCCAGACACTCAATTCACCCTTGAAGAAAAATCAGAGTATACATCGTCCATCCCGATCCTATTAATTTATTTACAAAAACTTATCGGATTATCTACAATATTATTTTGATTTGATTTTTTTTTTTTTTTTTCTAGTAATCAAAAACGTGAACTAAACGATATCAGATTCGAGTTTGCTGTGGGAGTTGATTCTGCCGAAGGCATTGCTGCTGAACTAGTCGGTGCGCTATTAGTCGACGGAAAAGATATCGTGGTTATAGCATCGAATTTACAAAAATTAATAGACAGTGCTGGACAATTACGGACTGTTACATTTCCATTGGTAAAATAAAACTGTTTTTCTTCTTATTTTATAATATTATTGTGTGTGTGTGTGTGTGTAAATATTTACACTTATCCTTTATTTGTTTTAGATTTCTGGTCATGCAGCCAACGAAGTACCAGATGATAAAGCATTAATAGGATTCGCTCAGATCTCCATCACGGATTAAACAATTTCGTAGTATTCTGAAGTCTCAGAATAATACTCTTACGTGATGATATATGATGCAGAAAGGATCAAAAGCTATAGCTATACCGTTTGATCATTCTACAAAAACATTGTACAGTATAAAAAAGCATCGACGAATTTGCTTGAGACGACGCGTATGGCTCTAGTTTTGGATATTTTTGCGATAACTCTTTTCAGTTGCTATGATTTTTCAGGTGATTTGATCACATAGGACATAGAACCTACAAGATAGTACATCCTAACCATAGTACATCCAGTGACAAAGAACCTTTGAAAAAAAAAAAGTTCAAGTTTTTATGTCTATATTATGTTCACGTAAAGCATTAAGGCGAAATCCACACAATTATTATCCACGAAGGCTTGCAAATTTGACATATTCTACTCCCTAAAACGCTATAACTTCACGTTATTATTCTAGAACGATTCATATTATTTTAATTTATGTAAATATTAGCGATTCAGTTTGTTCGTTGTTTCTCTTCATTATTTCATGTAAATTTGATTGAATTTACGCGCATTGAAATAATGTAGCATTTGAAATAACGATGAACTCACATTGGGTGAAATCAGTTGAGGTACTTGATTTGTTTATCATTTGTTTATTTGATATAACTTTCTTCCTTTATTCAACAAAGGATATATAAGATGCGCTATATAATATAGTGTCATTAAAGTCATTAAATCCTGTACAAAATATCAATTATTACATTTTAATTATCACATTTGATGAAGAATCAATGAAATATTACACAAAGATACAAAAGTACTAGAACACATTTTGTACTTAATTAAATAGAATTACAATAATGTATTCATATTTTTAAAGATTTTAGATAGAACTGGTTTAAGACTTTTATTTCTTGAGTCGTTTTTACAAAAACGAAATATATATATATATATGTATGTATATATATATACACATATATATCGATATATGTATATGTATATGTATATATATATATATATATATTTATATGGACACCTGTACGCAACGTAAGCCTGCCACAAAATATATGAAATCAGAGTTATATATATATTATATTATTTATGATTAAAATTATTCTTAATATAATATGGAATTTTGTAACATAAGTTTGAATTCAACCAGGCTTGTATATAGTAAAGATGAGAAATATGCAATTATCACATTCTGTTTATTATTTCAAGGTTTCTTTTTCACTAAGAAATACAAAAGAAATCGTTTTACCAATTTTCAAGTCACGAATGTAATAATACTCTCTATTCGTTAAACGGCAGATGTATCTTGTACGCTTGATATAATTATTATAGAACATACGGAAAAAGAGCATAATTATTATTAATTGTAAGACAAAAACAACAACAATAATAATAATAATAATAATAATGAATTATCATAATGTATAAACTAAAGTAGAATCAGAAAAAAAAATAAGTTTTATCAAACATGGCACTATTTTGTAGTTTCTAGGTTTACCACGCATTGTATTTCAAGATTCGAACTAAATTTAATCCGAATGTTTTTAGCGTAACTGTATTATCATGATACATGTGCCTTATCCCCACCCCAAAAATTAAACTTGCTATCGATTCATAAGCTTTTATAGATGTAATATTCAATCTCTTGATCATAATTAAAGAAGAACATTTTCTTACCGCGACGTATATCATTTGCTGCATCATCGAAATGGTGCCAAACAAAGTGCGACGATTGATTATGTAACGACATTCAAACTTATTTATTTGTATTAATATCAAAGAATATTAAGCAATGAAACACAATACTTTGTGCTTTATTCCATTGAATTATTACGATCACTTAATATATAAGAAGAACACAGTATGATGCTTAAATGGGGGAGGTGGTACTTAATTTTTATACAATTTTCAAATATTAATAATATAATTCCTTTTATACATGATATTTGATTTATTAACGATTGACTTACAATTAGTCGTAATAAAATTTTGCTCTTTTTAGTAAATGAAGGACAAATTATTTTGTTAAATTATTGAAATATTTCATTGTCGTGATCACGATCTTTAACGTCTTCACTATTTCAAATTTCGCGCCATACAAATGTGCAATATATTGAACATATCTACAATCGCCGCCACCAGAGTAGTTATTTATGTTCACGTGATTACTTTTGTCAATTTGGACGATTTTTCAAAAAGAAGAATTGTGAAAATATGAAGAAATCATTAGGAAATAAACAATCAAAACTTGTAATAATATCTTCCGATGAAGACTATAGTGAAGAGGAAGAATGTCGTCGAGATATAAAGAAACAACAATTAAGGAAAAAACAAATCCAACCTATAATCTTATCTTCCGACGAAGAGAATGTTAAAAAAGAAGAATTTGTTGGTAAGAGGAAAACATTGAGTAATAAAGGAAATAAATTAATACTTGTATCTTCTGACGAGGACAAAGATGAAAAAAAAGATATTGATACGACGATTGTTAAAGAAAAGAAAGAAAATGTCGGTGAAGATGGTAAAAACGTCGTTTCAAAGAAAAAAGTAGATGTAAAAAGGAATGTAAAAAAGGATGTCAAAAAGGATGTCAAAAAGGATGTCAAAAAGACTTTAAAAAGGACAATTAAAGATGTAGATGAGACGTTAACGAGTAATTTAAATAAGAAAAAGAGAAAATTAGAGGAAGATGTATCGAATAAAAACATTGGTATAAGTACAATTTCTATGGAATGTGTGGAATGGACAGAAATAGATTACATTTGTGAAGTACAAAATATTGGTAAACAACAAGCAGAGAATATTGTGAAACTTTTTCGAGATGAAAATACTATACCTTTTATTGCAAGGTATAGAAAAAACATGACAGGTGGTATGGAAGCGGATCAATTAAGATTGGTGAAAGAATGTTTCGATAGAGCCAATGCAATTAAACATCGCACTAATACAATTATTAAAGCTATCGACAAATTAGGAAAGTGGACTCCGCAGATTCATGCTGCATTATTATCTACCAAATGTGAGGACGATTTAGAGTATATTTATTCCATGTTTAAAGATACGTCTAAGCAATCCTTGGCAGAAAGGGCCAAATCGATTGGCCTAGGTCCTATAAGTAATGCCATTATAAAAGGGGATAAAATACCTCCTTTGGTCTCTCTAGTTAATAAAGAAAAGAAAGGATTGCAAACGGAGCAACAAATAATGGAAGGAATTGTACATATTATAGCTGATATAATTAGTAAAGATAAAGTTATTCTTGACAAAGTGAAAATGCTTGAAAACAAATTTATTATGGATATTCATACAGCGCCATTAAAAATAAGAAATAATTCTAAGGACATAAAAAAAGAGAAAAGTGTAGATATAAAAAAGTATGAAATATATTTGAATTTCAAGAGTAACACGAGAGATATTAAACCGTATCAGATTTTAGCTATTAATAGAGCAGAGTCACAAAAAGTACTTGCTGTGAAAATCCTTATACCTGATTGTTTGGAACAATTATTTATAAGTTATTGTATTGATTTGTTTCACAATGCATTTAATGTATCAATCTCACATTCGAAGTTATTGAGAGACAGTATGGATTATGCGTTTAAAAGGTATATTAAACCATTGATAATTAGAAAAATACGAAGAGAATTAAAAGAAAGAGCTGACAATGCATCCATAGAAGTATTTGCTACCAATGTCAAACAGTTACTTTTGACGCCGCCTGTGCGAGGAAAGGTTGTATTAGGTATAGATCCAGGTTTTTTTCATGGATGTAAATTAGCAGTAGTGTCGGAGCAAGGAAACGTTTTAGAAACTGCTATTATATATCCTCATAAAAAAGGGAAAGATTTAGAAAAGTCGAGGATAATTTTGATCGATTTAGTAAAGAAATATAATAGTACTGTCGTAGCACTTGGCAATGGTAAAGCATGCAGAGAGACAGAAAAATTTCTCTCTGATTTAATTCAATCGAAAGCCTTTAAACCACTCGACGTTTCTTATACAATAGTCAACGAATCAGGAGCTTCTATATACAGTTGTAGTTCCGAAGCCACACTCGAATTTGGCTCTGGCCAACTCGATCCAAATATTATCTCTGCAATTTCAATCGCGAGACGTTTACAAGATCCGCTTGCTGAACTGGTCAAGATAGAACCAAAACATCTCGGAGTAGGAATGTATCAACACGATTTGCCTGAAAAGCAGTTAATGCAGTCGTTGAATGAAGTTAGTATATATAATTGATTATTACATCACATCATGGATCTTTTCAAATAAATATAATTGGATAATTGATGTTTTTTAGGTTGTTACAGAAGTAGTCAGTTTTGTCGGTGTCGATATCAACACGGCTTCCCATTCTCTCCTTACAAAAGTTGCTGGTTTGAATAAAACTAAAGCAACTAGCATCATCAAATGGAGGAATACTGAAGGTCCATTTTTAAACAGGAAACAATTGTTGAAAGTAAAAGGCATTGGCGGTAAAACTTTTGAACAATGTGCTGGATTTATAAGGATTCTACCAGAAACAGTAATTGTTGCTGGAAGTCAAATAAATCAATCCAAAGATCCTAATGAATCTCTCAATTTTTTGGATCAAACTTGGATTCATCCGGAATCCTATTCTGTAGCCTATGAATTCTTAAAATTGACAGGATGCAACGTAGAAGAAATAGGCAGTTTGTCTTTCATAAAAACAATCAAAGCGTTCGCCGAAGAAAACGGCCCGAATGTTCTTCTTACACAGTTGCTGACGGACGAAGACACCTTACAAGTTATAATAACAGGTTTAACAATGAAAAAAGACGAAGATATAAGAATTAATTTTCATAAGCCTTTGTTTCGTTCTTCTTTGCAAAACATCAAAGACTTGACTAACGGTACTTTGCTGAGCGGGGCAGTCAGAAACGTTACGGATTTCGGTGTATTCGTAGATGTTGGGTTAAATAAAAATGGTCTTATGCCTGCAAGCCTGTGTAAGGGCCAAACATTTTACGTAGGTCAACACGTGGAAGTAAGAGTCGTCAACATCGATTACATATTGGATAAATTCTGCTTGGAATTTGTAAGGTCTATTTGAAAAAGCGATATAAAAGAACATAAATATGTGTATAATCGTAAAATAAAGAATATTTTTATTTCATGATTGCAGAGGAATATAGAGAATTTATTATAATATAATTAAATTGGAAGTATATTATTTGAACTCGTAGCATTGTTAACAATGACAGATTAATTGATTTTTCGAAGAAGTAGTGTTTTTTGTGTCGGTAACGGAAGGGTTGACCGCTCGAAGAGTCTTTGCAGACCGTCGATCAATATACACCAGTCCTCGTCTAACGGCGGCGAACCAGTAAGAAGCTACATTTTTTTTTTTTTTTTTATCATTTTTTCTTTCCTTTACTCATGTTCATTTTTTATTCGCGTAATTTCTATCTACTGTGGAAAAACGATTCTAGGGACGTGTCCATAAATAATTTCATTCCAGACGACGGGGGTGTTCAAGAAAATTATATATCACGATCGACAGGAATAAGATCTAGGGGTATTAAACGACACGATATTTGCAAATTTGTATATTATCGAATGATGTTTTTTAAACGTAACGATTACTACTTCAACTTAAACTAGATTTTATTTGCACGATAAAACGATATTACTCGAGGATCCATCGACCCAGAAAACATTTTTCGCACGAATTAACGAATAAGAGATTTATTTCATAAATGTTACGTCTAATTCAAATGAAATATAAAATAGAAGTAGCGCGTTTAAAACTCTACGATAAATGTTTCCAAATCAATTTAAAATTGGAATGGACGCTAAAAGTGTTTGTGGACGAACTCGACTGATTGCGAAAGCGCTCTCGCTAATCCTCCAGAACACAATTGCGTAATTTCGTAAAAGCCGTTGCAATTTCCCTTGACAATGATTATATTTGTCGAAAGTCTAGAACAATGGCTTGTTATTTTGTATGTCTAGTCTAGGACGCGATGTTTATTTTCTCTGGTTCAGGGTTGCGCTTGTCAGGAAGTGCAAGGGAAGTGCAGAGGGTGTTTTGCTGCTAGTGCTTTTTTCCCTGGCGTCGTCTAGACGTCGCGGCGCCGGTTTTCAGGCATCAGCTGTTTTACGGAAGTACGCTCGATGAGAACCACTCGAGCACCGCGTCCCTTATCGATCCACGCCAAGACCAATTTCAACCAATTTCAACGTCAATTTTTCTAACGTAATCTCAAACAAAGGCATTGGATTTGCTTCAATTGATATTTCCATGATATTGCTAATATATGCGTATAGAGAGCAACGTTTGAAATGTTACGTAGGAGGTAGACTTTCGACCTTAACGTCCATCGACATTTAGGTTGCTTCGCCCACACGACTCGCCAACTTATTACAACTCACGTTATTTAGTTTTTGCTTCGGTCACTAATTTTCCTCAGTTTCGTATTTCCTTTGAATTTTGATCCTCGAGTAAAATTCCACTTAATGAAAATATACCAAATGGAATTTGTCGTTGGTGCAAAGTCATCACTTTAAAGTGTTCGATGAAAATCTGAGTGGTGCTTTGAGGGGGGAAAAAAAAGCGATAAAGATGCAATGACATTTTGGTTTCGGTTGGTTTTCGGTTTCGATTAACAGCTTTTTGCCATTCCGCTCACACCTTGCTTCGTCGTGAATTTACCATAACGTATACCGAATTCCGAAGAAACTTCAACGAGCGAACTCGATTTCGCAAGTTTTCCAAAAGATTGCAAATTATTGTTACTCGGATTTTCGATCTTTTTTTTTCCCCCCCTCGACTGTGTAGCTTCGCAAAAGGATCGATATTTAAATCAGAAAAGTAAGGTAAATGGAGTAGGACAGGAAGGAGGACCTAGGGGGATTCGTAGTTTTTGGGTATTTTATACATTCGTCAATTTGCATATCCTTTTTTAAATTCTTCTTGCGGAATTCCATTTGAACGTATACGCTCTCGTGTTTTCCATTCTTCTCTCGCGTTGTCACGACATTCCTTCTCTATATTGTACGAAGAAATTTCTAAGTTTACCACCGTGCTTCCAAGTTTCATTACATTTTAGCGTAGCTTATAAAAAAAAAGTCTCTGCACAACGAAGCCAAGAGAATAGGAGAATCCCTGTATTGAATCCCTGTATTGAATCCCTGTATTAAATCCCTGTATTTTCGTTGAAGCCTTGTTTAGCACGAACCGACGAATAACATTTCTTACAAAACCTACAATATTCGTTTGTCAATGGAGCATCGTAGTCGCCGCAGTTGAATCCATTTTGCAAGTTTCTATGGAAACGCGAAATAATTGTACCGGGTTTTGCCTTTTGCCGCGTCCTTTTATTCGTTCGCTTTTTCATATTTTGCGCTATGCAAAAATGGATATTTGAAAGGTAAAATGTTGCACGTACAAGTGGAGGGATTAAAACCGTCTTTCTCGTCGCATTCCCTTTGCCATTTGACGACGCGTCAAGCGACGCGTTCTATCCAAACTTTGATGATTACTTTAGGATCGTTAAAGTTAACGAGAAGGAGGGAAAGAAATCTCGTCAATATGTCGAACGGCAAGCGTACTAATAGTTGCAAAACATTAACTTGCACTTGTCTTAGGAAGCAACTAGGAAATTATTCGCTTTTCGATAATTATTATCATATTATAATGGCTAGCAAAGCAATTAGCACGAGTCGGTTAATTAAACGAAAGGAAAAAGGAATTGTAGCGTGGTTCCACCGTACTACGCATCGTGTCTTCGGTCTTCGTATTTCCAGCGTATACTTTACACCGTAACGAAAGCAGTCATTCTTGAATATCGCCTTTCGCCTTAACCCACCAGATTCGAGAATGAAAGTTGCCACAGAAGTTGGCACTACCTTTCCCTCTTCTAAATTCATTTCGTTAGGACACTAAGCATCTTCCAAAATACCAATTCGAATCGTAATCCGAACGGATATACCGTTAGAAAATGGATAATTGGCGGCTTGCCTTACGCTTACGCTTTCCACAGTAATTATGTATTTCGTAGTAATTAAGCCTTTGCGATAGCGGATAGAATAACGCAAGCGAGATCGCCCAAGTATCTCGAGTTTCGAGCCGCGTACATATTTTATTACTCCGATGGTTCTTTTCGTTAACAAGCGCCGCTTCGTTTTTTCGTCTTGAAACTGAAGCTCTCGTGAAAGATCGAGCATCGTACGCTTTACTGATTTAATAATTCCAGATGAAAAAAAAGAGAGAGAGAGAGAGAGAGAGAATACGTACGTATTTGGACAGTGCATCGAACGTAGCCAGCCAGGTGCACTGTGCTCGGTTTACGTCAGCGATCTAGTCGTCTCCTATAATTCACGCGCCGATAGAAATATCATTTGCTCTAGTATTCAATAAAGTTGTTGTTCGGTTCACCTGGCCTACCAATAATAATCGATAATACTGCGCAAAATGCTTCTACCTTAACCGTCGTTAACTGTTATGCAATTACAATTGTATGGTTTCGGTCTGCCACTGTTACATAAGTTCAACAATCGGATATAGAATCGTACATTTTCGTTTGACGCGACGATTACGTAAAACGGACTTTCTTCCTTTTATTTTTCTATTATTTATGCAAACGCGGCCAGTAATTTAATCACCGAGACACGAAAGATTCAGTTTACTTCCGGACACGTCGAAACACTTTGAATTCTATGTTCTATGTTAGTTTCATTGGAGAATACAATGTTTACATTAGAATGCTGCTTATTGCCTTTTAATTTAGTTTCAACGTCGAAATATCGATCGAAGTCATCTTCGAGAAGCAATATTATTACAGAGCCGACGTAACACAATTTTCCTGGATAGGTAGGTATACGAGTTGAAAGAGCGCGAATAACTTTTTTTATTTCCTACCAGACTACGAAAAGTATTGTATAACACTTGTGTTTCTAACTTTTCTCCTCGCTTCCGGTGTACTACTCGGATACGCGAGAATAGGGGCCCTCCCAATGATACTCCAAACCGATACATATTTCCGGGCCAACCAACGACGACAACGACCCAACGACGACCGTAATTCCTTCAATATTGCTGTTAACTTCCGAATCCTCCTCTATGCCTTCGTTTTCGCCTTTCCATAGGATCGATATTTTCTAGTTTGATGCACTTTTTATTTTTATTTTTAAATGACAGCAAAGTGGTCTCATCAAAGGACATCTGTATGCGTCAGAGTGCAAAGGTCAAACTGGTAGCACCGTTAACGAGGTAGAGCCTTAACCTCGTTAATCACTGGTAGGTCTTGCGTCATTCAGAATGCAGCGGTCGTCGCAATGGTCGTCGCAATGGTCGTCGCAATGGTCGTCGCAATGGTCGTCGTCAACGTACTTATTCATTTTTCTTCTTTCGACAAATCCAAGCGAAAGCTAAGCAAACTATGGCAACTCGTTCGAATTTATTTTTAGCGTAGCATCGATAAGAGAACTGATATGATTCTCATAATTGAGAAATGATTCAGATCGTCGGTTTAAAATTCGTTAAGATGTAAGGCGGAACCAGTTTGTGACTCATCGTGAGATCGCAACGAGAGAAGGCGAGACCTACGGATGGGAGCTCCAACTATGGATGACTTTGGATGGAAAAAAAAAGACGCGTCTAATAATAAAGTAAATAGACTTTCGAAAACAATGGAATCGCTCGTTAAAAAGTTATCAAGGATTTTTTGTCGAATGTGCTTTCTACCTTTCGGCCTTCAGCTCGAACACTTACAATTCTCTACGCATATTATTCCAAAGAGAAAACTTTCTTTACCCTGTAAGAATTATGCGGTGGTCTTGGGGGGTACGGTACGGTACGGGGAGCGGGATAGACGCTCGCATAAAAGTAATGGAACCCTCCGTGAAATATTATCGTTTCGACGTGCGGCTCGAATTTAAGCGTGATTTATCGGGCTACAAGCTCCAACGGGAACAAGATGCACCTTAAATAAAGAAAATAAGAAAAATATTCTCGACAGTCAAAACCGTTAGGTCGATGTATAACATTTCACAAACTGATCAAAAGAAATTATCAAAAGGTGCTGCTCATCTAGTCTCTGGGTTGTGTCCGACGATAAGAGAACGTGTGCAAGGACAAAAATAGGTAAGAAGAAGAAGAGGAAGAAGAAGAACGGTAGGACACAGCTGACACGAGACCCAGCTGAAGGTGGTTGAAGCGTTGCGCTACTCTGCGCTACTCCGCGGTGCGCTGCGCTACGGGACGGGTAGCGTAGGTGGGGGGGGGGGCGCGGGTATGCGCGATCGAATGGATTGGAGGAGTGGGGAGTAAACACGCCGGCGCCTCAGTCGAACGGCGTCCGTGGTCGGGTTCGCGTCTGTTTCTTTTCCCTTTGTATTTTCGAGCGTCGCCATCCTCGTCGGCCATCCTCGTCGCCGCCATCCCTCGTCGATTCCTCGTCGTGCTCACATTTTACCAAACACAGGAGTGCTTGCTCATTCTCTTTGTTTACGGCGCCATTACACGTACTTGTCATAACTCTGTGCTAATCGATCGAGCGTGGATGAACCGTTGGACCGTTGGACCGTTGCCGAGTTTATCACCTTCTTCCTTGGTAAGAAAACAACTCCGACTAAATATAATACGCTTCCCTATTTTTTTTTTCCTTTTTTCTCGCTTTTGTGCCCGACCTTCCTTTCCTCGTTTCGCGGAATACGTGGCGTTTCTACTTTCCCATTAGAACTTTTTTTTCCTCTTTTCTCTAGTAGGCTAACGTGAAAGAACAAAGGGACGGAGGAGCTGACTTGGAAAAAAGAGCAGGGCTTTCATGGTAGATAGAGAAAGAGCAATAGGTAGTATCGATCGTATCTGGTATTGTTTGTAATGATCGAAGCGTTTGATCGTAACGATGCCAGATACATACATCCAAGCGTATTTCCGTAAGCAAGAAACAGAAAACTGGTTCTCTTTACCGGTTCTTTCTTTTTCCTATAGGAGCACGAGCACGCACCACTTATACACGCACTTACCACGCACTTACCACGCACTTACACACGCGCTTAATACCTTATCATATCTCTTCGTACTTCTCGAACTTCGATTATCGAAATAACTCCGACGAGAGAGTGTAGACAAGGTTTGCTTTCCTTTCTCTTCGCTGTCAGTCAGTCAGTCAGTTAGTTAGTCAGTCAGTCAGTCAGTCAGTCAGTCAGTCAGTCAGTCAGTCAGTCAGTCAGTCACAGTCAAAGTGATATCCATCCGAACCAATTTTCTATTCGTCTTTTCGTTTAGATTATAACAGTTATGGAAAGAACGTTTGGAAGAAGGTTTGTTGCTAACAATCACGAATATATGTATATATGTATTTGAAGGATACGTATCGTCGATAGAACACGCAAGTTTTCTATCCGCTTGTAATCATCGTTATTAGATGCTTCCGAGCAAGCTGGACTTTAAATTATACGTTGCATCGAAAATTGCAAGTGGGTACGTAAGTACGTTATGATTATATTTTCTACCGCTATACATAGGTTTATACGATAACACACTAGCGTTCATTTTCGAAAGCGAACCACCATAGGCTTAATTATGTATTCGTTAATATAAACATTTTCATGGAGATATTTCGTCGTTGATTATCGACGTTCAAACATGGCGAGCAGTTTGTGTAATTCGATGACAAAATTGTTTATTTGATATTTTTCTTCAATATTTCGAGTATTTATATTGGACGTAAATCGACGTGAATCGATGTTTTGAAATAGGATATTGGAAGGCGCACGGAGAGTGTGCAATCGTCGACGTTGCTCATATCGATTTTGATCCATTTACAATGTAATTTAAATGGAAATTCATCTCGCGGCTGAACAAAAGGAGAATTTATTGTCGGCTAATTAGCTAGTTAGCCCTATTCTCTCGATCGACGTTTTATTTTTATCTATAGTCACGTTTTACGTCCGTGTGCCAATCTCTTATGTTAGAGAAAAAGGAAAGAAGAAAGAAGTATCGATCGCGTATTCCGTTGAACGAGCGGGAGGACGGAAGGACGAAGGGCGAAGGGCGAAGGGCAAAGGAAGGTTGGAGGGACGGATGGACGAAGGAGAAGAGCACTTCGATAAGCTCGTAGAATCTTGGAGCTCGCGCGACCGAGATATCGGACCGTCGGTGTTTTGTTACGAAACAGGTTCGTGAGAATGCACCGCGTGCACCAACGATCCATAAACTTCGAATAGACGGAGATGCAGGTAGAGCAGGATGTGTACGTGTGTGTGTACGCGTGTGTACGTGCGCGCGCGCGCGCCAAAGAGAAAGAAGGAAGCCAGTCCGTCGTACAAGTACGTCGAGCATGGCCAGCAAAGCTGACCCATACCCCACGGCTGAGCTGAGCTGTAAGACAGGTAGTGACGTCATTGACCCAGCTGCTACTCTTTCGTATTCGTCTTTCCATCGGCGCGAAAAGCGTCTTTCCGACAGGAACAAGGATAGGTAGAAATGATACTACTTGGCATTTCATTTACTTTAGATATGCAATTACCCTCTCTACGCGCTCAAACCCGACCCTCAAACGCTTTTCTAAGCTTCTTCTGAACGTTTCTTGGTCGAATTTAATATTGGCACGATCAAAAGTGCAATGGCGCTGTCTCGAGCGTTGCAGCTGCAATTGCGAGCGCAGACTGCGGACAAAAGAATGAAACGGACAAGTAAATATACTCGACGACTTCCATCATAACGAGGACGTGCTTCTTCTGTCTCTCTCTCTCTCTCCCACTCGACACGATAACTATAGTCATATGTCCATCCAAGTTTTCCTTTTTTTGGAAAATGTAAAAGTTCTAAGCGATCGGCTCCTAACTTTTGTTTGCATCATTGTTCTCATTTAATCGAGAAAGACAAAAGGGAAAAGATAGAGGCTCCTCATTTATCACGCGAAAACATTTTCTCGATATATATTTCCTCGAAGTTTCCAGATAATCGTTCGATTTCTACGAAATTGCGGAGCGTTAATGTTCGCAATTGTTGCAAATGAAATCGCCAAGTCGTTAACGTTTAGTAAACGCTTAGAATACAAAGGCGTACACAACACACCGATATCTCGCATCGATCGGAATAGAAACGTACGCGTCATCTCTACGTTTCCACGAAACTATATTTATACGTAGTATATAGGAACTGGATGATATAATCGACTATGCTAGCAGATAGTCGTATTGAAAAATCAAAGGAGAATCCCGATATCTGGCGCGTTGGTTGCTTGGCGCAAAAACAAGTGGGAAATTGACTTTGATTATTCGTTATCGACGCTATCGATAGTTATAGTTGTGATTCGTCGTAAGGTGACGACGAGAGGAAAGAACCCTCTAAGAGAGAGAGACACGCTCGCACACACCGAACGCCGACGATCTGGTTAGGTCGCTCAAAGCTTTGGCGCTCTGCTTTGGGGCTCTGCTTTGGGGCTCTGCTTTGGGGCTCTGCTTTGGCTCTCGACTGCATTACGCGTTTCCAAGGCGAAACGACGGACACCCACCCACCACACCCTTCTGCGGGCGTCTTCTACTCCTCCATACTCCATATTTAACGAGGCGCGCCCGACACAATGGGCTTTATGCTAGCAATCAGTATTCTACTTCCGTGAGCAGACATTGAGACGCTGAGTATCGATCCGCTTCCTTCAATGTCAATAACCTGCTGGGCTCGCGTGTAGTCTAGCATACGTTTTGATATCGATCGTTGTTAGAACAGTACATCGACGATGTTCCATAATCGGAAATAGTTTCAACAGCGTATTTGGGTTAATAGAATAACGTTGCATCGGTAAACGTTCTCTCGCTATGCACTACCATGTAACGTAACGTAACGTAACGAAACGAAACGAAACGAACCGAAACCAAGGAATATCGGAAAAGGAAAATAATTGTATCGCTTCGTTTATGATTTCGTTGGCCTATGGCGAGTACACGCTTTAGCGCGAAATTCAATAAAGCACGCTTTGTCGAGTACGACGAGTCGTGGTGAAAATTTCAACGCTCTTCGTTATAGGTATAACCAGGGAAAATGGTCCGACGCACCGGTCGCGGAAAAATGCATCCAAATGCATCGAGAGAAAGCGAGGGAAAGAGAGAGTCAGTCGGAATTGAGCTCTGGCTTTTTCCCCTCTCTTTCTATTTGCTTTAGGAAAAACACAAAAGCACCGGAGCAAATAATCTCTCGCGCAAATACCCTTGAAAGCTCGTACGCGAGATGGACGGTCACAGCTATTGTTTTATTTCTTTTCCTTGTTTTTTTTCTTGAATTCTTTACAGTCGACAAATTGACGTTATATCAAGCGCACCTTTCCTCTCGACGTCGTTATTGATGTATTGTTATATTCTATTATCAAATACACTTAACTCTTTTTGATTTCCGGTAGAACATGGTAGTCGATCAATCGGATGAGAGGACGCGTCGAAACGTCGTGAATAAAATTGCGTCTCTCTCTCTCTCTGCTCGCAAAATTTCCCTAATAACGAAGAACCTTGAAATAGGTTGGCATTTTAAGGGGGTCTGTCTACACTATTTGCTCGCTCGCTCTCTCTCTCTCTCTCTCTCTCTCTTTCTTTCGAGCACAGAGGAAAGTCCTATTGCTTCCTCTCGGTTGAGAAAATTCTATCCCTTTTAGAAAGGAAATTCAATGTTCCAAAGTAGTCCAGTCACGAAACTCGCCTTTCCATGGATAGTTGACTCTCAACATTCCCTTTCTACTAACCCTTCTCTTCTCTCGCGTTCGATCAGTTCGTCAACTCTTCTCGTTTTGTCTGAAACTTGATGGAAACTTCATTTGTTGTTTCACTTAAAGGCTGTTCTGGCACAAAGACACTTGGAATCGTTTATTTCTGCTGGCGTTAATTTAACTCTCGCGCTTTTTGACTTGGAGGGGAGTGATGCGTAATGCGTGCGTTCGTGTGCGTGCGTCGTATGCGTGCGTGCTGCTTATGTCATCGAGGCCAAAGGCACGCACGCTCACGCGTTCAAGCTCGTTAGCATGAACTAGGGAGGAAGACAAATTCTTCAAGCGAAACTAACGAATTTCAATCTTTTTCTTTGTGTCATTGTAATCATCTATTACACGGTAACGTGTTCACTATTTTCCTTCTTCTTTCTATTCAATTAAAATCTAATTCGATTATTCAAAGTTTCGATTAAATCGTCGTTGCAGTCATGAATTTGAATCTAAACGAAATTATTTGGAACTACTGTTCGCTTATCTCTGCGTTCAATCTTCCCTAAGGAGATCACCCTCGTGCATGTAATTTTTGATTTTTCTCGAGGTGAATAGAATGTCGGTCTGTTTTATAAAAATAATTTACGCTTCGTTAGAGATTCAGCATGGTAGAAACGGTCGTTTAGAAATCAGCGTGCATCGCGATGAAGATCGAGAGAAAGATCGCGGGAGCGTAATAAAAGTAATGGACTGAATTCAGCGATCTCGGAAGAAAATCGTAGATCTCAGTGGAGTCTCCAGAGAAAAAAAAACACACACGAGGTAGAGATACGCACTCTTGATTAGAGTCGTGAATAATTTTCACGCGGAGCGAAAGCAGCCGTCAGCGTTTTCAACTTTTTTTTTCTTTTTATTCAAGTCTGGGATGCGTAATAATAATAATAGTAATAATAATAATAACAATAATTATCGAGATTGAGAAGATTGTAGGCGGAGATTTGTATCTCTAATCGTGAGATTGATGGAAACTCTACGACGGTGCTTGCGTCTTGTGTTGAGTTGTTTCCATGCACGCAAATCGAACGACAAGAAAAAAAAAAAAGAACACGATAAAAGCGGAAACTTTCGTTGAAGGGTGATGAAATTCAATAGAGGGGGAAGTTAACTCATAAATTATGGAATAAAGAAAGAATGAGAGAAAGGCTATGAAGAATCCTTCTATCTATGAATGCTCCTCGTTATATCGAACGTTATCTGTTGTGTTAATTCAAAGTCTTCGACCGAGTCACGAGAATAATGTCCTTATCTTTGAGCTTACATCTTCTTGGCGAAATTTCATTTAGGTAAGGTTTGTTCTCGTCGATGATATCATCGTTGGAAGAAACGTTGGCGCGAGTTTGCATAATAATCTCGTTAAACGATGACGAAACGTACGGATTCTTTTGTTCAAATTTCGAGCCACCGATCGCATTTAGCTTCTTAACGAAAATTTCATAATGGGGTGGCGCTCGTCATGTACTATCGAGCGACGTACACGCAAAGGAGAAAGTACCGAGAGCATTTGCTCGATGTTCAAACGTAAAGTGCACTAAATAGAAAAGGAGAGAGAGAGAGAGAGAGAGATGGGTGGGTGAGTGAGGAAAGTATCGATTTGCAGCATCTGCGACATCCTCGTTCAGCAGAGGGCTCGAGAATTATTCAGTTCACGAGTGTGCACGTCGTTACAGGGTGGCGCTTTATTTCGAGCCTCGTTCTCAAACCCAAACTACTCTTTAGCAGTAGCAGCAGCAGCAGCAGAAACCTTTTGTGTAAGAAATCGAGCGTGCTGGATTTACCCGCGCTAAAATTCACGATATTAGTAGGTTACGTAATAACGAGAAAATGCCTATGCTAGTAGAGATTTGCAAGAGATCTAGGAAAAAATTCAAAAGCATTGGTCAATCAACCGTTGGTCAGCATCTTATTGTTCTTCCAAGATCGGGGTCATCTTGGTATATCTTTAAAAATATTAACGAGTTTTTCAATTTCTACCCAAAAGCGCCTACTACGCGATTCTGACTAACCATAAGTAATCGAAGTGGGAGAGAGAGAGAGAGAGAGAGAGAGAGAGAAGGCCTTCGGTAAGTTGTTACGGCATTCTTCTCGGAAGTACCTTCCACATGATAGAACGGATGAATGAGTAATGCATCGTCATGAATTAAACATTGGGCCATGTGTGTGTGCGCGCGCGCCCGCGTGCTCGTGTATGCATGTATTATAAAGTTTATCGATAAAAAGTTAGCGAGCGAGCGTGATAAGAGACAATCGTAGAAAATATTATCGTAAAGGAGAAGTAAAGGCAGGAATTTCGTTCGGTTTCGTTGTCGTCGTCGTCGTTGTCGTCGTCAGGAAGTCGATTTAGAACGAACGTAGGCGACGGCCAGGATACCGATATCATTTTCATTGGCCCAAAAGCAAAGAGTCAAGAGGAAACTAGCGATAATCGTTTTGGAAGGAGCTGTCGAGTTCGATACGAAGTTCGTGTTTCGACTTGGGGGGGAGCCGCCGTTATATTCCGGATATATATAGCACACCATTTGAAGTTTTATCGCTCTTGAGGGAGACCTATGAAAAAGTACTCGGCACAACGCGCCCGCCTGTGAATTACAGAAACGTCTTCTTCTCGTAGGATCGTTATGTCAAATAATCTTGTAGCAAAGTATTCATTAGATATTTAATCCATTGGGAAGAGCGTGCTTAATTTTTCACTTGACAAAAGATATGATCGAAAACAATTTATCCGCGTACTTATTAAAGTTTCGCGTCACGCACGCAACGGGGATCGCGCACGGAGGATATCCTGTTAAGTAATTTCATCGGTCAAGAAAAGCGAATAAGCAATTATTAAGACGTACCTATAGATTGTGGGCCCTCCTTGTTGAAAAGCTTGTAAATGCGAGCAGAGAGACGAGAGAGAGAGAGAGAGAGAGAGAGAGAGAGAGAGAGAGTCTGTCTGCAATCTCACTTATTATTCATTTAGATATTTACTATTCATAGGAGAACACGCTAGGTCGTATTTAAATCGTTCTCATCAGAAATGTCGTAATCTTTGGAATACAATGCGTCGAACTAGAGGGCCATTATAATCGTGGGGTATCGTACCGGATGTCTCCAACTCGCGGCGAGCGCGCGCCATGTGTGCGCAATATGCGTTCGTAGATGACGACGACGACGACGGGTAGGGGCATTTTTTCGTACTCGCGCGCTCGACAGGAGGAGCGCACATATTCGAAGAAAAATTCGCATCGATTTATTATATCGTCGCGAGATCTTGGAATATGCATCTCTAGATAGGATTTTCAATGCAGATTTAATACGGCACTCGCGCCATTTTCCACGCGTAAAGCTGGCGCATAATGGAGAGAGAGAGTGTTTCCGATCGATCGGAGGATGGAAAGAAAGCGCGCTCGACACCGTATGCGAACAATGTGTGCGCGAGTGTGTGTGCGCGCTTATATCGATTATCGATAGGAGCTCTCTCTCCTCTTAGTCCTTCCGACGCAAGTACAAACGTTGAAGGTCTTTCGACAATGAATAATTAAGCCGGCAATTAGAGGATCCAATTAAAATAATAAATCGGCTTAATTACCCAGCTACGACTTTAGGAGCGATTTGTACTATTTACTTTGCCGGTGACGTGCGTACCTACCTACTACACCACGAACCTACTTTGCCACGTTGTACTACCTCTCTTCCCTATGGAATCTCTCTTTCTCTCTATGATCCTAACTTCGATTCGGCGTAAAGACGAGCGCTCAATAAAAAAACATCGTCTAATTGCCACTTCAATTTCGCGCAAGCCCTTCTATTTTGCCCAGACTGCAATTATCGAGCAAGTTCGTTTGCGCGGAGAGAACTGTTACTATGCTATAACTGTTACTACTATACTTTCTACCTTTTTCTCTCCCCTTTTTTTAATAACAATTTCGAGACAAAATATTGCAGAAAGAAAGAAGGAGTCATTCGTTCCATTACTCGGAACGATTTGTCGCATCATTGATCGCGATACGTAGACGCTTTTTTTATTCACAGTCTTTTATCTTCGTCGTCTAGAGTCTAGACGTTTGATAATAGTGTTTCTGTACAAAAATAAAGGGAGAGAGAAAGAGACAAAGAAAGAGAGAACCCTGTGTGTGCCCCTAGAACCAACATCCGAAATCCCTCGGGCGTTTTACGGCGGCGTCGTCGTCGTCGTCGTCGTCGTCGCCGTCGCATTGAAAACTCGCTGCCGAGAATCATACGATCTAAGAATGAATGTCTTTGCGACTTTAACACCGTCCTAGCTTTCATGTTTTTCAACGTAAATCATTTGGTGGTTGCAACCTCCTTCGAAAATTACAAATCCTAGCTAATAATCCTACGTGATTCATCCTCAGTGTACCGTGCTGTACCGTGTCCATCTCTTGACAAGAAGAAGATCCCTACGCATACTTAGACGGTATTACAGCGGTATTATTTCCAACGTGACCAAGCCTCTTTGAGTCGTTAAGGTATCACGTACTTTAGCCTTGGAAAAATGGTACGCGGTGTGCTCTGCATTATGGAACTACTACTACTACTACTACTACTACTACTACTACAACTACTACTACTACTACTCTCTTCCCTTCTCTTTTATCTCGCAAATGACCATTCCTAAAACAGTCTTGGTTATTCGCGCAAAACCATTTATAGAAAATTGCAGTCAATTTCTAAGATTGTATTAGATAAATAATTGGAAACAAGTAGCAAATAGATATGTACTCTAATTGAAATGAAATATACGCTATCCAAGTTGTACGTTTAGGTTCGAATGAAGTACGTCTAGGTAAGATTCTTTTTTACGATCTCTCTTCCGTCTGGTGGGCAGGAGAAGTCGAACGTGACGAGTTCTTTTCTTCTTCGACAGTAAGTTCACGTAGCACATTTAAGACCTGCTCTCTTCTCTGTGATATCAACGAATTCGCTGCCACAACACGCTCCTCTTCTCGGAACGTCGAAATTTCGATTTGGCAAGGTAATAAAGAAGCTTGCCGACCTCCTAACGAAATTTGTCTTTTACTCCGAAGAAAAAAGAAGAAAAAGGAAGTGGAAAGGTCGCGGGAGCTATCCAATACCGAAATAACTCCTCGGGAATTCTCCCACGGCCAAAGTCGTATTTTAACTTTATCTTTTGCCTCGAAATAACATTCCTCGCAATTCCCTCTAATATCAAATAACAAAGTTGCGTCTTCGGCACATTTCCGAATTATTTGGAATTATCATGGATGGATTTTTGTTCGTCTTTTGCTTGGTTCAGTGATCCTCGTCGTCGTCGTCGTTGTCGTCGTCGAGAACAATCGGCGGAACTCGTTAAAGGCCCTTGCGTCGACGTGCACGTACGCTTATAACGTAGGCCGTTCCGCATAATGACCGTGTTCGTCGGGCCCTTCCCGTCGCTCTCGGCTTGTAAAACGTCTTGCGGTTGCCTTGTCATATTAACCCTTTCGATACGTTATTATCACTCGCAAATATGCGTACTTAGTATTCTCCAACGTTATTTTTCAATCGCTTTTAGAAATAAGCTATCTCTGTATCGGAAGTAACGATATACGAACGAGGAGGTATTCAAAGAAGCTCCCGGATAAAAGGTCACGTCCATTCGACATCTGTTTCCGGGATGTCGTATTGCTTTGTACTACTACTCGTGCTCTATAGGAAAACCGTTCAATCGATTCCAACTATTTTTCCCTAACATAAGACAATATTCTTCCTAACTTGTAATAGACTCGTCAATGATGTGTCCTCCGACCGTATAAATATTAAAGTAGCAAAGTTTAGCCGATTGGAAAGATTAATGTATGTCCTCCCTTTTTGCCCGTCGTTGAACACGTCGTGCGACGTTCGAATTCGAATGATTAATGTCTTTGGGAAATACGTTCATTTACGTAGCAACGATAAAAGCGTTGTAATTATTTTATATCTATGGGTCCATTAACGGACTAACATAAGTCTGATTGGAATATCGATCGACGAGTCGGACGACTGATTAAAGTCATCCCTAATCCAAAAGAACGCGAATGACAATGAGTTTAGCATCGACCGACCGACCGACCACTCGAATTTAATCTTGAAACAGGAGTAGGAGAATTTTTCTCTCTCGTTAATTAATGCTTCTTAGGGCGGCGCGTGTAACAGTAGTGTTGTTGGCAGACCCCGTCGGAAGAGCTTTGTTTCGCGTAGGTTTGCACGCCCGCTGACAATGGCGCTCGACTACAATACAAGTTCGCTTTGTTGTTTCTATTTCTACTAGGTGAACCCTACTTCGATCCATCTTTTTCTCTTTCACTTCTTTCTCCTTCTTTCTTTATGTCTCAGCTTTCATTTTGCTCTATTTCCGTTCCGTTCTCCTCCCTTCTCTTCTTACTTATTTTCCAATCGTTGGAACGCAACTCGCTACTTCCTACGCCGTTCCTACGCTACTCGAATAATTTTGTTTTTGCTAACGCTTCTACTACCCCAAAGGAAAAATCTTATCCCGCATCTGGGTAGGCATAAAATGCCTCGTCCAGTTTTTACCCTTTGCCCTTATCTCGTGTTCTACCCTCCAAATTTTCAGTACCAAAGAACGCTTGGCAAAAGCACTCAGAGCAGACAGGGCTCTTCGCCATTTGAGGACTTTGATTTTTTTCTTTTCAATTTCTACCAGCCAAGGACCCTCCAAGGGTTTTACTAATGTGCCTAAAGTGTGACAAAGTACGAGATACCTTCGGTTAGAAAAGTTTATTACAATCGAAGACGATTTTGTGAATGATATTTGCTCGAATTGTTGATCGCAAAGCAGTTGGAATTACAGTGGTGCCGAGTTGGGATACCGTTTTTACGAGATTAACGTTTACCCTTTAATCAAGATAATTAAGGTTGGACTCTTTTCTACGAGTTTAGGGTTACAAGTAATTATCGGGGTTGGTCGTTCCTTATGTTTCGTATTAGGATTGCTCGGAGAGCGCAATTAGGGGTGAAGGTTACGTTACTTTTCCGACTTTCCTTGGTCACGAAACTTCCTTTATAGAAAACTTTCTAACCAACTAAACGACAAGATGGTCAATTAAGCTTCCAAACCAAATGAATATACTTTCCTAACGAAACTTTTCATCGAAAAAGAAGTTGATCGAGTAACGGCGCCAATGCAATCCGCTTAACTCTGACGATTTCGATCGAGGGCTTATGCAAAATCGCGTTATGCGTCTGCATCGAGCTATGGAGGAGTTTAATAACGCGTTTCCCTGTTTTCGTCCTGAAAACGTCCGCTCTTCGGTTCTAATTCGACACCTTTTCCAATCTTGCGAGGCATTTTTTTTCTCAACGTCTGTTGGTAAAAATGGTGTCACGATTTCGCCAAGTAAATTGAAATCTCTCGGAAAGGTGACTACCGTCGTTGTTGTCGGCAGTGCAAACGAAGGCTCGTTCGCACGATATCATCAAGTATAAAGCCTCGTGAGATCTCCTTTTCATCCGGTCGAACAACGGAACAAAAGAAAAAAGAAACTCGGGCAACGACTAACGAGGACACACGCCACTTATTTGATTTAACGCCTACCACGTGAATTCGAATCGATGATTAAAAAAAAAAAAAAGGGGGAAAAAAAGAAAGAAGAAAGAAGGATTGAACGTATTTGTTCTCATAGAAGAGTCAACACCGAAAGATTATTTTATATTCGATCGTGGGGCCAATGCCTTTCGGTTCGTATTTTTCATCGTGAAAGGATGCTATTGAGTCTTCGATAAATGGAACAATATTATCTTGTTTATTCGTTTTAACGCAAGAAAAGAAAACGGCCACATCTGAAAGTATATAGGAGTTTCGAGGGCACTCCTTATCGTCCGTCCCACGTGAACAATATTGCAAGCTTGAAAAATGAAAAAGAGAGAACAGAAACATCATCCAATCCACGGCCAATATCTGGCATCGACGAAAACTCGTGGAATTTTCTTTGCTTCGTACTCGAGCTCGATCGAAATTGCGCGCACCACTTTTATTCGATATAATGAAAAGCGATTAAATAACGAGGAGAACTACCTTCGTTAGGTTTTCCGAGGGATGGCCGGATGGATGGACGGACGGTTATTCTTTGAACAGCGTGAAAAAAAAAAGAAGAGAAAAAGGCTAGAGCGTGTCCAAACGCTCGCAAGACTTCTCGTCGGCTTTCAAGAGTGGGTAATTGCTTTTAAAATTTCAACCAAGTGGCTTCCTACCGCGAAGAAAAATTCATTTCAACGTTGGTAGCACTCTAAGAGCCGCGTTATAATGTCTCGCGCTCTTATTAGACGCTTTTAATGTTTCGCACCTGCTATAATTCACGACTCTATTTATTTCTATCGAGCCTCCCTCCCTCCTTTCGTTCGTTCGTTCGTTCGTTCGTTCGTTCGTTCGTTCGATTTATCGTTTTGTTGGTCGAATTATTTCGATGCACGATCGTGTACGCTAGGTGGTGATATGCTAAACATCAATATATATTCAAATTTTGGCGAATAAAGGATAGGGTAAAAGGTTCATAGCAACGCAAAAAGATACCGCAGCTTTAATAAGATAGCCTCGACCTTTCCATCCCCCCCACCCACCCCACCCCCAAAAGAAAACTATCTCTGCAAAGTACGCATGGGGTCCCGTGTGTATACAACTTTCTTGTTTTCTCTCTTTCTTTCGATAACTCGGCAAATGTCTACAAAAAGTCAACGATAGAAGTAAAAGTTTAGCGAGGTGTGAGAAAAAGCGAAACGAACGGCCCGGAAAGAGAGAAATACGGCGAATGCGAAGCAAAAAGATCGAAAAACGCTTAACGACCTAGTTTTCTCTTCTCTCACCGTTGAAGATTCTCATCTGGAAGCTCGCTTTACGATCGTTACATCTTCGTGTAGGAAATAGGAAGCGATCTGTTTTTAGACCAAGGATACGGGAGTAAGAGAGCGTCATTTTTCGAATGATTTTATTAAAAGATTGTTGGAGATTATTTGTAGACGCGCTTTCGCAAAAAGAGGAGGACTGTGACTATACCTACGACTAAGAAGATCGAACGGATAAGAAAAAAAGGAAGCCGTTCCATCCAGTTAGCAACAAAATTCGTCGTCGAGTTGGTGTAGAGTTAGCCAAGTGCAGCACCAACACACAACCACTAAGGTGAAAGAGAGAAAACACAAAGTCGAGCTTTTCAGATTTTCCGCTCCCGTACTCCTTTCCAGCAGGCAGCCAGCCAGCCAGCCAGCCAGCCAGCCAGCCAGCCAACCAACCAGCCAGTTTTTAGTGCTCTTTTCTTCGTCGCGACGACAGTCATCGCGTGTGCCATTCGTTGCAACCCGTCACCACCAGCATCGCGCACCGTAGCCGCGTTGCCTTTCACAAAATTACATTTTAATTCGAAACCGGACGACCTCGTAATCCAACCGGACGACTCTCTCGCATCTCCCCCGATTGGACTTGCTGGTCGAACTTCCGAAAGACTAAATTTCCCTCCTTTTGTCTATTCGCATGTTTTTTGTCAATGTTTTTCTCGACTCGTCACGAAGGAAAAATATAAAATATAATAATTCTAGCGGATCCCGGATGGCCTCTTATCTGCTGCTCCATCCGTTACAGTCGGAGGATGTAACTACTTATCGCGCTGGACGTCATATCGTAAATCACGTGCGTTCCTGCGTGCATTTCTGCGTGCGTAGTGCGTTAGAGCTAACGAACTGCCTTTGTTTCTCCAAAAAAAAACATTTCGCTTTTTCTAAACACTTGCTTGCAACTTGTTAAATTGTTTCGATAAGAGGACCGTTAATTTGTCGTAAGTTATTGTTAGTCGCGCGATCTCTGACCATTTACGGTTACGCGAACGTGGACGTTTAAATGCCATTGGGGAAACCGGTTCGAAAGACGTACGTCCGTGTGTTTGCCTTCATAGAGTTCCTTCGCCAAGCAAGCGAATAGGCGCGCCGCAACACGCCGCAACGCGCCGCACCACACCATGCCGATCTTACAAAGGTGACACGTATTAATTGCATTAATCTCGTCTAGATGATTAACGCGAGGAAACGACCGATTCCAAGCACGAACCCGATATTCCTCGATGGAAACGTGCCACCGCTGGGACGAGACATATTTGGCACGTCCTGTATTGTCGTTGGACAGTCTTTGATTAATCTTTGATTAGTTACTTCCTGTCCTGTCTAGCATCTTAATACGCCACAGCCCTCCTACAATTGTTCTGCTTTGATTTTCACCAACTCCTTTAATCTCTTTATTAAGTTCCTAACTTTACAATTGCATCTTTCAAAGTATCCAAGCTATCTTAGGCTCTACACCGAGCTATTCAATTCCGATCGGATTCCTAAACGCCATCTCTCGCGATTTAACCACGTGGAAAAAAGGATTAAAGGCGAGACGATCGGACTCGCATTATAGGAATGTGTACAAGGGCTGTGGGTGGAATGAAATTAAAATTACTAAGAGTACGCTTTTAAAGTTACCTGCAAAAAAAAATAAACGAGAGAGAGAGAGAGAGAGACTGTAGTAATTTTCTTCTAGCCTTTTTCCTACCACAATTAAATCTCGTCGGGTACTCTCACGAAATTGAAACGGAACGTGCGCATATAGGTACGTTCGTGTACAAACATATGTAGAGATATGTAGCGGCGCGTGAATGAACGCCATGAAACGGATTCCATAAGAGCGTCGTATTTCACGGTATACGCGACAAAGTATAAAACATGTCGCGTGTCATTTGTCGCAGAATCGCACATAAATACCACGAGTCCTAGTATAGTCAATATTTTGCAGAACTCTTACGTTCAACTTTATAGCTATGGGTTTTTTCGTTCGTGTTGGAAATTGGAACGGTGTATGTACCCCCCCACCTGTCGTCGAGCGAAAACGACGCGTTGTTTTACGAATGCGCTTTTCTTATCAAATGCATCGATTACGAAATTAAGTAAATGTGAGGGATTCGTATTTGCATAGAATTCAACACGACTCTTGTGAATAAAATAAGAGCTGCTTGCGTTTGTTTGAAATACAGACATAATTTCTATTCACATTTTGTATATATGAATAGAAAAAGTTGAAGGTAACGTTGCATCGAAGAGAAGAGAAGAGGAGAGAAGAGAAAGAAAAGAAAAGGCTTCGCTTTTCATAGCAATATTATAATACGCGAACGTTTGGAGAAGCAAGTAGCTACTTTGTCTCGCGTTATGCCAGACGGAAGGTCAGCGCGCACAGGGTTGCGAAAAAAGAAACTCTTCTTCTTTCGATTTGTCCCTACGTTGCTCTTGGATATGCGCACGCGCACGCGCACGGAAAGTACATGCATATGCATTCATAGAGTCGCGAGTGCACCGACACCGAGAGCTGGATTAAAATGAAAGAAGAGGGTAAATTGAAGAAGTCTCGAGGGGATGCACCGAGAGTGGGAAAAGCACCCTGCGGCTTCCTTCGCGTTTCTCCTATCCGTCCGTGACAGCTTCGGGGTCTTGGGGGATTTTTCTGACAAATATCCTTTTTTTCTTTCTTTTTTTGTATCTTCTTTTCGTGCCCTCCCACGGTCTAAGTTAGACGTTCGATTTTCTTTCGTCTTATGCGAATAACTACACATACGTGTATTTATATGTATACCGCATGGTCCACTTTCGGTCGATCCGAACACCGGTTCCCACGAATTTGGCTCTTTTCCAACATAATTGTTACGTCGGAAACGAGTTTCTCGTTCGGTTGATACGTTTAATTACACGTAAACCCATTTCCATTATATTCTCTTTCTCTCTTATGGAAGAAATCTTCTATGCAATGAAAAGGGGATCGTAGACCTACATTCGAATAAGAAACGAGATAACACATTCTTTGGGGAAAATAACTATTAAATGGACTTGTTTTTCCTATTTGCACAACGTCGATTGGTAGACGAGTCAATCCAACCTGGAAAGATGGGAATAAAGCGTCGTTTGCCTTTTATTTGTTGAATATAAATGTAGAATAATTTGTGGTAGTTTCGGGTCGACTAGCTGTTAGAAGTCCAGGCATTCCGTGTGCCGTTCGAGAAGCTCGTAAATAACATTTCCCACATTCTGCGCGTCCAGCAAGTTAATGCGACCCCTACCTTCTCTTTCTCTCTTGCTATAGCACTAACCTCCAAACTAACTAACTTAATTAGGCTGGCACCGACCGGCCACTTAACTCCATCAGCGCAGCGCCGTTGATCCGCGCATACTGCGAGTTACCCGAGGCAACGCTTCTCTCATTGTTTGTACAACGTCGCTCCTTTCGTTTTATCACAAAAAAGCCCTCCAGCAAAGGGTATTTTATAGTCGCAAAAAAAGAAGAAAAAAACCTAGCTCTCTTCGAAAAAGGAGTGCACTTAAACGTTTTCACCTGTAAATATATCAAAATTGTTAGAACATTTTTGCATTAAAGCAAAGGTTTCTATTGAATTGCGGCGACTGGATGTACTGATCATTTCGAACTTTCTACAGTTCTCAATAAAGGGTCTAGGAATCGCTTTATTCGCAGAGCCGATAGGGTTGTGAGTATACTTGTATGAAAGTTCACGCGCTGCCATAAAGTTTGAGATGGTACGAGGGGTTCGCGCCGATCCGTCGTCGTCGTCGTCGTCGACGTCGCCAGAGCGGCGGGGGATGGAAATCGATGCAACCCTGACGTAATCCTAAAGCGTACGTACGAAAGGGGGAGAGATACAAAAGCGTAACGTGGGAACGGAAGCACATAAAAGAAAGTTGCTTCAAATTTTCTTTTTGTTTTGACGTTGCAACGAATTCTTAAGCCTTTTACCGGCCACCTAGATCAGACTATTTATTTGCACTATAAGAAGCTGTAAGAAAAAAAACGATGGTATTGTAGAGTAAAGCGCGAACCACAGCGTTGTTGCTTTATACTGCTTAGCTATTTGGAGAACACGAAGTAGTCCCAGTGCTGTGTCAGGGTTGAATGGACGACGTCGTATACGAAAAGAGACGACAATACAACGACGATAACGGCAACGGCAACAGCAACGGCAACAGCAACGGCAACAGCAACGACAACGGGCATGGCTCTTTTCGACGAAAACGCAACGCTCCGAGCTCGTAAAAGCTCCAGAAGCTTTTGAAAGGCCGCGTTTAAAACGCCCCAAGACGTAGCCGTATATTTCCCTCTATATACGAGCTCTCTGCGTTTGATACTTTGTTCATGAAAACCACGAGAGATGTATTTTTCCTTATTTTCTAAAAAAACTCGAAGAAAAACCATGATATCCAAAGGGATCAAGCATGATTATTTAATGAATCAAATCGAACTAAAATCTCAACTCAAATCGACACTAGTTTAATCGAAGAGTTTTTCAAGTCCGATTGGACGAAGGATAATTTATGAAGTACCGACCTACCGACCGGGAAGGTAATGCATCACTCGCTACCGTTAGCGCTGCTAGATAATCCATCAAGGCTCGAGATAAAAAAAAAATACCTTGGGACATTTTTATTATCTCGCTCGGGTCACGCGATCGACGTCCTGTCTGACTCAGCTAACTTTGTCGTGCTATAACCCTAACCCTATATATAGCTATGTGTGTATATATACTAGTATTTTCGATCGGTCAAAGAGATTCGGCTTTTTCTTATTAATGAATAGGCGCGAGATTAGAAGCGTGCTTAGTAGCACGAAGCAAAGAATGAGGGAAAAGCCATTGTCCTGCGAGAGAAAGAAATTCATATATTCTTTCATAGATCGATTCAATTGCCTTTTGCCTTTTACCTTTTGCCTTGGAAGCAATAAAAGTCGTAAAAAGAAAGACCGAACGAGTTCTCGAATTTGCTAAGTCGAAATCGGGGGTGCGGAAGAAATGCGTCTAACAAACTCTAAGGGAATTTTGCCGAGGACGTGCTCGCTGCCGCCACCAAAGAGCAAAGAACGTATTTGCTCGTGGCTTATTCCTTCTTTCCCACATTCACCGCATTCACCGTCGGTAAATACCAACTCTCGGCGCCGAAAAACAGCGGTTGGTTGGTTGGTGGTGGTAGTGGTGGTGGTGGTGGTTGCTAGTGGTAGGACCTTTTTCGATCCGTAAGGCAATCTAATAAACGTAAGGAAATTTGAAAATCGTCGCTGAAGGTTTCATGCACCAATACTACCACCCCCATGCACCAACACCCTCGTTCCATTGAGGATATTCGCGTGCTACCACCGCTACGATTCGTTTCTTTGTTCCCCGGTGTCTGGGCCGACAGCGAGTATCAAAGTCTCCGTATCTAATAATAAACGAACGGCATTGTTAGAAAATGGGTCGAGTAAGTTTGCGCTGGTGTGCGATACGATGTCATCCCACACGTAGTAGACACGCGTCCACGTATGTATCGCTACTCTTTCCTTCTATCAATGATCGACGTTTATACGTCTCTATTCAATACAATGAAAGATTGCATAAAGTCTTACTTTTTCTTTTATTCTTTTTCTCTAACATTTTTCTTTCAACGGGACACACAAATGTAGATTGTCGAGAAGAGGAAGGACAAACGACCAAGAGGAAAAAGAAAAGCGGGCCAAACTATGTGTGTTTACGTTTCGTGACTCGAGGACAGTTCTCGTGCAACGTGCTAAGGTGACGATGCATTTACGATTCATTGCAGCTGGCCCTGTTGTTCGTTCAACAACATTTGCAAATAAGTTTTCTCTTTTCTTTTTCTTGTTCTTTTTTTTCTCACTTGAACATTGAATTTGTTCTCATCAAAGCGACGTCTTTATGGATCCTTGGTAAAGCTTGGTACCGAAAATTGATCGTACCGCTTCCTCGAGACGCGGTGGTTTTGCGGTTCGTCACACCTGGTTGGTATGTATGTATGTCGTATGCCTGCTTGGCTCGATTTTTCTTCAACGCCGTGAATACGAAAATTTATTACTCGAGTTTCTCGAGACAGTCGGATAGGTGGATTTGCACGAAACTGCCTGCAAAGGTAAGTTTTCTCATTTAACAAAGGTAGAGAGTGAGTAAACTGCAGCTGCTACTTCCCTAATTTATGCGCTACGTACACGCGGCGGAACGTGTACAGAAACGTGTACAGAGGTCACGGTTTAGGTCAGCCCTTTTTATCGCCCATTGGTACAATTTTGTAGATTGATCAAGAAGAGAATCCTCTCCGAAGGCAATTAAACCCGAGCGTGTTACCGTTGGTTAATTCAAGTCGAGATACGCTTGGGAAAAGGTACAAGGAGAAGAAGGGTGCCACTCGAAAAAGGAAATCAACTCGTGATAAAGGGTGGACCGCGAACAATACCGTTACTCGATAAAATTGCTTCGACCCTCGATCTTCCATTTGGAAAAGAGGAAATTAACCGGACGGCGTTGGCACGCCGTTGGCACGCCGTTGGCACGGAGTTGGTAGTGCGTTGGCATATCGACAATGAGCTGTGGCCACTTCTTATTTTCCTTTAGAAAGGTCTCGGAAAGCTCGCGATAACGACTGCTCAACAATATTTCTACGATATGTATGAAATGACGAATGATGCTCGACCTTGCACCTAATCTCCAAGAAATTATTTTTATCTGTCGTACATGCACAACTTGGCTACGTGCTTCTTTAACAGCTGTAGAATTATAACCGAGCGTGATACTAATTTCTACAGGCATCTCCCCGAGTTAATGGCGGTCGCTATATTTACTGCCTTTTACTCGGATCGATGCTTCAATAGACCGAGCATCTGCTAAAAATCTATCTTTCCGATATTGTTTAACTACAAAGTATCATTGTTGAAAGTTTGAAAAGAAGTTGGTCAGTTTGAATGAAAGGATGAAAAGGGAAATCGAGAATGGAGAGGGGAGCATTTTTCCTGGCGCAGCTCTCTCTCTCTCTCTCAAGCCTTTCGTGCTTTGCGAATGCAACGTTTGTAATTCATGGCTCGTATTCCATTCCATTCCATTCCATTCCATTCCATTCTGGTAACGGAGTACGCAGACGCGCGCGCGCGTTGTTTACCCGCTTCGCGTTCAAGCGCAACAGAATGGGATGCTAATTTGAACGAACGTCAAAGTTAAATGCGAAAATGAGAGGCCTAGCGTGATGATCGTGCCGTCGTTGCCAACGCGAGAAAGACCATTTGAAAAATAAATATGTGCTAAATATATATTTGTTTAGACGAGCTAATTATTATCGTTGAAAGTTTGACGAAACTAGTCAGGGCTTTTAATAAAACACAACGATAGGCACGTGAACGTGTCGACGATTTTTGTTCTTTCTTTCTTCGTAAAGAGAACGAGAAAAAGGAAGTGTCTCTCTTGGAAAAAAAAAAAAAAAACTGAGTCGGTCGAGTGGCCCCGGAGTACCTCGACGGCAGTTTTCTTAAGAGAGCAACCAGCAGCATGATGATGGTGGTGGTGGTGGTGGTGGTAGTGTTAGTCTCTTGTACTCTTTGGACGAAGTCAAAGCGGAGCGGATACATGGGCGTAAAGTTGCCAACGCAACCCGAATTATTTGACGGAGCTGGCAAAAGCTAAGCGAGTTTCTTGCGAATTTCTTTTTCTCTTAAGGGGGTAAATATTAATTACCGAAATACTGGCGGGGAAGATACTAATCTCCGTCTTAGGTAGCTGGTAAACGGAAGTCCGTCTTAAGTTAATATCGCGTGGAGCCTCGAGCGCTAGGCGAAATTGTGGAAAGTTACGGCTGAAGGTAGAGAATGATTAAACTCTTCTGGCAGGACCTTCCGTAAACGTAAGACTGGCGCGCGTCCTACGCCATAGACGAGTAGGCTGCGCAAAGATTATCACCCCCGACGAATCAATTAAACGGACCAGTTAACCGGCTAATTGCAGCCTGGATCGAGAAAACGAGGCAATCTTTCGAAAATGGTCCCCTCCCTTCCTCCACAAAAAGCTCCATGCAAATTCGCACGATATTCGAGAAGAAGTTTGAAAATGCGACTACCCATTGCATGCAGTCGTGTCGCGACGACGACCCATGCTCATCCATATCGGCAGAATTTGGAATGCAGTCAAGTGCAACGGCATCTAAATGTCTCCTAACGATCCTCTTCAATTCAAACTTTTCTCGTCTTGTGTTTCGTCATCTTTCGCGATCTTCAATGCGTTTTTCAAAGTCAACTTCTCATTTTACTAATGGCCTTCGTTCGGCAATGCGACAGAAAAATAGGAAAAGAAAGAAAGAAGTAAAGGTAGACCGTAGTAATCCGTGCCAAGGAGATTTGCATAGTCTCGGTTCGTAAAATTGACAAACCTACTGAAATTCTTTTTCTTTTCTTATTAATTCTAACATTTAGTTTTCTTTGGAGAAGATTTGCTTGCGAAGCCGCTATAAACCTTTTCCGACTCTCTTCTTGCCATCCTTTTCATAAACTTGTGAGCGAGCGAGCGAGCGAGCGAGCACGCCTCTCTTCCTTCGTTTCTCCTTCACGCTTCTTTCCCGTAGATACGGACGGGCAAAGTAATTTCCAAGTAAATCTTCGAACGAGTCGGGATAAGCCTTTGGGAAGCCAAAAGCGTAAATCCAAGTTAGATCCGATAGCCGGGTCGGGCAAGTCCTGCCCGACTTGCAAGACCAAATTGCCACCAAGATGCAATTCGTTTTAGTACCGTAGGATATCACTTTTTATTCCATACCCTTTTACCCTTTTCAACTTGGACGTAGCTAAGAAAATCTTTTAATTGCGTCCAACTTGCATCTTTCTTACTTTAACCGTTAACTCTAATTTAATGGAAACGCGCGTAGAACAGCGCGTAGAACAGCGCGTAGAACAGCGCGTAGAACAGCGCGTACTATTCGAGCGTTAGTATAGGAGCGTTGGCCAAGGGCGTTAGCTCGGGAACTTGCCAAGCATTGCAAATAAAACGACCACTCTCTCGCCAATCGGCTGGCTATCTTAGAGATGCAGGAAATTAGCTACTCCGTGTATCGATTACGCTCGGGAACCTGATCAATTCGTATTATCGAATGTCTGGTAAATATTTGTAAGTGCATAAGATTGAACAATTTTCCCTTGGCATCTTTTCCATGAAGCTTCTTTAATAAAAATACTTTACACTTTTCGTCTCGCTGGAAAATGTTCGGTTTGAAAAAGTAGGATTGTCCCTCCTTGATATCCTTCCAAACGCGAGAACAAGATAAAAGAGGGAACTTTAATATTAAACCAATAAACTCTCTCGCAGGCTTGAATTCGTTTTCGTAAAATATATCTTTCACGAGCTGACACGCCGCGCCTCGTTCGCTAAGGAAAGAGAGAGAGAGAGAGAGAGAGAGAGAGAGAGAGAAAAAGAGAGTAGATTCTTCGAGTAGCAACTCTAGGTGTCTCTAGAGAATTACGATATTATGCGAAAGAAAGGTGAAGATAACGAGACGTTACAGGACTTTAAAGTTAAATCTACGAGGTTTCCTGTAAGATTGGACGATGTGGCTTAATATTCTTTTTCCATTTGTTTTCTAAAAGCAAAGGGAAAGAGATGGTAGACAAAGATTCGACTTTACGAAAGGAATGTATTATTTCACAAGAGTTTCATTGACTGAGTCAAACGAAATGAGTCACGCTTTTAGACGCTTTCGAGGTAATTAATTAATCGTGGCATTCCGCGTCTAAACGTCTCCTGTCTTTAAACCTTACCTCGGGTTGGGAACTTTTCAAACTTAGGGAACGGACGTTGTGAAGCATCCTTGGAAAAACTGGACTCCCCTTATCTTGTGGCATTTATCTTTGTATAGGACAAACGAACACTGAGTCATCACTGAGCAAAGTAGGCCTCTTGCCATGACATTACGCGCGTATACTAGGAGAGAAAAAAAAAAGAAAAGTTAGTGGGCTCGAGTTCAATCGGTCGAACGTGGATTCTTTTCTTGCCAAATTTCGGGACCGCATTGCGGATGCACGCGGATGTACTTTGCCACTAGGACGGTCGTCGATTTCATTCAAAGGACAATTCTCAAACGTCTAATTAACTGGTGCATTCGATTAAGCTAAGAAATGAAATAAAATTAGACAATTTGACAAGATCGAGCAACCAAGGAGAATACTTGATATATATAATTGAGCATCTCTCGCGAAGCTATTGGAGTGTGTAGGATCGATCGAAACGCATCAAGATCGAATTCGCGTCACGAACACGTGTCCTGCAAAGATAATGGTCGAAACCTGCTCTCGTGACGCAATCTACCTACGCCAAGTGATCGTACGAGCGTAAATCGGTATTCAAGTTTCTCCCCTTTAGCGTCATATGCTATAATTATCTCTCGACAATATAGCTATATTTATTTAACAAATAATAAAATACTAAAGACAAAACTATCGGAAAATAAGGATCTCTTATCGAACGATCGCTCACGCACGTGTATGTGTGTGTGTGTGTGTGTGAGTGACCAATTAAGAAAAAATTCTCCATTGAAAGTTGGCGTATCGAACATATACGGACAGCTGATCAATCGACTCGTTTAGAAGAAGGTCGTTGCTCAATCGCTTCAAATATGGCACGATAAGAACTTTGTATCAGCGCTAACGATAAAGTACGCTTTTCTTTTTGATTCTTTTCCCCGACATCAGCGGATATCTCTTAGTCTATCGTTAATTAACGTTGCTCGTACGTGCAACGTCTAGAAAAATTCTAGCAAATCGATTTCGTCTCTATAACAAGGGATTCTTCCTAAAAACCTTTCTAATTGTAAGTAACAATTAAATCGCAACGAAACAATGTACGAACCCCACCACGAACCCCACCTACCTACCTTTCTTCTATCTCTATCCTATCTATGTATCCTATCGATGTATCTCTCGAACGAACATCGTCGAATCTCCGCTTATCTTTCGACGTTTGACACGAATGTGAAACGTCAGTCGCATCTCCGATAACAACGGCCCTGTCAATAGGGAAAATTCATGGGAAATTCTGTGGACGTAGTTTCTGGGATAGAACAAAAGGTAAACGTTTATGTTCGTTAAAGATAATAACTATTTCGTATCTGTTGCCATATTTCTAGCAACACAAATTTGTAGATAAAGCACAAATATATTTTCTTTCTGTTACCTTTGACTACACGCGTACATACATACATAACACGCGCTAAGGATCCGTGATCTAAAGATCTTTCATGATTGTCCAAGATATGCACACGTCCTACGAATCGTTTCAATTACAGGCACGGAAAATAATGATCCGATGACGAATGACGTCTCCTCGAGATCGTCCTCTCATCTTTATAATTTGAATAGCACGACGAGAGACGTATTATATGCGAGATCGTAGTCGTATTTTCATTCGTTCAAACACTACTACTCTCTCTCTCTCTCTCTCTCTCTCTCTCTCTTCTACATAGACTATATATGTATACAATCGTTTCCAACATTATGTTACTGTTCGGAATGCACTTTAAAGAGAGTGCATCGTGAGATAGATTTACACCAATTAAAACGTGCGAACATAGACAAGAGAGCTGAACTTATGGAGTGAGAGAAGTACTGAGAATCTCGAACGTAGGACGTAGCCCGGAGCTTCGTTAAAGTCATTAGAGAAATCAGGGAAATATAGTGTAGTGATGAGAAGAGGACGCGACTCTTTCACTGTGTTATCTCCCACGTTCATATGCACGCACACGTAACATACTCTCTTTTATTCGCGAAGGCGACACGCGATGTATGCAAAAGCACGACCGAGTCGTCCACGACCACCGAGACCAACGCCAGCGTATATTATACGCTTTGTTCTCGAGAGCGTGGAATTACCGTAGAAGAGAATCACCGCTTTATATACATTTTTATTAGGTGAAAAGGTGGTACGGCATTCGTGCGAATATCTTCGTTATCCTGCTCCTCTTTCCCGTTCGCATTGACGATATCCTTTCCTTTTCTCTCCTTTCCTCCGAAAAGAAAACTTTGGCGGAAAAAAAAAAGGCGGTTGGTTATCTCGATCGTGGTATCGTTATAAATTTCCAAATTTATTCCGATACGAGGATCGATAGCCATTGTTCGAAGAACCAAACTCCGATCGTTCTCCGAAACTTTGCACACAAATTCGTAGGAAGTTGAAAGTTACGGTAATCGTGTCGGTGGCGGTCCTTTCGCGTTGTCACTTTGCCATGATGCGAATCTTGCTCATAGCATAGCTCGGGGCTATGTAATAACAAGTAAGCGGAGAAAGAGCCAAAGTATATACAATAAATTAGGGGTGCGCGCTAAGGGTCGCGACAACGACCCCGGTGGGAATTTTCATCCCGATCGGCGTGATGTAACTCTGATTCGATCGTGAAAATTTGATGTTCGAAAGAAGGTAACATTTGTATTTCTTATTCAGGTACTTTCTGATAGAATGCATCGAAAGGAAAGGCAAGATCGAGCTGGCAGAACGAGGCGATGAGAGCTCTGAATGGAGTCCGAGGAAGCTTCGGAGCCCCCTGGGGCTCGAACGTCGTCGTACGTGCCAACGTCGTCAGGGTTCGACCTGATCCGCCGATTTTCAAAGCAAACGTGAGCCAAAGAAGATAGAAGAGAGGAAGGTGCATATAAATATATATACATATATATCGCAGTGTTCGATTTGGAAAGAAAATAAACGGACGGATAAGCCTATTATACGTATAGAAATACTTAAGATAGATAGACAAATTGACGCATGATAAAACGGCCTTAGAAAGTGTTTTCCTTTCGCTGACAACGACGCTGAAGGAATAAGGGGACGCGGTAAGAATCGAATTAATATGACGTCGGATCTAATTTCGTTGATCGGTGAATGCGCAGCTACCGCGTGGGAGAGAGAAAGTCATAGAAAAGAAAGACAACGCGCCTCCTCACACGAGAAAAATAGGTAATGCTCTGGCTAAAGTATATAGAAAAAAATTCTTCTAAGATATACCTAGAGAAATCTGAATTTTGTAGTAATTAGTATTTGTCCGCGCGTAGCAGGTTCGTAGTGGAGCCAACGTAGAAAAAGAGTCTTGGGAAGATTGAAAATCGCGTAAACAACGTAAGCGATCAAAAGGAAGAAGGAAAAATGGCGGCGCCGGTGATAGAGAAAAAGCGATTCTTTTGTCGCGAGTGGGCGTTCATGAAGCTAGCCCATTGTTTGGAACAACGGCCCACATCGAAAACCTGTGGCACGTTGGTTCTTGGCGGTCCAGGAAGCGGAAAAACAGCTTTCTGTGCCGAGCTCGCGTGGCCCTCGAACGGTTCCAACGCGAGACATCAAAGGGCTTTGAATCGTCGTCTTTTGGCAAGGCATTTTTGTCAAGCCAGAAGCGAAGCGTCCCTTTCGCCGGCCCAATTCGTTAGATCTTTGGTGGCACAATTACTTCAAGCCAGTTCCGATGGTATTCGTCGCACCGCTCCGGATTCTCCGACGACGACGGTGAACGCGGCGGCTAATTCTACAACAGCAACAACAACGACCGGGACTACGACTACCACTACGACGACGACGACGACGACGACAACCACCACGACGACAACTACGACGAACAATCCAACGACAAACAACCCAACAACAACTATAACCTTAACCTCGAGAGAGGCTGTAGCTGAGGCCTATGCCGAAAAATTGAGAACGGATCCAGAGATTCAAGGTGCTTTGGAACCCGACGTCCTTGATCGTGATCCGGACGACGCGTTGAAAAAGGCGTTGCTCTTTCCTCTTCTAGAGGTAGAACCTCCCAAAAGTTGCCTCTTCGTCATGGTGGACTCCATTGACGAGGGCCAAATGCTGAATCCTCCTCAAACTGGTACCAGAGATTCTAGAAGAGAAAACGATAACGTCAGTCGTACCATCGCCGAACTACTTGCCAATCATCATCACCTCTTTCCGCAATGGTTGCTTCTAGTATGTACAGCGCGACGTCATAGCAAGACCATCTCGCGTATGTTTGCCGGATTTCGTAAGATATGTTTGGACGATTTGAAAAAGTCTCAAGTGGTCAGGGACGTCCAGCAGTATATACTCGAACGTTTGGATCAAGAGGATACTCTCAGGTGGGTGGGTGCCGCCTTTGGCAGGTGTGTATAGTTAGTTGCTTTTTGCTTTTTTATATTTCATTCTCATTTGCGTCTCATACGAATTATTTTTATCGGTGTCTTCAGGCAACACATCTCTCGCGATACAGCGGAGATGTTGAATCAGCTACACATCAAAAGTAACGGCTGCTTTTTGTACCTGGAAAAAGTGTTGGACGGTGTAGCCGAGAACTTTATCGTTCTTCGAGAAGTTAGAGAAATACCGGGAACATTAAACGGTCTTTATCTCTGGTTGTGTCAAAGGCTCTTTAGTAGAAAACAGTTCGCCAAAGTGCAACCCCTGTTGAACGTCATTCTTGCCGCTAAATTGCCCATCACGCAAGAGATACTTTTCAAATGTGTAAGAACAGCGTGCGTTAACATCACCGTCGAAGACTTCAATCGTCGTTTGCATCTCTTGCGAAGGGTCATATCGGTATCTAGAGCCGGTGCATTAATGCTCTTTCATCACAGTTTCGCCGAATGGCTGCTAGACGTGAAACATTGTACCCAAAAGTATCTTTGCTCGGCCGTCGAAGGACACGCCATGCTGGCGGCCTACTATTCTCTTCGTGGACCCGAACTTAACCCGGATGAGATTTGCGTGTTGGGACAGCATCTACAGCGAGCGATAACGAACGTGTCGACGAGCAATTGTACCCTAGACGTTCACACCCTTCAAGTGCTTTGGATGATAGGTACCGCTGCACCAATCGAAGAATGTTACTTGGATAGTTCTGAATGCATATTATGGCCACGACAAGAAGTTAAACTTTTGAGGCTTCTTATAGACGCGGGCGCTAAATTATCGGAAAAGAGCGTCGAGGACGATGCCAGTAAGGACGCCGTTTCTTCTAGTCAGGTAGCAACACGATCCCCTTGAATAAACGACGAGTACAAATCTTCTCCTTTAACGTAATAATGTTGAAAATGAAATCTCGCTACGCAGGTCTCGCAGGACGCGAGCCCCATGGACGAATCCCCGAGTGAACCATTAACCGAGTTACTCGGTGAGAGCGGTGACATCAATCAAACGGACTCTTGCGGTAGAACTGTATTGCACACGCTTGCTGCAGATGGCAACGCGTCCTTGTTAGAACTCGCTCTTGCAGCTTGTCCGCATGTAAGTCTTTTATATTTGTCCACATTCGCTCTCGCGTTTATACATCTTGCTACTCGATATTTGGATTCCAGGCAAAATTGGAAGGCACGGATCGTCACGGACATACGCCATTGAATTTAGCTGCCAGACACGGTTATGCGGACGTTGTACGAGTTCTTTTAGCTGCAGGCGCAAACTCGGACCATGCGGATTGTGACGGTTGGACTGCATTGAGAGCCGCCGCATGGGGTGGACACACTCAGGTATAGTAGACATATCAGACATACTCGCAAAATGATCTCTCTTTACATAGAGCCAAACGATAAGGAGATATATTTTCGCAAAGGTGGTAGAACAGCTTTTGGAGTATGGTGCGATGGTCGATTGCGCCGACTGGGATCAAAGGACAGCACTAAGAGCTGCAGCCTGGGGCGGCCACGAAGATATCGTGAAAGCTTTGCTACAGCATGGTGCCGATGTCAATAGAACCGACGACGAAGGTAGAACCGCCTTGATCGCTGCAGCTTACATGGGTCATAGCGAGATAGTGGAACATCTTCTTGACTTTGGGGCAAAAATCGATCACGCGGACAGCGATGGTAGAACGGCATTGAGCGTTGCAGCCTTATGTGTTCCATCTAACCACAATTATGCCAAGGTAGATCATTTTTTTCCTTTAATATGAAATAATTAGAAGAAGAAGAAGAAGAAGAAGACGACGACGACGACGACGACAACTTATTTCGAACGTTGCACTCTTTCTCTCTCTCGGGCATAGGTCGTTACGATACTTTTAGAAAGAGGAGCCGCGGTAGATCATCAAGACAAGGATGGCATGACACCGCTATTGGTGGCTGCCTTCGAAGGTCATAGAGACGTGTGCGAATTGCTCTTGGAATACGAAGCAGACGTGGATCATTGCGATGCGACGGGAAGAACGCCTCTTTGGGCTGCAGCCAGCATGGGTCACGGATCTGTCGTTGCTCTCTTATTATTCTGGGGCTGTTACGTAGATAGTATAGACAACGAAGGTAGAACTGTACTGAGCGTTGCTGCCGCGCAAGGCGATACGGATGTTGTCAAACAATTACTCGACAGAGGTAGGAGCTCTTTATTATTTTCATCTCGATTCTTATTACTGTATCTTCCTGACTTGAGACCAATCGGAAATTCTTTCAAAGGCCTTGACGAACAACACAGAGACAATTCTGGATGGACACCGTTGCATTATGCAGCCTTCGAAGGCCACATAGACGTTTGCGAAGCATTACTCGAGGCTGGAGCAAAGATCGATGAAACCGATAACGATGGAAAAGGTGCTCTAATGCTTGCCGCGCAAGAAGGACACGCTTCCTTGGTAGAAAGACTCTTGGTGCAGCATGGTGCACCTATCGATCAACACGCTCACGATGGAAAAACTGCATTAAGGTATGTTTTTTTATGAAGAAATAATTCTATAAATCTTAATCACCATTTTTTTGTATTTTTAGGCTCGCGGCTTTAGAGGGGCATTACGACACCGTTAGAATACTGTTAGGCTACAAAGCGGATGTAAACGCTAAAGATGCTGATGGCAGGAGTACTTTGTACATTCTTGCCTTGGAAAATAGATTAGCGATGGCACGATTTCTGTTAGAACATGCACCCGCTGATGTCGAAGGTAGAGATTCCGAAGTAAGTTTTTTTAAACCATAAAGGATCTTCGTCTCAAGTATAAATTAACAAGGTGAAAAATATCGTAACGTATAGGGCAGAACTCCTTTGCATGTAAGCGCTTGGCAAGGACACGTAGAGATGGTTGCATTATTGTTAACGAAAGGAAATGCAAGCGTAAACGCGTGTGACAATGAAAATAGAACGCCTCTTCACTCTGCAGCGTGGCAGGGACATGCAGCGATCGTCAGACTACTATTGGAACACGGGGCAACACCCGATCATACTTGCAATCAAGGTGCAACGGCTTTAGGTGCGCTCGAACGTCAAATCTATTTCTTATGCGTCTTATGCGTTTGAAAACAGTAACATCAATTATTCTTATGCACTCGCATAGGTATTGCCGCACAAGAAGGACACGAACATTGCGTTCGAGCTCTTTTGAATCATGGTGCTGACCCAAGTCATTCGGACCACTGTGGTAGAAATGCGATCAAAGTTGCAGCTAAAAGCGGTCATGACACGGTAGTAAGATTACTCGAAGAACACGCTGCAAACCAACGAAGCTTAAAACCAACGATCAATGGAGGTTTGTTAGAACGAATAATCGTACCTTTGTAACTTTGTAACAATCAAAATACTTKTTATTTTAGGTGGTGGTGGTAGCAGCAGTGCTACTTCTATAACGTCTAATTCGACCGCCGAAACGAAACCTTCCTCGGCAATATTAAATCCTCTCTCAACGCAATATAGTCCCGCGGAATCACCAGATTCTACCAAAAGAAGAAGTTGCGTTTCTTTGGGAAATAATTCGAGCAACAGCAAATCGAGCAGCAATTTGACTGGAAGCACTAAAAGCGATCAAGGAAAATTCAATCAAAACTCTATGGCTAATCAAGTGATTAAGGTAAATAATAAATAGATAAAAGTATCAATCGGTGGACACGGAGAACACAAAATTGATACCACTTCCAACAAAATGATCAAAAATACAACAAGCGAATACAGGAAAAAAATATGATGCTATGTTTATAATTTTAGACGCCACTATCTTTCACCCAGCAACTTCAGCAATGTTCAAGAGGAGCAAAGAGTCGACCACTGAGCAAATTATTGTCACCCTTAAAAAGTGAACCACAAAGTCCAATTTACGCGTCACCACCTCATTCACCCTTAAGCGACAGCCTTATACCTTACTCCCCCACAAACACGAGTCCACCTAGTGCACAAATAGCGGCTAACGTAATACAGAGTCAACTCGGTGTATCGTTATTAACAGGAAATCAAAATCTACCGTACAAATCTCAAATTGGTGCATATAATCATCATACGCCTGCAATTTATGAACCAATCAATATAAAAACAGAAATTATCGATAAAAATGATATAACTAAACCGTTCGAATTAACGAACGAAATGTTAGGTTTAAATATCAGCGGAAAGGATAAGAAAAATAGTATCGAGGAGAAAAGAACTTGTGCTGATACGCACTTTACTCGTGATACTCACATGAGAATTATACTCGGAAACAGTGGAGCCGGCGTTGGTAGAAACGTTAAACATACGACTGAACATACACCTGGAAGGTAAGCCAACACTTCCTATTCATTCTATTCAATCTCGTCAAACACATATCTATATATATATATATCTACTACATTGATATCATATCTTCCTAGTATAAGTAATATAAAGCCAAAGCGCAACGGTTTAGTTTCCAATCCAGCCATGAGATTAGTAGCAGGCGTTAGAAATGGAATTGAAAATGCAACGAATAGAAATAAACCAATCACTACGCGTGTAAATGGATTTCAATGGAAGGCAGAAGCTCGTAAAGAAACTCCTTTGTAGGGAAAGGTATTTATATTGTACTCTCTATCTATCTCTCTTCAGTCATAACACTTCATAAACATTCAATGGAAGTGGTATCAGAATTAGATGACACGATACACTAATCAAACAAACAAACAAAAAAATAAAAGATTACCGATGCAAACGTTTTTCAAATAGGTTGCACACAAAACTACACCTCAGAGGAACTCTACAAATCGTTACTATGGGTGGCGCATTCTTATTACCAAGAAGAAAAAGTCAATACATAAATTTTTCTCCTTTTATTTGAGCAAAATCAAATTACCTCAAATAAAAAAGTGAAGGAAAGTCGAGAAATGTTTAATTTAATGCAAAGCGTATAAAACGTTGCATAGTACACAAAACCAAATATAAAACTGCATAGTGAAGTATGTAGTCCTAGGTATGTAAACTTATCATGATTTTGTATATATAAATGTAACGTTAATAAATTTCTTTACTGATCTCACTGATAGTTACACATCAGTTATATATAGTTATAATTATAAATATATACATACATCTATTATTGAAATCTTATAAATCTTTAGAATCATAATTTTAAAGGATGGTTAGATATTGAGATTTTCTTCAGAAGACTGGATGCGAATAAAACGCATATGTGATGTTTTAATGGATAAAATATAAAAACAATGCAGAATTGTAAAGATATGTATAAATAATATTTGAAATATAGAAAAGGATGATATGTTACACAATTAAAAAAATACGTAAAATATGGCCTGGAAATTAAAAGTATGTGTAAATACAACACATCCTTTATGTATTGTGCACGATCATATTTATTGTATTTATACTGTATTAGGTGCGCAAAATAAATAAAAAATAAACTTCTAATTGTATTAATTTGTAAATCGTTATCCATAAATTATAAACGACAAAACTGTGATTAGTTTCAATCTTACAAAAGATGCTGTTATATATATATATATAATAGATCTTTCTATCAGATAAGAGCTTTATCTTCTGTACACACTTGAAAATTCATCTCACGTTTTCTCTTTGGATGTACATATCATTGCAGAAACGTTGATGTTCGTTAAGCAGCGTTAGCCTGTCGTATCTTATCAAGTAATAGGAGTTAACTTCCTTTTAAGTGAAACTTATTATACGTTATGAAGCATAAAATAATAATTGCTACTTCTCTTGGTGTAAGCAGTGGTATTATATTTGGATTAGCTTTAAAATATTTAACTCCACAACCATGGTCTGGAAGAAACATAATGTATATCAAATTTCCTGGCGAAATATTTATGAACATGACTAATAGTATAATACTACCTTTGGTAGTGTCTACTGTTATAAGTGCAGTCTGCAATTTAAGCAAGTCAGGTAAATATTAGAAGAAGAGAATATATCATTTAACTTGAATACATAAACTTGGTACGTTAAATGTAAGAAGTTTATAGGACCTATTGGACTAATGGCACTCTGTTATTACTCTATGACAACGTCAATAGGAATTATTCTAAGTGTTGTATTGACACAAAATATAAGACCAGGAAAATTACTTAACAATGAAAATCTTACATCAAATTCAACAACTAAATCTTTTATGACAATTGATATACTTTTAGACTTAGTTCGGTATTTATTGTTAAGTTATGAAAATTAATGTTAAGATTATATCGTGTACGTTCCTTCATTACAAAATCATATTTCAGTAATTTAATATCGGACAATTTAATTAAAGCGTGTTTCAAACAATATCAAACAGTTTTGGAAGAACCACAAAATACAACTGAAGGTATATTTATATGTAGCTTTTTTTTTCTAATAATAATAATTATTATTTCATATTTATACTTTAGAAATATTAGAAAATGATTTATATTACAGTACCGATAGATGAATGGATTATAAATTATCACGATATACCAGGCACGAACGTAATTGGTTTGGTATTTTTTAGTTTACTACTAGGTATAGCAGCTAATAAATTGGGCGAAGAAAACAGATCCTTGTTAAATATTATTGATTCTTTTTCTCAAGCAATGATGAATATTATGCACGGGATAATTATGTACAAAATGAATTTATTTAAACTTATATTAATTCTTACGTTAAGCCTTATTAATATTTAATGAAAGATAATATTTTGTACATAGGATGGCACCAATTGGCGCATTTTTTCTCATCTCTGGTAGAATTCTAGAGATGCAAGATTTCAGTTTAATGTTTAAACAATTGGGTGTATATATATTAACTGTTTTTATCGGCTTAATATTACAAGGACTATTAATATTACCAACATTGTATTTTCTAATGACACGTAAATCTCCGTATAAAATTATCATGAAACTAGGTCCTGCCTTTGCAACAGCATTTGGAACATCATCGAGGTACATATATAGTATTCTGTATTCTATTACATACGTATTTACTAAATACAAATACAAATAATACGATAAAATCAAGTACAGCAACTGTTCCTGTAACAATAAAGTGCTTAGAAGAAATTGGAATAGATTCTGCAGTACTGAAATTTATTGTACCAATAGGTGCTACAATAAATATGGATGGAATAGCATTGTATGAAACTGTTGGAGCAATATTTATCATTCAAATGCGAGGATTACATTTTTCTTTATTTAAAATAATAGTTGTCAGGTTAGTGAGAAAAGATTCAAATTTGTACTGAAGAAAATATATTTAAAAAATAATAATATTTGATCTTAGTATTACGTGCACCTTTTCATGCATCGGTGCAGCTGGATTACCTAGTGGTGGCTATATGATGTTAATAATGGTATTAAATTCTATTGGAGTTCCAGTAGATGATATTGCTTTAATTATTGCTATTGATTGTTTTGTGTAAGTACATCTCTCTCAATTACATTGATTATATTTGAACAACTAATATTTGGATTCCCATAATATATTTTATAGGGATCGATTCAGGACAACTATAAATATTATTTCCGATGCTCTCGGATCTGGTATAATATCTCATTTACTTGCAAATAAATATAAACAATATAAGAATTCTATGCCTGCGGAAATGCAATCGTTGACCAATGAAGTGTGTAAATAAATGTGACGTATAAAAAAGTAAAATAATATATTAAAATAAAAATATATGTCACAAGAAAAAGAGCTAAATGATTCATTTATCTTTTCCGGGATGTGGTAATGTTGACAAAATACCGCCAGCTGTATTATTTTTTATCATTATTCCTCGAAAAGAAAAAATGGTGCTTGTCGAGTACTTTTTCAAAGCTCCCCAAAAAAATATTGTAATTCTAAATAATCAAATTACCTCTCTCTACATCTGAAAAATTTCCTCTTCTGTTAAACCTCGACAAAAAAAAATGTAAAACATTTCAATTAGTTATAATTATATTTTTAAAACTTTTGTCATCAAAATGTAGATACAATTAATATTAATATTATTATACTGAATAAATAATTAATTAATAATTTAAATTTTAATATTTTTCTCACATTAAAATACTGTTATTTTTAATGGCTAATTTGAAGTTTTTTTATCAATTTGTTACAACACCAGATGGCACCATTGCTAATCGAAACTGTGATTGGCTAGATTATTCATGAAAAATGTATAACACAGCAGTGCTAATTACATCAAATGAAAAATTGAATTAAGAATAAAATTATGAGCACAAATTTCGAGCATATGTAATCGATCATTTATCAAATGTAATACATGTGTTTTAATGTAACCAAAAATGAATTATTCTTTCAGTGCATTAGATGGAAAAAAGCATTTAAGGAGTGAACATTAGATCATGTAGTATTACGCCCCTTCCTCTAATAAGGGCAGAGTCATATTTCTACAATTTGATTGGTTCATATCCAAGTAGGAAAAAAAAAAAATAAATTGATATGGAGAAGGTGAATGCATGACGTAAACATCATCCTTGCTATATAGGTATATACTGAATTTCATAAATGTAAGCTTTATAAATACTCTCCACGATAAATATATGTGATCGGACAATGTATATGGTGACTGACAGGTGATGTCATTATTCTTACATAGTACGTTGCTTTTAGTAAATTTGCCTTGGCGAGTATTGCAAAGTCCTAGCGATATCGTCTTTAATTAAGCGTGCATGAAACTAAAGAACTGATTGATAAAATTGCACTGAAATATAATTAACTATCATCATTAAAATATGCCGGGGTAAGCATTATTGTCATATCTTAGAACAACATTTCTGTAGACTTCTGGTGACCATTAAATGTTCATCTCATCCTTTCTTTCAATCAAGCAGGTATATTCATCCTAACAATCTTGGATCAACTTTTGTTTCAGTTTGTAAACAATTTATCTACCTATCCTGAAAATATAGTGATTGTAAATAAGTGAGATTTGTTTGTAGTGTTACAGGAATGTCGCTGGATCATATGTTCTGTTCTCGATGCAGAGAGGGCTTTGTGGCACACGAAAAGATAGTTAATTCTCGAGGCGAATTATGGCATCCACAATGTTTCGTGTTAGTTACATAGAGAATCAAAATGATGTATGATTAACAACATCCCTGTTGTGTATGATAACAATATTGATTTTTTTCTATTGTTACATTATAGATGCGCACAATGTTTTCGACCATTCCCAGATGGAATCTTTTATGAATTTGAAGGCTACAAGTATTGCGAACATGACTTTCATGTTTTATTTGCACCATGCTGTGGCAAATGTGGTATTGTTTCTTTTTATACTTTCTTTCAAAACATATCAAAATGTCTTTAGAGCTGGTATAACAATATAAATATCTTTGTAGGAGAATTCGTCATTGGTAGAGTAATAAAAGCAATGAACGCAAACTGGCATCCAGCATGTTTTCGATGCGAAGAATGTAATGGAGAATTAGCAGATGCAGGTTTTATTAAATGCCAAGGTAGAGCTCTTTGTCATACCTGTAATGCTCGTGTAAAAGCTGGTGCTCTTGGGAAACATATTTGTCATCAGTGCCAGTATGTCTTCTATTTATTTATTTATTTATTTCAAAATGAATATGAAAATGAAATGAATATAATATGCTGTTCATTCGTTAAATAGCGGGGTTATTGATGATAAACCATTGCGTTTCCGTGGTGAAGTTTATCACCCATATCATTTTAATTGCACTGCATGTGGAATAGAACTTAATTCAGATGCAAGAGAAGTTCGTTCCAGACCAGGTTATGCTGCCAATGAAATGGTAAGATAATCAATAGTTTCATTCAATAATAATGTCTATATATTATGTGTTAACACTTATTACACACTTTTATTTGTAGAATGAATTATATTGTTTGAGATGCCATGATAAAATGGGTATTCCTATTTGTGGTGCTTGTCATCGACCTATAGAAGAACGTGTTGTAACTGCTTTAGGAAAACACTGGCACGTAGAACATTTTGTATGTGCAAAATGTGAAAAGCCATTCCTTGGACATCGTCATTATGAGAAAAAAGGTCTTGCTTATTGCGAAACGCATTATCATCAACTATTTGGAAATCTTTGCTTCGTGTGCAATCAAGTAATTGCTGGTGATGGTAAGTATGACATTAGATATTTGGAGTTAAAACTTAAAGAAAAATATTGAAATCTACTAAATCTCATATCTGTAATATATTTTCAGTGTTTACTGCCTTGAACAAGGCATGGTGTGTTCATCACTTTGCATGTGCCTTTTGTGATCAAAAGATGAATCAAAAAACGAAATTCTTTGAATTTGATTTGAAGCCTGCATGCAAGAAATGTTATGATAAATTTCCTCAAGAATTGAAGAAACGTATGCGACGTATGTACGACTCAAATCCCAAAAGGATACCAGCTTAATATTTCATATCAAATGGATAAAAGTAAAGATGCTTTTATAATATTTTCTAAATATTTTCTTATCTTAAATTTGTAATCTTTGCATTAAGGTGCCTTATGAAACTACAGATATTAAATTTGTTATATATTGAACTACGTTATACTAATTATTAAAAAATAAATATTGACATACCACTAAATCGTTTTTGTTATTTAGAAACATTACTTCTCGATGAAAGGATTCCACAATTCGATATGACGATAGATCTTATTGGTTTGCCAGATTTTGACCCACATTCTTCAATCTAATAAAAAAAAGTTCATATAATTGACTGCAACATTTACATAGTTTGAGATGAAATATTAGCACCTTATAGATCACAGCAAGATTTTTCACAATTTTTCCAAATACTACTCGTTTACCATTCATTGTTTTCAATGTTTTAAATGTTAGATTAAATTTAGAATTATTTTCTTGCATATCATTAGCTTTATGCATAGAAAGTATACCAGGACCAGCATGACGCAAATGAAAATTTTCATCCTTGAAACTATCTCCATATATGGATGTACCACCAATACCATTAAATTTGACTACGTCTCCACCTTGACACCAATACCCCGGAACAATACGATGAAATGGAGTGTTTCTGCAAACAAATATATCTCAATTATAAAGTAGATAAAAAAAAAAAATCAACTATTTCAATATTTAGATCACCTATAAGATAATCCATTTACTCCCATACAGAAAGCTTCGAAATTAGCACATGTTTTAGGCACGATATCTGTATAAAGTTCAATTACAATGGTTCCCAAAATTTCTTCGCTCTGTTGATCTTTGATTTCCAAAAAGCATCTATTTCTAATTGATGGATTTAAGGTATGAAGTAATGCAGAATCACTGAGCATACAATAATCATCCTTCTTCATACCTGGAGCTACAACAATTTTTTTCAATTTTTCTACTCTCCTGTTTTAACAATATAAATATAAATATAAACATTTTAATAATTTATTATTATATGCATAATGTGTTAAACGTATTTTAAATGTACCTTTTTTTTCCAATTTCTAATTTTGCTTTTAAATATTTCCAATCTTTTATCAAATCTGCTGCAGCATATTGGCTTGATATTTCATTTATTTTTTTAAGCAATTCTATATTCTCTTTCATAATTTTTTTATTCTCCAAATGTTGATTTTCTAATTTACTTTTATATTTAACTTTTTGTAGCCAGCAATCAATGGAACCCTACAACAGTGTTTTTTTTTCTTTTATTAGAATTCAATATAACTTAATTATTATTTCTCGAAAAGATGAAAAGATAATTACTCTACGTCTGGTGATAACGTTTAAAGATCTCAACAAATCCATATTTTGTTTATCCAATTCTCGGACCCTCCTGGTGTCGTTTTCTAAACGAACTAACTTATAATAAACATCTATGTTAAATTTAGGTGGTTTGTTATCCACTTTGGCAACAATATTTTTCTCTTTCTACAAATGTTTAATATTATTTTTATAATTAGATAGTTCTAAAGTATTATTCACTTTAAATTAACATTGATATACATTACTTGTTAGTAGGTAAATGACAATGTAAATATATCTATCATTCTGTCATACCTTTCTAAAATGTTGTTTACTTTTTAATTTTTCATGTTTATCATTTGTTTCCTTTGTATTTGTCATATTTATGTATTTATAATTATATATGTGTTTTTTTTGTATATAATATTTCTTATTAACGTTTCATATTTTATAATAATATTTATAAAACAACATTGTGTTTCGTACACGCGTCAATTTAAAATGCGATCATTGATATTTCGATAAATCGCATATCTCGATCCTAGCCTCGATTGCGATATTTTTTTAATGAATGAATCATGGGAATGAATACTCAACGAATATATTACGATATAAAAGAATAGAATTTGTGTACAATGTTTAACAGATGATTAGGTTAATTAAGAAGGTTTTATTAATATTTATTAAATTTGTGAATTGATAAATATGGCTGGTGTCGGAGAAAACCGTAAAAGTAGCTGTCAATTGAAATCAAAAGGTTAAAAAGTGGTTTTTAAATGATACATATTTTTGTAGTCTATATGTCTATTTGGCACATTTGACGTTTTAATAATAATTATACAATTGTTGAAGATGTTCAGGTTATGGATTGCATTGGACGTACGCAAGGAGATGGAATGGAAAATGTAATTACGAATGAACATGAATCTAAACAAACCAAATGTCGTTTAAACGATACTACTATTTATTACCCCAAGAGTTTAAAGTCATCTGTTTTGACACCTCCAGTTATTCCTACTGGTACTATTGTCAATCTTACTCCAAAAAATATTACAGTTCCAAAGGGTAAAAGACAAATTTTAAATTCCTTAAAAACAAAGGAGCCCAAATTTGTACCTTACGAACCATACAAAGCAGCAGTTAATCCTATCGTTCCGCCTGAGAAAAAGAATAAGAAACATTCCAAATGGGATACAAATATTAATGTAGCAGCTACTGATGTTGCTAAATTGAAAATACACGATGCAAATGTCGACAAAGATAGAATCAATGAAAAAGTTGACAAGGAACAATCCAATTGGGATAAGGAAAAGAAAATTTACGAAAATGAAATTAAAAAACTCAAAGAAGAAAATAGTCAATTAGAAAACCAATTAAAATTTCAAGCACAAGTATAATAATAATAAGATATTTTACAGTAATAATTAGTTTTCATTATTTCAATTATATGTTACATTATTATGTAGGTAAATGGCGAATTAAAGAATCTGCTAGTAGCAGCAGTGGGCGAAGATCTGGAAACTAAAGTACACTTGCTTACTGAAGATAAGCTACAACTTGCTCGAGCACTTTTAAATTCTGCTCAACATCTTAATACTCATCAAGAACAAACAGAGTGGTTAGCAGGACAATGCGAAGTTTGGAGAAGTAAATTTTTAGCTAGTAGGTAATTAACATTAGGTCAACAATAATAAGTATCAAAAGAATTATTTGGATAAGAAATATTATTAACGACTAAATGATTTGTAATAGTTTGATGGTAGAGGAACTTGCAAAATGGAAAGCTGCCCTTTGTCAAAGAACAACCGATCTTCAAGAAGCTATCAAAAGATTATTAGAAGAGCGTAAAAGTATACGTGATACGTCTCTTAAAACGTACAGGTATGCTATTTAAATATAAACAATATCTGTTATCGATTATTCCATAACATCTATCTATTCAATATCAATATATTTCGTTTTAGGATTATTAGCATTCTCTTAGAAAATTTTGATCCTGTTCGAGCAGCATCGTACAAACGTCATGCACTACCAAGTACAAATGTTATAGATTTGGCACAAGGCTGTTGTCAATTAGCAGAAATCTTAAAAGTTCAATTATTAAGTGGCATGTTGCATACAATAACGAACAAAGATGTCAATATAACTGGTTTAGAAATGCAAACGTTAGCGGAAAAAAATGCGGAACAAGTTAGTTTTTGTTTTTTTTTTTTTCAGATAATCTCCAAGAATCAACAAAGGAAAACTATTTTGTAAAAATGAATTTAAAACTGGTTACATTTACAGCTATTAATGAGTCCAAATCTACTTATGTCAGGAAGACAAGATGCTGCTTGTAGCGCGGTAATGGGTGCAGCCGTTGCCATTGGTGGGCAAATTTTTATTCCACGCGAGGCATCTAACATTAGTTGTTGTCCAAATTGCAGTGGTGAGGTCAAACAGATTTGAACAGAATTTTTCTATTAAATCAATTTTCATAGATAATCATCACTTATAAATGATATACAATACTGCCGTATGTAGCTCAACGCGATTGATTTTCCATTACCAGGCCTATGGTACAACTTTACGAAGATACTTTAATCGATACAACAAATAATTACTAATTGTTAAAGATAGAAAAAAAAAATAAAATTATGAAAAATTTATCATATATTTCTCGTCGTTTCATTCCATTTTTATATATATATATATATATATTTTTTTTTTTCACAATTTTATTTGCATAAATTAATAAATATAATCATCAGTATTTGAAACTACATGCATATCCATTAAAATAGTAAACATTTTTTTATAATAAGATATTAAATAACTTTTTTAATATGTTGTTTATACGTCATATTCATTTGTAGTTAAATTATTATTGATAAGCAAAGTTGTTTCAAAATTGTAGGAATTCATTATACGAGTATAACAAATAATACATCCTAACTATAGAGTAATATATTGAAATGTTGATTTTTTGGAAAATATATATAATGCATAGTAACTTTCTAAAATTGATAATAAATTTTTAATCCAGTTTTTGTATTTTCAGTTAAAACATTTTTTTTAAAACATTCTTGTGCCACCATTCATTGAAATACTATTATATTATTGTAGAAGATAAGTTAGGTACAAAATTATTTCTAAAATAATGCATACATGTTATCTCGTATCACAAATTAATACCTTGGAGCATGAACACCTCCCCCTTTCTTCCCCTCTCCCCACTCTCCTCTTTATATATTATATAAATATATACGCACACAAATATCTGTGTGTTTATTCGTATATATGCGATAGAACCAATTAGTTACCTGCATAAGACGATGGCCGGCCCACGCACTCGCACACATCATTAGAACACTTTATTTAACATTTTGTTACAAATCGTTTTATCATATTTGCTTTATAATTACAAAACAAATGCAATAAATTGTTGAACATGCAGCTATTCGTTTGATCTTTTTAAATATATTCAATTTAATAATTTAAATATTATTAAAAAATTATTTAATATAATAATTTGATAATTATTAAATTGATGAATTGAGAAAAAAAAGATAAATGAATTAGCTCTAAAGCCAGCTTAGGACTTGGCACTTGATAACAAATGTTCGGTAATAGTGTAATGTCTTTTTGTGCTTGACAGTGCTGCATTTGATTACGCATCATAATAATATAACGAATTAATTACCATCATTTTTTTATGAATTCATATAAATAATTAAATGATGGAAAATATTTTCGAATTATATGAAATAATTTCTATAGATGCCGCAGTAAATATTCGTATTTGATTTGTTAAATACATTCGTAAAATTGTCCTACACAGTGGTGATTCGCCTAAGTTGCTGATCGATATGTGCTCGATCATTAATGAAACGTCACACATTGAAAATAAATTATATTTTAAAGTTCTTGATGTTTTTCATCTTCTTCATTTTGTTCATTATTCGTTTTCGAATGATCATTCTCTGGTAAATTTAATGTATCCTCCGTTGCATCTGTCGTATTTGTTTTCACTATATTTTCTAATTTTTTATCTCCTACCTCTTCTATATTTTCCTGATTAGATTGTTCTGACTGAGTATCAGGATCAGTATTAGGAACCGATGTCGATTCTACATTCGGCAATTGCGTTCCATTTGTTGCTTGATCAGTTTTATTTTCCGTATTATTCGTTGTTTCTGGTTTTGGTCTCCAAATTTTAGCTTTATTTACAAGATATTTAACTTCTCTATCAAGTAGTGCCATTTTGTTTGCAATATCACGAACTTTATATTTTATCGGTTCGTATAAAGGTGTTTCAGCAAACGATTTAACGATTGTATCATGATATTCCTAGATAAATGAAATAATTACATTACATAAATTCGTAAAATATAAATATACATATTATTGCGATTACACATACCTTTGTTTCGTTGATAACTTTTTCCAATGTTTCAATTTCTACTTGTGTAAACATATCATTACTTTGACTTATATTACGCATATTTCGCAAAAACATTGAACTTCCATTTAACATAGACACCAATCCTTTCAACACTTCTGGCCGTTCTTTATGTTCAAAAACTCTTTCGTATACGTCACTTGTCAACTTTTGTAATTTCATTAATTTTTCCTCATATATTTCTGCGGTTGCATCAAATCCATCTTCATATAACCATTCTGAAATTTCTGCGCAAGCTTTTAATATTTTCTCCGCTTCTCCAGACGTTGCTGCAGCTATATACAATTCCGTTTCTAATTTTTGTTGTGCATCAATCACAAATGCTTCAAGATTATTTAAAGCTGTTTCACGTCGTGTTTTTTCTCGATCATGTTGATCAAGATGATGGATTCTGTCCAAATAAATACAAATATAAATGTGTGGATACAAATAATATATTTTATTATTATTAAATTATGGAATTATTAGTGATTTGAATGATACTTACTTCTCAGCCGATTCAGAAAATTTCTTCTCATCCAATGTCTTTGAACCTAATATAATTTCTTCGGCTTTAATTGGTTCTTTAATCGTTACAATAACAGGTTTCTTTTCCTTCTCAGATTTCTCTGTCTTATTTCCTGCCTTGCCTTCATTCAATTTGGTCTGATTTTTACTCTGAGATTTATCTTCACTTTCTTTCTGAGGATCTGGATATTCAGGCTCTTCGTGCACTGGCTTAATATTTTCTTTTGGTGGTTCTTCGGTATTTTCATCTTTTTCCTTATTATCTGAACCTGTAGTGTAGTATGTAGGTAAATATGGGAAACTTAAGTTTTTGAATGTTTTTATCATCATTTTTTTGCAAAGTCCTTAACACAGACCTGCAAATAATTTACTAATAGTTGAACCAAGCATTGAAAATGTACCCTCTTCTTCCTCAGTGGTGCTTCCTGTTTTTTCTGACACCAATTCTATATTTATTAAATTAAGTAAACCGCTGTCATCCAAGTTAAAATGAGCTTTTATCCCTTTACTTTCGGCTCCTTCTTTAGAATGCTTTTCTAAAGCTTCAGCCACACCTGTCAATTTTATAGTTGATAAATTCAAATTTCCAATGGCACTGTAAATACAAATTTTTCCTTTAATAATATGCATTATAATTAAATGACGATTAATTCAGAACAACAACAATGTACTTACTCTATTTCATTAACAGGCAAATGATCTAGTTCTGCATAGTTTACGTGAAATTCGAAATCTTCATTGTGTTTGTTAAATGTAATTATCTTTTTTTGCGGATAAGCATTCATCTTATTAAAAAGAGTTCTTCTAACCTGTAGACAATGTATGTGTAATATTATAATTTAATTTCAATATTCATGATTGAGCATAGAACTGGCATGTAAATGAATAATTGTTACCTGTTTTATTTTGCCATCTGCATTTCTATCAAATACAATTTGAATAGGAAATATAACAGCATCTTTTGTTATAAACTTTTTGACTTTAAAACCTTGACTAAGATCTGCCGCTTTATAAACAGCACCTAATGCAGCAGATTCATCGGTATTCATGTTTTTGGATAAATCTGTTTTGACGTATTCCATCAATTTTTCTTGAATTTTTGGCATACGTGTACCAGCTCCCACCAATATTACTTGAGATATTACATCCATCGTTAAAGCTAAAATAATATTAATTAATAAATTTGTTGTTGTATTTGTTAGTCAAAGCTCTCTCATGTATTTAGAAAATTTACCTGAAGTTTCTAGGGCAATTTTGACAGGATTTGAGACACGTTCAAATAAATCGGAGCAAATACTTTCGAAAGTTTCTCTGGTAACTTGTAATCGAAAATCATAATCATCTATCAGACCTTCGATTTGAGCATAATGATCAGCATTGGCGCTAAGCACATTTTTAACACGTCCAGCCTCTTTAAAGAGTTTTGCCATTGCTCTTGGACTATTGAACACGGAATTAGGAGTTTTATTTAAAGCATCAAACTCTTTAGCCAAATAGTTTTGTAATCTGATTTGCATTTCTAATCCTCCAAGGGTGCGATCGTATCCTACACCCAATATGTTAACATGTGGATTAGTTTCGACAAATCCTTTTTCCTTCGTCTTAACATTTTGATAACTGACTACGGTTGCCGTTGTACTGCTAGCACCCATATCATAAAACATTACATATTGCACAGAGTCATTAATTTCTTTTCTACGAAATATACCATAATTCAATGCAACTGCGGTATAATCATTGATAAGTTGCAATACTTTGATTTTCGCAAGTTCAGCTGCTTGCAACAGAGCTCTTCTTTCAGCTTGATTGAAATATCCTGGTACAGTGATCACCGCTTCATTAACTTTTTGTCCAGCTGAAAATTCTGCAAATTCTTTTCCTTTATGAAGTATCTGTGCGAGTAATTCCTCTGGTGTATGGGTGATATTTTCATAAATTTTAAATGCTATTGTTTGACGTTCATCATCAGCTATAATATCATGATAAGGAAATCTCTTGGAATAAAGTTTAACCATTGGATTATCTATAGATTTTCCTAGAAGATCTAATATGTAAGAGAAAGTGCTTTGTGGAAATCTAAGTCCTACAACTTGCGCATCTTCGCCAAATGTCCGTTCTCCATCTCGAAATGCTATTGTAGCTGGAGTTTTTCTTTTTGACTCCTTATTCAAAGCTATTTCCATAGGTACACCTGGCTACAAAAACATTTTGGAATAATTTTATTATTCAATTTCAACACACACACACACACACACACACATATATATATATATAAAAGCTTAATTATTAATATTATAATTATTAACAATTAAATAAATTTTACGTACAGAAACTATTGCAACTTTCATCCATTCGCTACCAATGTCAATGCTCATGACAGCTATTTCTTCACTTTGACCGATTAAAGCAGCGATTACGGCTACAAATAGCGTTATCGCTGACATTTTAACACACGTGGTTTCCATCTATTTAATATAAAAACGAAACAATTATTAAATAATTATTTTCAACGGTACCGACACACACGAACACGAGGAAAATTACTTTGCTATTAAATGTGGTTATGACTACCGGCAGGCTTTAACAGTTATCCCAACTAGAAATATTACGTATCAAAACTTATTACTTTACCTTTCACTTCTTTTATTCCGAAAATTTCATATAAAAAAGAATAAATGTTATTTTTATATCATTAGGAACGCACAAATATTGTTAACATTACAATGCTAGTTAACAACAAACGTTTTGAACTATCAAAAAACAGAACTCACTCACGACTTTCGTGATATCTCTATGAACCATGTGTTTGTGTGGCATAATATCATTGGTTGCGGATTCTTTAAAGGTGATATTTTATTGGGCCGCGTTGGCAAATCAAAATTGATTAGGACTGACAAAAAATGACGTTTAATCAGATATACAATATAAAATGTTAAGCAATCGCGAACGAATTATCGTATTTTTTTCTCTTATTATTTTGTAATTATTGCAATATTTATTGCATATCAAAACGATGAAAATAAGGAAAAAGAAATAGATGATTATATATATATATTGTTTATGTAAAATAAAATTAAAATTAATAAAATCTTTGTTAAAATAAGCAAATATTCGAAAAGAATTCCAAACAAATTAATAGATATTAATATATAAAATTCAGAAAAGACTGGACAGAATGGATAAAAAATATCTTTCACAACACTGAAAGTAATTATATCTTATGTTTCACAAGTATATATAATACACTTCTTATATTATTAAAACGATTACAAAAATCTATCAGAATATTTCTTTACACGTAATTATTAGTAACTTCATAGATATAAGGAAATTACTACTACTGTATGTACTTTAATGTAATTATTTATAAATAGAGATTATTAACATTTTTATATTCACTTAAATATCATATGAAGCATTAAGATCATCGCATCCACATTTAAATCATTTTTACAATATCTTTGGATTGCAATTTTCAAGGTATGAATTATTAATAGTATTATTACCATACACATCTACATGTAAGTTTTATGCAAGATCAAAAACCAAATAATCCTTTATCCTTGCACTTGTATGATCAGCTGAATATTTGAGATTTCCATCGATCCAAATAAAGTTGAAATATTTATAATGTGCTAGCACATTTTGAAAATCATAATATATTAATAATTAAAAGCAATCCTTTGTGAAACTTTTGTATAGGTTTACCAAAATGTCTCCGTTAATACTGATCTTCAGTTCGGCCAAACTTAAATGTCATAGATCCCAAAAATATAAATACATTTTGTAAAAATAATCCTATTCCGGGCCAGTAATGCTGAGCACCTAAAATGTCATATTTTTTTTTTTAGATATTATTATAAATTTGTTTCTATCATTACTTACTTAGAGCTACAAAGTCTGCAAATAAGATCCAACAGGCTGCAATAACTGCTGCAAAGCCTATGACAAAGCCCACGAATAACCAACTTCTGGCTCCTCTGACTCCTAAGCGCCCACCATTATAATCATCTCCTCTTATTTGAGCGTTTGATACTGAGTTGACCCTGTATTAAAAATAATTTATTTTTAATAACAAATTTAGTTTAAATTTGGACAATAATTGTTTGCATGTATTACTTTATAAAAATAGATCTATTGTTTCATTAGTCTTAATCAATTACATGAAACTTACATAAATAGAGATAATGTACCAAATACTCCACAGACATGATATGCGGTTACCATCTCTGCGGGATATTTTGCATGAGCATCTATTATAATCCACCATCCTGCAAAAAACTGCAACAATGTTTCATGAATAATAAATGGATAATCAATGCTACATGAATTGGTATTATACGATTGAAAATATATATATGACGTCTAATTAAAAAAAAAAAAAATTATATTTTTAGTAATAATTAAAAATGATTAATATTACCAATGTGCTAGCCAATATCGATACTAATGCATTTCGTTTTTCAACTCCTTCAAACCACATGCACGTTGGAATTTGTACATTTTCTAGGCAGGACGTCATTTTTGTTAATTCTTGTTTACTCGACGTAAAAGTTTACTCTGAGAAGCGATAACTAACCTAAAATGACATGTCAACAAGGACTAAAAATAATAACCAAAAATGTTACTAACTTGAAACAACAAATAATGAAGAAGAGAAATCTAATACCTGATTTAACGATTTGTAGCGGTACGACCGATGGTCGCGCCATCTAAGTTACTAGAAGGCTAGGGAACCACGCTAGCAAGTGTGGTCACCAGACGAGTACAGTCTGTGCGTAACCGTTGAGAAGTGTACAAGAAAGAAAAGCAAGTCGCATCCGTTAAATAAAAATCATAAAACAAAATTCAGTCTAATATTATCTTTACTATAGAGAAACCCTCTACAGATTCTTTTAAATACACTCCACCTATTTTTACTGCATTATTTGAAATCAATTCCAGGGAACAAACTGTTTAGAAATTCCTAGCCGGTGGTAGGCTTGTATTTAAATCACTGGAAGAACGAACTTCATTGTTTTCAATAGTTTTCCTATAGGTACATAACCTTAAATTTCATAAAATTTTGATAGACAAACATTATTTATAAGTCGATAAAAATGAATATAAATTCAACAAAAAATGCATTGCGTTCAATTTGTAAATTATTGTTCAGGAAAACATCACCCGTTGTGGTATAGATTATTTATTTTCTAATTGAATTGTAATGATTAACAATTAAATATTTAATATTTTAATATTATCAATACTTTTATATATTTAGTGCTTGACTCCATTATTTACCAATGACTCGTCACAGAATGATGCAGAAATTACAAAAGAAAATAAATTAAAATTACCGGATGTACAAACTATGACATATAGTTATATGGTAAAACAGTCAACTTTAAAAGCAATTAACAATGCTTCTGAACTTTTAACTATTACATTTTTAGCAATAGAAAGTACCAGTCAAGAGTACAGGTGAATATAATTATAGATCACATAATGTTAAATAATTAATATGCATTAATAATATTTACAAGTTTTCTTTCAGGACATCATTAACAAAGTTAATAAACCTTCATAAAGAGTCTATAAATAGTGACATCATTGATTTGCATGAAGACGCAATGGTTCAAATTAGAGATGAAATACAAAAAAAACAAGATATGCTTATGGTAAGAGCTTGAAATTTATTTAATAATTACTTTGCACTTAATATTAATTAATTGTTATCGTTTTTTTTTCTCCTAGCAACTTGTTAGTTTTATGGATTCTGTACGTAAAATGGCAGATTCAGCTACAGAAATATGTTATACATATGGAATGGATAATTTATGTTCTAGCCTTAGTCAAAGGATAGACGATGCAATTAAAAATATGGACAAAGAAATATATAATAATAAAAAATTAGAACAAGAATTCAACTATGTACAACAGCAATATATAATTAATGCTGATAAAGATTGAAAAATATAAACAATTAGGAGTGTTCCTATCGAAAGAAAAATTATATTAAAATATTTTTTTTTATTTAAGATAAATTGTATATAAAGTGGAAGATATAGAAATAATGAAATATGATTTTACTGTATTATTTATCCTTAAAAGAAATATTCAAACATCTAAATGGATTGTCACAATATGTCGACCAGGTACCATTACCAATCCAAGTGCTCTTGCTTCTGTAAGATCTTCGGATAAAAATTCTATACATGATCCCAAAATTACATTAGCATCGCGATCAGTGCAAAGAAATGCACCCGTCAGTACTCTACCATCAGTCATTTTAATTCGCAAATGTCGATTCAACCATCCTCTTAATTTTTGTTTTGCAGGTGACTCCTCACAATTGAAAGTCTATAATTATATACAAAAAATTAGTCAAAAGTACATCCTTTGTAAATAATAAAATATTATAAACGTTGTGGTTATGATATATACAAATTTATGTAATATATAAATTATTCATTTATTTATTTATATAATTAATTACCTCTCCGTTTCCATGAACGTACTCTTCTTTTGACATATTTATTTGATAGTTTATTCTTTCTTTCGCGTTATAATTGTCTTTTTACAAAACTGTAATATTACAAAATATTAGATACTGTTTACTTCATCAGTGTAGCCAAATTAAAAGATTGATAGTTATTTTAGAGTAATATATTTTATCTTGGCCAAAAGAAACTATAATAAGTCAAAACATTGAAAGGCATGTATTCATGATTAAATCGAAGTCACACTTTCCAAACAATGCGTTTGTACCTATCTTCAGTGTGAAAAATGAGCAACTTGATTGGTTTCTTTTCGAAGTGGTTAGAAGTGACTTCTGAATTTAATTGTAATCTTGTTTCATTTTGTTACTGTATTTAAATGAAAACAATTGTTTTATCGAAAATACATTGTTTAATTTAACATGTGCAATTTATTTGGATGCAATATTATTGTGTATAATGATGTGCGTGTAAGATAGTTGACTGACATACTACCACTGACACAGTAAAAGTACATACATTCTAAAGAATTTTTAAATAAACATTTTATATATCTTTATTATACAATTAAAATGCATGAAGCATATAAAAAGACACCTATATTAAATATAACAGTGCAAATAGAGTCTATGTTTGCATATGGTATGTAAAAACTAACCTTATCATAACATACAATGACAATTTATTTATTGTTTCTCATATATTTTTCATATAGCTTAAATACCCGCATATATATTGTTTAAATTTGATCTGAACATTGCATGATTTTAATATTTTATATTTCAGATGACAATTTATTGATTGGTACAAGAGAAGGACAAATTTTTATGTACAATGTTCCTTCTAAATTGGATGAAACTCATAAGTTAGAATTATTACGCCATAGTAAAAATTTTAAAAAGCGCATCACTCAAATAGCTGTTGTAGCGGAATATAATTTATTAATTTTACTTTCAGGTAATACTGCATTGATTTTAAATCGTTCTAACTGTGTTATCAAATAATTAATCTCTTTGTACAGATGGCATAGTTTCTATTCATGATCTCAATTCGTTGAATTTCCAATTAATTTGTCAGTTGCAAAAAACAAAGGGAGCAACGTTGTTCGCTTTAGATGTGAAGAAAGAAGAAAGTTCAACGAATGAAAAAAATACTGTTGTACGCTTATGCGTTGTTGTTAAACGTAAATTGCAACTGTATCATTGGAAAGGCAAAAAATTTGAGGAGTGTGATAATTTTGAATTAACAGTACCAGACATACCACGTGAATTATCATGGTATTATTATTTATTATCCCTTAACATATTACCAAATACCTATTGAAATTATTTAAATGTATTTTATATGCAGGTGTGGAGAAATTCTAATATTAGGATTTCGTGGTTTATCCTATACTATTTTGGAATTAAATGGAAAAGCTAAGGAACTGTTTCCTACCGGGAAATCACCAGAGCCCAGTGTTACTAAATTATCAGATAATTCTTTCGTATTAGGAAAAGATTTATGTTCTATTGTCATGGATACTAAAGGAGATTTGAAGCAGCATAATCCTATTAAATGGTCAGATACTCCAAGTGCCATAGGTACAAATTTGTATTTGATATGAACAATGAGTTAAAGAAGGAAAGAGTATTATTTAATTATTTACAATTTTTTCTTTTTAGCTTGGGATGACCCTTACTTACTTGGTATTGTACATGACAGATTAGAAGTATATACTTTGGAAGGTTGCTTACACATTCAAACGATCAAGGATTTAAATAAAGCTAGACTTATATGTAGATGTAGGCAAGGCAAAGTCTTTGTAGCATCTATGAGTAGTGTATGGTGTGTGAGGGCTGTTGATGTAACTCAACAGATTAGAACTTTACTGGAACAAAATCAATTTCAATTAGCATTGAAATTAACAGTATGTGTAAATCTTCTATTCATTGTATTCTAAATGTCTTTTTTTTTTTAATTAAATTTAAAAAGTAGTACATTACTTAAATATATATTTATATTTTTGTAGAGTTTATCAGATATAATAGAAGAAGAAAAGGCCAAACAAACATACAAAATACAAACTCTATATGCGCATCACTTGTTTTATGAAAAAAAATTTCAAGAAGCTATGAATTTATTTTTGGAACTTAGAACTGATCCTTACGAAGTGATAAGATTATTTCCTGACTTAGTAACGCCATCGAGTAATAGTCACGAGGTCAGCACTTCAGCAACGAACTTACCAAAACTTCCAAACCATGATTTAGAAAAAGGTTTATGTGCATTAATAATGTTTCTAACAGATGTTAGACACAAATTATTAAGCGACACAAAAACAAAAGATAAGGATAATCATAAAGATAAAAATGTAATGGAAAGTGAAAAAAATCTGACTCCCGTAGCTACTGAGCAATTGTTAAAAATAATTGATACTACTCTACTGAAATGTTATTTACAGGTAAAAAGTAAACATAATTTGTTTAGAATTTTTTTCAAATCCTATACAAAATTTTATGATTTTACAGACGAACGATGCATTGGTAGCGTCTTTACTAAGATTAAATCATTGTCATTTGGCAGAAGCTGAAAAGACATTACTTATATATCAGAAGTATCCAGAACTTATTATATTATATCAAACAAAAGGACAACATAGAAAGGCTTTAGAGCTATTAGAAAAGCATGCCAAAGAAAACGATTCTAGTTTAAAGGGAACTGAAAGAACTATCCAATATTTACAGCATCTTGGCAAAGATCATATGGATTTAATTCTTAAATTCGCAGGTTGGGTTTTAGAAGAGGATCCTGAACAAGGACTTAGAATATTTATGGAAGATATACAAGTACGTTACTGTGTATTACTTATTTAGTATATTTTTTACTGATACTTCTTGTCTATTTTTAGGAGGTCGAGCAATTGCCCAGACCAAAGGTGTTGGATTATCTGCTACGTTGTCACAAAGATTTGGTTATAACATACTTGGAACATGTGGTGCATATATGGGAAGATACAAATCCATTATTTCACAATGTTTTAATACATCAATATAAGGAAAAAAGTCTAATTTCTATGAATGAAAATGCAACACCGGCAGAAAAAGAAATATCCCATCATACAAGACAGAAATTACAACAATTTTTGGAGAAATCCGTGTACTATACACCAGAGACAATATTGGTGCATTTCCCGTTTGACTGTTTATTCGAAGAACGTGCAATTATTTTAGGAAGACTTGGCCGTCATCAACAAGCTATATCAATATATATTAATCTTTTGAATAATGTACAAGGTGCAATAGAATATAGCAATAACGTATATGAAAGATGTCAAAGTGAGTACACACATGGATTCTTATTTAAAAGAATATTCTTTTCATTTAGCTGAAAATAATAATTATCAAATTTTGCAAAGATGAAGAGAAAGCGGATAAACAAAAAAAATCTGATGGAGCAGACGAGGTTTATGTAATGCTTATTAATCAACTATTAAAACCTGACAATGCAGGAGCTCTAATGGCCGGTATGTTATTTATTGATAATTTATTATTTAATATATAATAATTAAAATATATATTGTTATGTTTTCATTATATTACAGGTTGTAATACAAATGTACAACGTAGTGCACAACCGGATCCAGAAATGGCATTGCATTTACTCGAAGAACATGCTTCAAAAATAAATCCATTAAAAGTTTTAGAAATTCTACCGGATACAGTACCGATTGGTAGAATAAAACGTTTTTTAGAAGTTAGTCTTCAAAATAATTTAAATACAAGACGTAAGACTCAAGTTTTAAAAGGCTTACTTTATGCGGAACATTTGCAAGTACAAGAACAACGTATGCATTATGAGTCACAGAGTGTTCTTATGACAGAATTTAATATATGCCCTGCATGTAAAAAACGATTCGGCAATCAAAGGTTTGTATTATTTTGTATTTTCTACAGTCGAAATGTATGAATCTAAGAAGATATTATCTATTCTTTTTTATAGTGCATTCGCAAGATATCCCAACGGAGATATCGTGCATTATTCGTGTCAAGATCGTAAAGGATGAACAAATATTGTAGCGAAATTATTACAGATAATATACGTATGTGTATATATATATATATATATTTATATAGATATAAAAATGCTCTTTTCTTTTTATCAAGTAAAAAGGCCGCTAATGTTTTATTTTTTGTTTTCAAAATATTAATAACTATTAAATACCAAATGATGTATTAATAATATGCTGTATGATATTGTGTAAGTTTCCAATTGATAAAAAAGAGAGAGAGAGAGASACAGAGAGATGAATAATTAATACTTTCAAGAACTACTTAATATTTTGTATTTATTTGGAAACATGTTTTTTCTATAATTACTATAATAAAAATGATAGATGTTGATTTATATTTTCCATGATCATAAAAAAAAAAAAAATTGGAAAAATTAAATCAACAAAGAATATATAGAAGATGGGGCGTGCCCGATCCAGAATGTGTTATAAACAGGGCCGATGATGTCATAGCCGATGGCTTGTATTCCTACGCCTGCACGGCAAGCATGCAGGTACATACAAGTACCGATGCATCTACCGGTCTGAATGCATGTTACCGGTTTCCGATTTTTGTAGACGTACATTGAAATGTAATTTAATAATTATTACAGAAATTCAATCCTCCTTCCTGAGAGAACAGATTGAACCATTACAAGTACCGTTATCTTACTTTAATAACAACATCTAAACTTAATATGTTTAATTTTAACAGAATTCATGTGTAACCAAAATTTATATTTATGTAACGTGAGTAATGAAAAGTAACGTGTTTTATTTAGGATTAAAAGATAGATACAATTATCTTCATTGTTTCAATATAAACCTACGATGTATGTAGAAGATAGATATCAAATTAGTAATTACGCCAATTATATATAAGTAAGCTTTTGTTGCTAGTAGCATTATACTGAATGCAATCGAACACACCTTACTATTTTGAATTGAAAATAATATTATGTATTATATATATATATATGTTATTGTTTACAAAGAAAAGTGTCATATAAAATAGCTTATTTATACTAGCATTTATTCGACCTTTCGATATATTTATCGTAAGACAAAAATAAACACGAAAGCATTTTTTATAATTTCTTTTCGAAATGACTTCATTATTGCAAAATGAATCTTGATAAGGTAGAGCAGGACATTTTCGTAGTTGAACGAATCAGCGAAGTCGGTGAGCGGGACTAGTTGACGACGGCGTAGGTCGACGCCGTGCGCGGTCAGTCGGTTGCGCGCCGGTCGAGTGTGCGGACGGATTTGTCGTCGGTGGTTTATTTGGTGTACTTGGGCGGGATTTTATGCGAGTTGTGGGATCGAACAGTGTAGCAGGGTGTCCCTTCGTAAGGGTAAGTGCAACTAATCAAAGAGTTTCATTTTAAAAAAGGTAAAATCGATTAAAATTGTCTATCGGTTATCGCGAGACGGCCAGATCGTCGACATATAAAAATGGCGTGCGGCAATCATGGGAGTTTCCTATCTCTCTCTCTCTCTCTTTTTCATTTGATTCTATTTATCGTTTATTTCAATACTTTTAATCATCCTTACGTATTGAAAATGCACAATATTGCGTAGGTGTGAATCGGTCATCGCGAAAGAATGTTATTCTGCGAAAGAGTATTTTGTGCTTGGTTGTGATTCGCATCGTTCCTTGGCATCGATTCCACCGGGCGAACGTGAGGGGCAAAGAGTGCCCCTCTCTTTCTCCATTTCTACCTTCCAAATGAAATCGCGTATCGTATTTCTCCAGCATCGTCTTAAACCTATTAAATGGCATTTACGATAGGTAGATTTTCGCCGACGAGGAAGTAAATAAGTGCTTCCTCTTGATACTCCGTTAGAGAGATATCGAACATGTTCCATCCCTCTCCCTCGTTCGCTTTGTTCACCTGTCAAGACATGGACCGAGAGCCGTCGTCGTCGTCGTCGTCGTCGTCGCTCACCAACCGTTGACCTAATTCTCGCAGTTCTTCCCATCGGGGATATCTCTCTGTGGAGGCAAGCAAGCAGCAAGCAGGTCGCTTTTACTCGTCGATGCGTGAACTCGTAAACTCGCGCTTTCAGTCATCCGCGTCCGGTCGTTGATCGATTCGCCCTATTCTCTTTCTCTTCCCTTCTTTCAAGAGGAGCTAACTGCTAAAGGGAAGGACTTTTATAATGGCTCTTCTTTAATCAACGTCTATGCAAGACACTTGCATCATCTTCTTCCTCCTGTGCAACAACTCGACTCACAATTAATTCAAATCGTACGTTATCTATTTACGTTTGATGTGGATTCTATGTCGAAATAATCAAAATGTTTTCGAAGAATTTTCTTTAACGATGTGTCCTACGTTTATTCTTGCAACATAGGCAAGAAGTAGAATTTCAAATGCGACGACGATCGTTCACGACGTATGTAGAAATACAACCGGAGGCATTATTAGTTACCGTCTTTGACCATTTCAACAATGCTCGCTACGCTCGTCTTCTTGTTTTTTCTTTTCCTTTCTTTTTTTTTTCTTTTTGGTGTCTATAGATAGCATTTACCTCTCATAGTTAGCGTTTCTCTCTTCATTCGTCGTGTACGATCGATTTCGTCACTATGCTGGATTCGGATCTGACAATGAGTCACTGTCAAAAGCGTGCTTGCATTAAGTGACAGTAAAACGTTAAGGTCATCAACTTAGTTGAACTAAACGATCGACCTGACTTTTGACAAATGACGAGAGAGAAGGAATCGTGCCGAGTAGATTTTCTTAGATTATCGCCCACTCGCACCCACTCGCACCCACTCGCACCCACTGTGGCTTCTTCGGTATCGTTGACCTCTCTCCATCTCTCGTGTCTTCATTTTGTTGAAAGCGTTAATAAGAATCGGTATCGTCTTCCTTTCGTTCATCCCCCGTTTTCGTTCGTATGAACGAGTTTAATCAATTCTCTTCGGGTCTCGTGTTTACAGTTACGTCACCGACGAGCGCCCCATGGGTGTGAACGTCTTTGGAATATTTGAATAAATAATTTATTTACTCCGGTAATCTGTTCTATTCGGAAGTGAATAGAATGCGCCCTCGAGAGCATCGACGCGATGACGGTAATCGTGATATCATCGAGTGAACGAGGAGAGACATCAATTTTGCTATCCTTCGTCATTTAACGCAGCGATTCTCAACCTATCTGCCGATCGATCAAACGCATTACCTGTTTACCTATGTATATGTTTAATTTATTATTTTAAAGATACGTCTTGTACTTGCAACAACATTTTACAATAACTTTTTTTTCTCCAAATATTTCTACACTTTTTACGTATCAACGTAAAGTAGCAGTAAAATCATTTCGTAGGCTGTAGGTTGAAAAATGCTGACTTAACGTTCCCCTTCTCTCTCCTCGTCTCTCTCTCTCTCTCTCTCTCTCTCTCTTACTGTTGGTTTATTTTTTAAATTCTCATTTTTATCTTTTCTACTTCTAATCATCTTACGGCGAGAACGGAGTGTTTGTTTAACTGGTTATTTGAAATGGCGTATTCGGTGATGTACGAAATGAACTTTTAGTCGAGTTTCCGTTCGTCGAAAGGTTCCGAAAGGTTCCGAAGGTTCCGAATTGACATAGACTTTAATTAATTGCCCTGACAATTCGGACGTCCGTCTTTAATCGAGCAAATTTGCCTAGATGCGTTTCGTACTCGCATTACAGAGTATATATAACTTATAACTTGCATACGTGGAAGAAGAGTTAAAAAGGTCGTAAAAACAAGCCGCCTATGCTGTGGTCCCCGCGTTGAACGAAGAAGTATGAACAGTTCTTTCAAGCTGAGGAACCGCGAGTAAAAAGAACTGACGTCAGTTAAATGTCGTACCGTTAATCCGTTCTACGGATGGATATGTAACTTCGTAAGACCGTCCAGAAGAATGATCAATTGTAGTTGCCATTTCAAAACTCCGTTATGTTCGTTCATATTTTTTTTTCTTCTTTTTCTATAATATAAATATTTGATTTTAATTTTGATATTTGGCCAAAATAAAGGAACGGAACTCTTTCGAGTTGGTTTCATGGGCGTGACACTTTTTTGTTTAATCTTTAACTTTTCTTACATTGGTACGTTCTACGATAAGAGAAGAAAGATTTCAAAAGAGAGCGTGTACGTGAGTAATTTTTCACGAAATATTAATATTTTCGAACATCTCCAACGTAGTAGTACATAGATGCATTTTTAATTTTATCTTTTTTTATTATTTCGCAAAAGCCATTAGTCTTATTGTTAGTTAATTGCAATGATTTCAAGGATACGTTGCATAATTTGCATATACATCTTTGCCTGTTTTTGTAAGAGTGCATACATCTGGCAATAAAAAAGTAACTTTAAAAGTAATGTATCCGATGCGTCGTTGTAACCTCGATGCGTCGATCGACCGCAAAACGTTAACCGTTCTTTATGGTATCGACGAACAACTCATTTCGAAGGATATTCAATGCAATCAAACAACACAATCAATAACTCTGATAGTACTTGCAAGTTCCAATTTTAGACTCCCCTATTGGTTAAATGAAATGTATCTTTTTTCTTTCTCAGAAATGAAACTTATTAAGGAACAATAATTATAACATTTTATAAAAATACATGCAAAAAAAATAGAGAATAGAGATAGAGAAAGAGAGTGGTAAAGATAGAATCAACGATCGATCGATATCCCCTAAATAATTGTTAATTAATCAATGGGAATGTGTATTGTTGTTTAAAATCACCTAGTATATGATCGGAGTACCGTCCTCTTCGAAATTCACCTTCAGACTGGCACGTTGTCCTCTATCAAAATTCTTATATGTAATATTGTTTATATGACTTTTCAAACATCGCACGTGTGTACAACAGTAATAATATTCCGAATAAAGAGAATTTAAAATTATTTATATAATAATTACATTAGAATGCAAAAAATACTAACATTAGAACGTTTTTATCTTAATTTGTATTTGTTACTAATAGTATACCCGTTATACACATGTGTAGTGTTCGGAAAGTCATATAAACAACATTGAATATAAGAAATTTTGATAGAATACAATTCGTCAGTCTGAAGGTGAATTTCGAAGAGGACGGTACTCCGATCATATACTAGGTGATTTTAAACAACAATACAAACTTCTATCTATTAAATAACAATTATTTTAATACTCTAATGCATCCTATTTATATTACAGCATAATTTAACTCTCGAAGTCATCCCTGCGCAGGTGTGATAAAATAATTACAATAGAATGAAAAAAAAAATACTAAAATTAGAACGTTTATAATTTTAAATTGTATTAAATTGTATTAATTAAGTGGGTTATATAATATCTAGCAAAAGAGTAGCAATGTATGATTTTAAAGGACACGCCCACTGTACATATGGATCAATGAATTATTTTCTACATGATAATACGAGTTTCACTTTTATCGCGCTTCGAGGCCACGCATATTTTTTTTTTTTTTTTTTTTTCTATAATTATTTTCTAATAATGAAGAATCGGCTGAAAGTAAGAACGATATCGAAACAGAACACATATTTCGATATCGTTGAGTTTCAAAGAAAGTTTTCCTTATCTGTTGATGATAGATAAACGATACGCTCGAGAGTCTTTAGTTCGTCGAATTCCTCGAGGATAACGAGGAGTGTTATTAAGGAATCTCGATAATTTCCTACGATATTTTTAGGATTGACAATAATAGAACATATCGATTCAATTTCTAAATGAAATATCGATGAGATGGAGGAGTAATTAATCGAAGATACAAGGAAGGGAAAACAACAAGTTAATCGAAATTTCCAATAGGCTAGCGCTATTAAACAAAAAATACATAGATCGATCATTCGTTGATTCTTTGTCTAGATATCGAAGAAAAGATATTTCTTAATACATTGAATGCTTTCTCAATTACATTTTAAAACCTAAATGTAATGAATTGTATTTTACAGAGAAATAAAATCGTTGCAAGTAATTCTTGTTGAACCCTCTCACCGGTCAGACGAAAATCTGTGTTAAACGGTTGTTAAACTAATTGTAGACTTTTGAATTATCTACTATTCGTTGACCCCTGAAAGTTTGCAAAAGAAATAGGACTATCGCTTAGATAGGCGAAGGAAATATTTCAAGGATATACTTCGATACTAATTTGTAGTTTAAAAGGGAACCTTCCGTTGAAGTAAATGACAGAGAGCAACCATGTCAGGTCAGCGTTGATTAACTCAAATGCGGATATGACGTAGCTTTGCGTACACCGTTGACCACCGAGCACCACGAATGGCTTCCAGACGAATAGCCCTTTCTCGTTCCTCCATTTATAATATTCTAGATCCGTGTCATTTTATAGATCATTATATTCTTCGTGTGCTTGTACGAACGAGAACAGATTTGATAAAGCACACGTTGCTTCATTTTTTCTTTCATTCACGCATGCGATTATTTCATTCACGTATTTTTTGACAACTCATGGCACGTGAAAAGATCGCTCCTCGATCTAATAATTGTAAAGGAAAAGAACAAAATAATCATTATACATAACTAGATATATATTCCTGTGCCGAAAGAAAAAAAGATAGCTTCGATCTTTCGATTCAAGGACACGTCCATCGAGTGTATTTATAAACTGTGATTAATTTAGTCTTCTTCTGTGGAAAGAGTAAGAAGAAGAAGAAGAAGAAGAAGTCGAATATATTTAATCAGGATGTGATTAATATTCAACTTTTGTAATATCTACGGTGACATTTACTTTTCTATTATCAAGAAACTAGAGAGACGTATAGCACGTAGACACACGCGTTTAAACATTATGCTTAACGTAATTATCATTTTAGATTGAACTTACTCTTCAATAATAATTGACACGATAATAGTATTGTATTTACTTTGAAATAGAATAACGAAGGCTTAGTAAAACGGGTTCCATAATGGTGACCCTAATGAAGGTTTTTAAACTCATAGTGTTGCATGGCAAAGGAGATAGCACAAATAAGCTTTTGTTTACCGCGCGGTGTCTTCGATCGCTCGCATCGCCTGTTTTTTAATAAACCATAAGACAAAAGAGATCATTCATATGCGTTGGTTGGTCTAATGGAAAATGAAAGACAACGCGCATCGTCGTTATTGGAAAGGGGGGAGAGAGAGAGAGAGAGAGAGAGAGAGAGAGACGGATAGTTTGTAAGGGATGCTTTCTCAAGGTAGTTTTCCAAGTGCAGGCCAGTTGGTGGTTCCGCCTTTCCGCAGGTGTAGAACGTGTTCGTTCGTGGATACTGGCGCCACAGCGACTCCGGTTAGAGGAAAATCAATAGTATAACGCAGTGTGTGTTGTGTGGTGTGCGGTGGTGTGCGGTGCGGTGCGGTGTGTATGTTCGACTTAGTTTAGAGCTCGACGTTACGCTCTGTTATACAAGCCTATGAGTTAACTCTTCTATTTTCTTTCCTTTGAAGGAAACCGCAACTCTCGGTAAACTCGTGTGTAACACGCGAAGCCCCGTTTTAATATGGGCATTGATACGCACAGAGATGAGATTATGCAACGAATTATGCGATAAAACAGAAAGAACCTTTTGTAAATGTCGCAAAGGGAATAATCCAAGCACACCGGTTGTTCGATATTCGTGTCTGTGGACCTTGACGATTCGTTTACAATTTACATCGTTAACATTGCAGTACATTTAAATGCTTCGATCCCGAGTGTTTTAAAGAGTCAAAGGAGATCGACCTCGTTTTCAACGCGTGTCGTCGCGCAATGAACAACGATGCTGCTGAGCATGCGCCAAACAATCGACATTGTTGCGACTCGTTCTTCGATATTATGGATAACAACAAAATATTTTCTCCCTTCTTTCAATAATAAGAACTAAAATCATTCGATCGGCCGAGTAAACTTTACTTCTGCCCGGTTAATCGTGTCATTCACATTGTGATTCACATTTCATCCCGCCCACATTACGCCTTGTAAAGACATTAATTTGTATGTTCCCCCTTCCATCCCTTCACCCCTCATACACCCCTCATACACCCCCTTTCTATCACTCTGTCTACTCGTAGTACCGTTTGTCATTAAAGTATGACAGTACTTGCGTAATTGCTCTTAATTCCGAGTAAGTGACTATCAGACTTTTAAGAATGACATTTTTTCCAATTTTGTTTCGTTGCATTCGCGTAAGTTCTTTCAGCAACATTTTCTCCAATCGTACAACGTTCTTCGTGTCGAAGATGGATTGGATTGTGTATACATTGATCGCTACCAAATGCGAACCATTTGTGAGTCTTATGTCGAACTACTGATATAAACGTACTCTCGACGTGTTATAAATGCGCGATTAACATCGGTTGGCCTCGTTTGGTATTATGTATACCACCGTATATTTTCATTGATATCTTATATTTGATTTCGTTCGATTACAGAGCGTGGTTATATTTGTAAAAGAAGTTATATTATATTTGAGGCGTCACACGATTAGCTCGATGATGAATTACTTCTTTCGAAGGATAATTTTAGCTGCCGACTCAATTCCGATCAATTTTTTCTTCCTTCGCTTGCTTCTCTCTATCTAATAAGAAAGACGATATAATATTCGTGAGGATGAGTAAGATATATTTATGTCGCTAAATCTTATTTCATTTCAACGTAGAGCAGTTTGACTATAAAGTTTACCGACAAAACAAGCGACGCCCATATTGGTTTACTGCGGTTTTCCTTGTGTACGCATCCAGTTAGAACAGGTAGACCATCGGCTTACTTGTCTCCATTCGTTTGTACAAATTTTTAGTTAAAACGAACAAAAAAAAAAAAATACAAGATTCTACGCCACTGATTGTGATTTTACCTGAATGTAATTTACTGTTGGAAGGCTCGATGCGCGCTCTCCCGCTATTTGCTGTGTGTATTTCGCACGTGTGACATCATGCGTGTGATGTAATCGTACGGTTGTGCACTGAGAGAGGGGCTCCTACATGCTTTGAGCGCGTAACGTAATGTGTTATTAAATGAATGTACATAAAATAATTTATGTAGGTACAGTATACGTATTCATATACACATGTGTAAATGAGATGATAGGCGGCGTGTGTGTTGATGTATCGAATGTACTCGCTGACCGTACGAAAGGCACTCTTTGAAAACCACCGTCCCCTCCAGTATTTACGCTCGATATTTTGATAAGATATTTTAGTTACATTGACACACCACCACGGGTTACTTCATATGGGATCTATTATATTTTGTAACGATTATTTAAGTATACTATAATAATGTTCCTTGATAATTGCCGATGACTCATCGTTGAATTCTCCCGCGTTATGAACGTTTCTTATCATCATTGAAATATATTTTACTGTAAAACGCTAATTGTTTCTTTTTGCGAGAAAAGACCTTGGTTTTGGTCGGTGCACACTGCATCCTTGTTACCATGATTTCTATTCGAGGTCATAACGAGCAACGTTGTACTGGTTAGAGCTGTTATTAAATTACACAACGTGTTATACTTACATAGTACGTAAGAAGCAAAGATAAGATTACCTTGCAACTCTTATCTTTGTACGCGTACAACATAATAAAAATGAATAACTTAACTTCAAATGATTGAAGGAATAATGAGTGTGATTTTTGTTTAGAACCGCCCTCTCTAGGTGTAAGGAGATTGTGAGCTGTTGGTCCGATTGACAAAATGACGACCGACATCTCGGTAGTACGCGGGGGTTGGGACCCTACGCTGCAACAAGAGATTGTCGATGAGTACGAATACGACGGAGGAAATTCGAGCTCGAGACTTTTCGAACGCTCGCGCATCAAAGCTTTAGCTGGTATGTTCTATTTTATACTATTTATACTATTTATATTTTTTCACGTGCTTTAAATGTAACCACGCGAAAGATATTGGATGCTTCGTACACCACATCCGCATCCTTCTTTGATAATGGGAACTACATTAAGTTGCATACTTCCGCGATATCCATAAATGCATGTACAACATATCGATCGAGTTTAGTAGCCCATTAACATTCTCTCCTATAGGGTGTCTTTCTATTATTTGTATTATTTCAAAATGAATTACGATAATGTCGTTTTCAATCTCCGAGGTAAAGTGACATTTCTATCTAATATATTTTTGTTATTTATCCTTGTACTTCTTTTCGTAGGTGAACGAGAATTAGTACAAAAGAAAACCTTTCAAAAATGGGTAAACTCTCATCTTGTACGATGTTCCTGCCGCATCGGCGATTTATACGTGGATCTTCGAGATGGTAAAATGCTGATAAAACTGTTGGAAATCTTATCGGGGGAACGTTTGCCACGACCAACCAAAGGAAAAATGCGAATTCATTGCTTGGAGAATGTCGACAAGGCATTGCAATTTTTACGAGAGCAAAGAGTTCATCTTGAAAATATGGGCTCGCACGACATAGTCGATGGTAATCCGCGACTTAGTTTGGGCCTGATTTGGACTATTATTTTACGATTTCAAATTCAGGACATTACGATTGAAGAAACGGACAATCAGGAAACGAAATCCGCAAAGGATGCTTTGCTTCTTTGGTGTCAGATGAAAACGGCTGGCTATCACAATGTCAATGTTAGAAATTTTACTACTTCTTGGCGCGATGGTTTAGCCTTTAACGCTATTATTCACAAACACCGTCCAGACTTAATACAATTCGACAAATTGTCCAAATCCAATGCTATTTATAATCTTAACAATGCATTTAACGTTGCCGAAGACAAACTCGGTCTTACAAAATTACTGGATGCTGAGGATATCTTTGTCGACCATCCGGACGAGAAATCGATAATCACTTACGTGGTAACATACTATCATTACTTCTCTAAGATGAAGCAGGAGACCGTTCAAGGCAAGAGGATCGGTAAGGTTGTTGGTATCGCTATGGAGAACGATCGTATGATACACGAATACGAAAGTTTGACCAGTGATTTATTACGATGGATCGAAGCGACCATAGAAGCCCTCGGCGATCGTAGATTCGCCAATTCCTTGGTGGGAGTTCAATCACAACTTTCTCAATTCTCGAATTATCGTACGGTCGAGAAACCACCTAAATTCGTTGAAAAGGGTAATCTTGAAGTATTATTATTTACGCTGCAATCAAAGATGCGTGCCAATAATCAAAAACCATACACGCCGAAAGAGGGTAAAATGATATCGGATATAAATAAAGCTTGGGAGAGATTAGAAAAGGCCGAGCACGAACGAGAATTAGCTTTGCGCGAGGAATTGATTCGTCAAGAGAAATTGGAACAATTGGCGGCGAGGTTTAATCGTAAAGCCAGTATGAGAGAGACTTGGCTATCGGAAAATCAACGATTGGTCTCTCAAGATAATTTCGGTTTCGATCTTGCTGCTGTCGAAGCGGCTGCTAAGAAGCACGAGGCTATTGAAACGGACATCTTTGCTTACGAGGAACGTGTACAAGCTGTTATGGCGGTATCGCAAGAACTGGAGGCAGAGAATTATCATGACATCGAACGAATCAATGCGCGAAAAGACAACGTCTTACGTCTTTGGAATTATCTTTTGGAATTGTTACGAGCAAGACGATCAAGATTAGAATTATCATTGCAACTTCAACAAAACTTCCAAGAGATGTTGTATATTCTCGACAGCATGGAAGAAATAAAATTGCGTTTATTGACCGACGATTATGGAAAGCATCTAATGGGAGTCGAAGATCTTTTACAGAAGCATTCCCTCGTCGAAGCCGATATCAATGTCTTGGGAGAAAGAGTAAAGGCAGTCGTTCAACAGACGCAAAGATTTTTGGAACACGGAGATGGATATCGACCTTGCGATCCTGCGATCATAGTCGAGCGAGTTCAACAACTGGAAGATGCCTACGCCGAATTGGTACGCTTGGCTGTAGAACGACGCGCGAGATTAGAAGAATCTCGCAAACTATGGCAGTTCTATTGGGACATGGCCGATGAAGAGAATTGGATTAAAGAGAAAGAACAAATTGTGTCTACTGGAGATATCGGCCATGATTTAACTACCATTAATTTGTTACTATCCAAACATAAAGCTTTAGAAAATGAAATTCAATCGCACGAACCGCAACTGATGTCTGTAGCAGCTATTGGCGATGAATTGGTGCGACAGAAACACTTTGGCGCCGATCGTATCCGCGATAGACTTCAAGAAATCTTGGGAATGTGGAATCACCTTTTGGATCTTGTTGCATTCAGAAGGAAACGTTTAGAGGAGGCCGTCGATTATCATCAATTAATCGCAGACGCGGACGATATCGATATTTGGATGTTGGATACGCTTAGACTCGTATCGTCGGAAGATGTTGGCAGAGACGAGGCCAATGTACAGTCGTTATTGAAGAAACACAAGGATGTAACCGATGAACTTAAAAACTATGCTACTACCATTGATCAACTTCATCAGCAAGCATCTGGTCTTGGAGAACGGGATGCTAAATCGCCAGAAGTTGTAGAAAGACTTGCTTCGATCGACTCCAGATACAAGGAATTATTGGAATTAGCTAAATTACGTAAGCAAAGGTTATTAGATGCGTTGTCCTTATACAAATTGTTCAGCGAATCCGATGGTGTCGAGCAATGGATCGGTGAGAAGAATAGGATGTTGGATACGATGGTTCCAGCTAAGGATATCGAAGACGTTGAGATCATGAAACATAGGTATAACGGTTTTGAAAAGGAAATGAATGCAAATGCGTCACGAGTAGCAGTAGTCAATCAATTGGCGAGGCAGCTATTACACGTCGAACATCCAAACTCGGAACAGATAGTAGCTCGTCAAAATGAGTTGAATCAAAAATGGGCAGAATTGCGAGAAAAGGCAGAAGGTAAACGCGAAGAACTTAACTCTGCTCACGGAGTACAAACCTTCCACATCGAATGCCGCGAAACTGTATCCTGGATCGAAGATAAAAAACGAATTCTACAACAAACTGATAGTTTGGAAATGGATCTAACGGGTGTTATGACGTTGCAACGTAGATTAAGCGGTATGGAACGCGATTTAGCTGCCATACAAGCCAAACTCGATGCATTGGAGAAGGAAGCACAGATGATCGAACAGGAACATCCGGAAGAGGCGGCTGTTATCCGAGAAAGAATAGCACAAATTCATTTGATATGGGAACAGTTAACGCAAATGCTTAAGGAACGCGATGCCAAACTCGAGGAAGCTGGTGACTTGCACAGGTTCTTACGCGATCTCGATCACTTCCAGGCTTGGTTGACTAAAACGCAGACCTCCGTTGCCAGCGAAGATACACCGACAAGTTTGGCCGACGCCGAGAAATTACTTACTCAACATCAAAATATTAAGGAAGAAATTGACAATTATACCGATGATTATCAAAAAATGATGGAATATGGTGAAAGATTAACGAGCGAAGCTGGAGATGGTGACACGCAATACATGTTCTTGCGAGAAAGATTAAACGCCTTAAAAATGGGTTGGGAAGAATTACACCAGATGTGGGCTAACAGGCAAAACTTATTGTCGAACTCACTCAACCTTCAAGTATTCGATCGCGATGCTCGACAGGCAGAGGTACTTTTGTCACAACAGGAACACACTCTTGCAAAGGACGAGACGCCAGCGAACTTCGAACAAGCTGAGCATATGATTAAACGTCACGAAGCATTTATGAACACAATGGATGCGAATGACGAGAAAATCAATTCCGTAGTACAATACGCTGGAAGGCTCGTCGACGAAGGACACTTCGCTTCTGACAAAGTAAAGAAGAAAGCTGAAAACATAAATGAGCGTAGGCGAGTCAATCGCGAAAAAGCTAATCAATTGATGGAAAAATTAAAGGACCAACTTCAACTTCAAATGTTTTTACAAGACTGCGAGGAATTGGGTGAATGGGTACAAGAGAAACATATCACTGCTCAAGATGAAACTTACCGTAGCGCGAAAACGGTGCACAGCAAATGGACGCGTCATCAAGCGTTCGAGGCCGAAATTGCGAGCAACAAAGATCGCTTGCAACAATTACAGAAAGCCGCGGACGAATTGGTTCAACAGAAGCCCGAATTTGTGGAGCTCATCAAACCGAAAGTAGCCGAGTTAGGTGATCAATTTACCGATCTTGAAACTACCACCCACGACAAGGGTGAACGTCTCTTCGATGCCAATCGCGAAGTGCTGATACATCAAACGTGCGACGACATTGATTCGTGGATGAACGAGTTGGAAAAACAAATAGAAAGTACCGATACCGGTTCGGATTTGGCATCTGTGAATATCTTGATGCAGAAGCAACAGATGATTGAGACTCAAATGGCAGTGAAAGCACGACAGGTTACAGAATTGGACAAACAAGCAGAGCATCTACAACGTACCGTACCGGATGATAAGATGGAAGAGATCAAGTGTAAGAAAGAAAAGGTTGCGCAAAGATTTGCACAATTAAAGGCACCTTTGATAGATCGGCAAAGACATCTTGAGAAAAAGAAAGAAGCCTTCCAATTTAGGCGAGACGTCGAAGATGAAAAATTATGGATAGCAGAAAAGATGCCGCAAGCTACGAGTAACGAATACGGTAATTCCCTCTTCAATGTACACATGCTTAAGAAGAAGAATCAATCGCTGCGCACGGAGATCGATAATCACGAGCCTCGAATCAATTTGGTATGCAATAATGGACAAAAATTAATCGACGAAGGTCACGAGGACAGTTCTGAATTTAATAGGCTCATTTCGGAATTAACGGAGAAGTGGAAGGAATTAAAAGACGCGGTAGACGACAGAAACAAGCATTTACTTCAAAATGAAAAGGCACAACAGTACTTCTTCGATGCCACCGAGGCAGAATCTTGGATGAGCGAACAAGAATTGTACATGATGGTCGAAGATCGTGGCAAGGACGAAATCTCGGCTCAAAATCTTATGAAAAAACACGAATCTTTGGAACACGCCGTCGAAGATTATGCCGATACAATTCGTCAACTTGGCGAAACTGCTAGACAATTGATAAATGATCAACATCCATTAGCTGATCAGATCGCGGTGAAACAATCGCAGGTAGATAAATTGTATGCCGGCTTGAAAGACCTTGCCGGTGAACGTCGTGCTAAATTGGACGAGGCTCTTCAATTGTTCATGTTAAATCGAGAGGTTGACGATTTGGAACAGTGGATCGCAGAAAGAGAACTGGTAGCCGGTAGTCACGAGTTAGGCCAAGATTACGATCACGTTACTCTTTTGTGGGAAAGATTTAAGGAGTTCGCACGTGATACCGAAGCAATTGGTTCAGAAAGAGTTGCTGCGGTTAATGGTATTGCCGATTCGTTAATAGCAAACGGACATTCGGATGCTGCTACGATAGCCGAATGGAAAGACGGCTTGAACGAAGGTTGGCAAGATCTGCTCGAATTAATCGAAACTCGTACACAAATGTTAGCAGCTAGTCGAGAATTACACAAATTCTTCCACGACTGCAAAGATGTTCTTGGTAGAATTCTTGAAAAACAAAATGCCATGTCCGATGAATTGGGTCGCGATGCTGGATCGGTGTCTGCGCTTCAACGTAAACATGCTAACTTTATGCAAGATTTGTCAACTCTGCAAAGTCAAGTATCACAGATACAAGAAGAATCAGCAAAATTAGAAACGAGTTATGCCGGAGACAAGGCAAGGGAAATTACAAATCGAGAATCTGAGGTGGTCGCTGCATGGAACAACCTTCAATCCTTGTGTGAAGGTAGACGAGCGAAATTAGAAGACACTGGAGATCTGTTTAGATTCTTCAACATGGTTAGGACTTTAATGATTTGGATGGACGATGTTGTAAGACAAATGAACACAACTGAGAAGCCACGAGACGTTGGTGGTGTCGAACTCCTAATGAATAATCATCAAAGCTTAAAAGCAGAAATTGATGCCAGGGAGGACAATCTCATGGCATGCATCAATCTTGGAAAAGACTTATTAGCTAGGAATCATTATGGAAGTGCTCAAATAAAAGAAAAATTAGCAGCACTAACGGACCATAGAAATGCCCTATTACATCGATGGGAAGAACGTTGGGAGAATCTGCAGCTGAGTAAGTTTTTTTCCTGATTATTCGACTCTCTTTCTTCTTGTATCAAATGTAAGTATTTTTATATTTCTTTGGATTCTTTTTTTAGTTCTGGAAGTCTATCAATTTGCTCGAGATGCTGCTGTCGCTGAAGCATGGTTAATCGCTCAAGAACCATATCTTATGAGTCAAGAACTTGGCGTAAGCAATACTTCAACATTTTGATCATTATCATCATTATTATAATTTATTATTATTATTATTATTATTATTATCGTTATTGCAGCATACTATCGACGAAGTCGAAAACTTAATTAAAAAGCATGAAGCATTTGAAAAATCAGCGGCTGCACAAGAGGAAAGGTTTAGTGCCTTGCATCGACTTACTACTGTATGTAATACAATTCTATGTCAACATATACTGTATATTTTTATTGATTTTTATGGTCACAAATATAATTGTATTTTTGGTGCAGTTTGAATTAAAAGAATTAAAGAGACGAGAACAAGAGAAAGAGGAAGAGGAAAGAAGAAAGAAAGAAGAAGCTGCGGCAGCTGAAGCGGCAAGATTAGCGAAAGCAACTCCTGTTACTAGCCCTGACGAACCACCTAGCGAAAGGTACATTTATTTTTAATTATAATATAAAAAATTAATGTGATATAAAAACATCTTTAAAATTAAATCTCTATTTTGTTATTTAACATTTTGCATTTTTGCAATAGAACCGAAGCCGATGGGGTGCAGAGCGGTGAACGTGCAGCAGGAGAGGATGACTCGCATGGTAAGATTATTATGTTTTCAATTATTCAATATATTTTTTGCAAAAGATAATTCTAAAGAAAAATAGTCTTTATTTTGACACTTATTATTATTATCTATCACTTATTTGGCATAGAGTCATAATCAAGGTTTTTAAATTTCATAAGACGGCTGGTTCATATTTCGAATCAACTAGAGTTGCAAACTTAAAATCGTGAAATAACGATAAAATATTTGATTGATAACACTTAACGTGAAATTTAAAATTGAGAGAATGATTGGATTTTGTTTGATTATACTAATACAATATAGTTAGTAACATCGCTTCTTGCGATTATGAACTTAACTGTTTGGCAACTGGATTTATAAATATGGTTTGTTTGGATAAGCATGTAATCGCTAACAGCACGTTTATTTTTGCCTTTTTTCCTCCATCAAAATGTGTTCCTTACCAATTTTGGTCCATTCAACCTTATATTGTCCCCGAATGCACCCTTAATGCGGCACGGAATGCACAAACACCACAGTGACACACCGCAAGGCTTCCACGCGTACACCACAGCCTCAAGATAAACCTAAGGAAGGTGAGTGTTTTTATCAAATATATTATTACCACAAAGACATTTTTTTTAGGCTTCGAAAATTGTTTTTTTTTTTTATACCAAATAATTTTATCTTATTATTACTAATGAAGAAATTGTATGCAATGATATATTTTGATGTTTCATTTCAAATTAAATAGTTATACCTATGCACATACATTTTTTTTTTCTATCAGCTGTGCTCATTGATCATCCTGTCTTTTTACATTTGGTGATGGATTCTACCGCTAGTCATCTACTTATTTTTACATTTACATTTATCTGTGTTTCCTATAAATAATCTTATATCTTTCAGCATATTTCTGGCGATTGTGGATACATCTTTTTATCATTATAGCTGCTATATCGTTCACTTGCTTTTATTAATTTTTCCAACAGGTGATGGCATTACTCCTTTGTCTCCGATGTTTTTCTTACCATTTATCTTAACATATACGTCATCGATTAAAATTTAAACGCGATTAACAAATCACATTATCATTTGAAATATTTTATGTGTTGTACGACCAAAAAAAAAACAAACAAACAAAATTTATATTCATCATTCATTGAACATCTACAGATACTTAAAAATTTTTCTCATCTGAATTGGTATGTACACGTTACATTTGTCATTTATAATTCATTTAATCGACAAAAAAAAAACAACTTCACTTTTTATTGAGGTAAGATTTGGTATATTGTGTTTGTAAAAAAACATAAATTTGCATCAAAATAATTATTTATCTAAGTATATTTAAATATAAAATATCAAATTGTCTTATTATTTGAATAATCAAAGTTATGTACGTATATTCGTCGATTTCATCTATTTACAATATTGTGTAACAATGTAAAAATCTGTGCTTTATTCTTCTTTCTTAAAAACTGATAGAACATTGTAGATTCTTCTTACATTTATATTTATATTATTGATCAGAGCTTATATGTATAATGTATTTAAGAGATAAAGATCGCATGATTTAGTAATTGGTGTGGTGGTGTAGTGCATGCTCAGAAATCTACCCAATTGCCTTTGGCGGGAGAAACAACGTCACCCGATACACAAATTACTACGAAGTCTCGTCCAAGTGGCCTATCCACTCCAACCAGTAAGTATTTTCTTCTATAAATGTCTTTATTTTTAAACATAATATGGATGAAAATTAGATGTATTGATATGATACAATGGTAGTATTTATTTGTTATTATTTGACAGTTTATGAAAATTAATTAGAAGTAGTGTCAAAATAAATAGAATTGTGCCTAGATACACGTTTTTGTTGGATCGGACCTAAGGGACACGTGTCGCCAAATTTATCTGCAAATTGACACGCTTGCAGTAGTCTTAAAATTTCATCAACGGAACGCGAAATGGCATCGTCATTTAAATTCACGTGTCTTATTAATTGCTTTGGATCTATTATAAACAAAGCCCTGATTGCTATTCCTCGAATCTCATCTAATACGCCATAATCATTAGAAATCTTATGATTTTTATCAGCTAATACGGGAATTTTCATTTCACCCAAGCCTCCTTGTTTTCTCGGAGTAGTTATCCATGCCAAATGCGAATATTCCGAATCTGTTGATACAGCAACAACTTCTGCATCTTTTATATGCATGGAAAATATAATAATGAAAATCAGTCAAATTAATTTAATATGATTTGTATAAAAATTAACGAAATTCTTACTAAGGATTCGAAATTCATTGATGCGTTCGCTGAATTGAATGATTTCTGTTGGACATACGAATGTAAAATCATATGGATAAAATAATAGTATTACATATTTTCCTTTAAAGTCTTGTAATGATAAATCTGTAATTTTGGAATTAATTACTGCGTAACCTGACCAGAATGGGGCGGGATATGATACTGCTGGTATCATTAGTATTCGTGGAATAATATCCTTGTTTGTTTCTTCAATACAACACGATCCCATATTTAGAATTATTTTTAAACGATTGTATCATAATAATGCATATAATTTATACGTTAATGTGATAGCCATTGATCTAAATTTGAACTAAATGTCGAAACAAGATGAAGTAATCTGAAGCATAACCATTAAAGTCACTGATATATAGCGAGTGTCAATTAAAATCCTACACCTTTACGTGTTTAATAGATTTTTGTTTGAAAATTACTGTGACACTCGTTGTATTCATTTTACCAAACTGATATATAACTTTGACTCTTATTAATTTATCAAGAATTTATTATTATTTATTTCAAAAATTGTAATTAAATATGGGTATTACCTTGTACTACCGACATACACTTACTTATACATACAAGTACTGATTATACAATGATAGTATTAGAAGAAATATTGCTTTGTTTTTCTTTTATTTATACAATTATTAGCATTGCTCATTTGTTATTATTATAATAGTATATTCGTGCATGAGCATGTTGCATGAACGTGCTTTCGTAAGGTTTACACTTAAATGTTAAAGGACGTGAAAAATGGTGTAAAATTAATACGGATACCCAGAATTCTAGTATCAACTTGTTTACCTGATCGAATCTACAAGCTAGATGAGAAAGGAGTAAGTAGTTAATAATATTGTGTGTTGCGTATATTATTAAGCTCCCAAAGGTGGAAGTGGTTCCGAATCTGGTACTTTAAGGCGTAAGGAACGCAGTCGCAGCAAATCGCCCTTCAGAAGCTTCCGATGGAAAAAATCGACCAAATCGCCCAGTTTAGATCGCAGCGGTGTGAGTGATGATGAGCACAGCATTCCTGGTAAGTTGTATGAGCAATAGTTGGTCAACAGTTGTTACTATTTATTGACTTTTTACCAGTCAAACAATCATATGTCGTATATTCTTATTTGGTACATTCTTTGAAAATGAATGACCTGTAAGTTTACATTCTAATGTAAACTCTAATCTTTAGATATAAAATTGATGCGTAGGATTAAAGATCTTTACCTATTAACAGTATAATAATAAAAGTCTCGTTTATAATACTTTCAGGTACGTCGTGTTATTCATATAGGTGAAAGGAGAAAAGTATGATGCATAGGTGTTGTCTCTCCCCTTTAGTATAAGTATACTATTAACTATGAATATTATTTTCAGATTGACTTCATTGATCAATATGATCGAGTAACATGTAGTTGTTGGGCAGGAGGGGAGGGAGGGCTTGATTACAGTACAATTATTTTATTAAATTAAATTATGTTATATATATATATATATCAAATATATTAATAAATCATTTTTACTTTATCCTCTTTATCAAAAGCTGACATCGTATTACTTTCTTTCAGAGCAACGTAGTCCCAGCGACGACGAATTTGAAGGAACACTGCAAAGAAAGCATGAGTGGGAAAGTACAACAAAGAAGGCAACTAATCGTTCGTGGGAGAAAGTATACATAGTTATACGCGGACATAAATTGTTTGTATATAAAGATCAAAAGACATATAAGGCTTCACCTGATCAACGGTACAAAGGAGAAGCACCCCTTGACTTGAGCGGTGCGACCATTACTATAGCCACCGATTACACTAAGAAGAAACATGTCTTCCGAGTAAAGTAAGTTCGAAATGTTTTTGAAAATATCCAAAGAAATAATTATAATTAATGACTTGTGTTGTTTGTTGGATTACAGGTCGCAAGGCGGATCCGACTTCTTGTTCCAGGCCAAAGATGATGCAGAAGTAAATGAATGGATATCGGCATTAAATCAAGCAGCACAAGGTACATCCGGTGCAGGTTCATCTAGAGCACATACTTTGCCTGCTCCAACGCAAGCCGAGACTAAGCGGCGCAGTTTCTTCACTCTCAAGAAAAAGTGAGTTTTTTCCTTATTTTCCATGTACTTCGGTCGTATATTTTAGTATGATAAACAACATATCAACATATTATCATTGCATGTATTATATAAATTTTATTAATCATATTGACCACGTGTACAAATCTACTAATTTTTATCATCTTGTACATTCAACTCATGTCAGCAAAATTCTCTCATTTTATCATTTCATCCATGGTCAGCCACATTTTCCTCCTCTTTTTTTTCGTAGTTTTCTTCTACAACATCTTAACATATCGTAGTTCACATCTTCGTTCGTAATATATTTCGCGTAACGTAAAAGCGTTACACATTTTCGCTGTTTATTTGGAAGAATCGGCTGATTAGGAGGATCATTCATATCATCTATTGAGTCTGAGTGTAATGAAAGCTTCCCTAGACAGTTGCATGTACAAGCATTGAAAGTATTCATATTTCATACGAAAATTCATATTTTATTATTTTAATATAATATTTGATTATAAATGAAAACATGGTGATTAAGAAAAATTTAAATGTCAGCATTGAATTTCAAGTCTCTTCTTCAAATTTTCACACTAAATTCTATTAGCTACATCTATTCATTCGATCATATCATCGCATTTATCATATTTTAGAAAAGCCAAAAAGTAGAAAGCGAAACCAATGAACATAAGAAACAGTACACAATTGGAACAACATTTAGAGAGATGCGGTGAGTCGCACACACTCCTAGATCGTTACCGTCGTAATATTGCACGATTAATCGATAATCATTACAGTTATTTTCTGTTTCTTTCATTTTTTCCATTATAATTAGCTTCTTGGAAATACAAGAGGAATGTTCTTCCAATTGTGAATGCGGAATGATGACAGAATTCTCTGAGAACAGAGAATTAGTCTTTATGTGCAGAGCTTTATGTGTTTCATATGAACCATATTGAAAACTTGTATCCAAACAATAGCAATCATTTAGTAATATGACTCGTTATTTAGAAAATTATATTGTTTATAATAATATCAATTTAAAGTTTGAGTACGTTTTTAAAATAGTAATATTATGGTAACCATATGAAACACAATTAGGTGTTTTCTTTCACATTTTCTTCATTGCTTCTATGTAAAATATTCATTTATCTGTATATTAGTATGTATTATGTAGACACTGAAAATATCGTACATTATTGTTATATCATTAGACTAAATTGTTGTCATACGCCTTTTAATTGCTTTCCACTATTATCACCATTTAATCTTTATGCTTTTTCAGTATTAGGGTTATATATTTGTCTGAATATCATTTATCATCAGTTTTCACCCGTAGTAGAAGCAATTTTCTTCAATTTTCTGAAAATACATCTATGATCACAAATCTTGGTTCTATACAATATTATGTGTAACACTTTAGTCATCGTTGTATTGTGTCTGTTTTTACACAGTATCCATATTTAATAATTTATTGTAATTATATTGAAAAAGTGCATCAAGTATATATAAAACATCGAAATAAAAAGAATTGTTGGCAGTAACAAGAAATAAATGTTATGGAGAATGATTTAGTAAGAATAAGTCAGATGATATTGTACAAGAACATTATAAATAATTAAAAATGATTAGTTTTACTTGTACTGTATATGTATAACTATTAAACATTTATATTGAAATTTATTTTCAGCTAAACTGGAGCAGTGAAGTCTGGTATAAGCCGCTCCTATGCGCCAGCGCAACAACATGTTTAAAGAAATGTTTCGTCGCTCTACGTGGTTAAAGCAACGCTAATATAAAAATAGAAGACATGGCCATGGTGTTTTCAAATTAATTGAAGGACAAATTTATCGCGTCATTTAAAAATGCCTACAATATGAAGAACTCAATAACGTGATAAGTTATGTTAATATTTAAAAGTAGGCTATTTAAAGTCTGTATTTAGTTCTTCAATGAATTTTGGACACTGCAATATTGCTAGTTAAAAAAGAGTGACATTAAAAAATGTCCCATGTTAGTGTGGTCTCAATGATTTCTTTCTTTTAGAATTATATAGATCATTTCTTTTATTTTACAACACATACACATATATAGACATACATACATATATATATATATATATATATACATATATATTTATATCTAATTTATCTTCTTGACTATGATTAAAAATACAAATTTAATTACAAAATTTTTACATTTTTTATGCGCGCGTGTGGATGATTACATAATTATATTTCAAGGCCTTGTAGAATACAAAAATATGACTTGTAGTAGTATCATGAAGGATATTTGTATCACCAAAATATATCCATAATATCTGTAAATGATATATCATTCTTGTTTAAAGTGTATAAAGTATAATATTATACCTTAATTGTAATGAAAATAATTATTTTCTTTTTAATCTATATTTCATTGCCATTAATTTTATTCTCGAAGCTTTTAATTTTGCTCGCAAACGATTTGTTTGCGTTTGAATAACTGCCATATATTTTAACATACACACTAATTTGGGACATAATATTATAATAAATTAGCTTTTAACAAATTGTTAAATATGCATTGCCCTAAAGGGAAATACGCATTGAAAAATTATAAAAAAAAAAAAAAATCTGTAACAATTAACAAGAGTTCCCTCTTATATGATCCTAATTATTATAATTCTATATAGAATTGAAAAAGATATTGAATTCTTGAAATATGTGCAAATATTATCATTTATATCAAGTATATGTGAAAGATGAGACAGTTAACAGTTTCATTTTGTCAGTAAGGGAAATCACATTCATCATTTGATTTCGCCATATAAAATGCTTGATAATATGGTCTTATATTACTTTTATAATTGTTAATTTTTTTAATATTTATCAAGTTCATCTTGTTTTTTTTTAGAATATAAGATTTCACAATCATACATTTAGAAAATTTTCCGAACAACTTTTAAAGATTAAGCGCTTACTTTGATAATCATACAATTCCTTATAAGAAAACATTTATTTCTTTTATAAATCAATGCGACTCATTGAATCTGACTTATTCCATTTAATGGAACGCACGCTCTTCTTAGTAATAGTATATCTTATCTTTATGAATTTTTTAATAGCACTTGCCGAACGTTGGAGAATAAAAGGGTTGTTAGTATAATGAGATCATAATAATATTAATAAGACTCGTTCCACAGGGAATTGTATATACAAAAATATATAATATGCCCATTTAAAAAATACCAGCTTAATCAAAAGAAATAATGCATACGCTTTTATGAGTTGATGATGATACATGTGCATTAAACATAAAATATTTCTAAATGTTAGAGTCGCATTGGAACAAATATTCACCACGATTTGGTATGTAATAGCTATGTGTTTTCTATATACATGCATATATGTGCATTTTTATATGTATATATAAAATGTATTTTTTATATATATATATAATATGCAAATAATAACAAATTTTAAGTTATATCAAAATGATTATAATATAGATAATATATAATTGTAAAACTAAAAGATTGATCTTTTCGTTTTAAAACGGCCTTCTTCCTCATAAAAAATAAATTACAGGTAATAGGTGAAACGTCATCGACGCCAAGCTTCGCTAATCATCAATCAACATTAACTACTACGATCTGCGCATATAATTTTTCATTTATCAACCAATGTGATTATATCTCAAATTTTACTTTCTATGTTTTTATATAGAAAATATTATATGTACAGCTGGGCTATAGTATCGGATATTTCAAGGGGCCGCTTTAACAGGAAAAGAACTTATATGCAGTATCGTGTAATTGTTATTATTACAACTGCACTTTTGGAATTGTCAAGCTATATATATTTATATTTATATGTTTAATTTATATGAAATTTATATTTTGTTTTCGTTATTGAAAAGTTAACAATCGTAATATTATTTTGTTTCATTATTATTATTGGGCACATAGATTCATTTTATTTCTTTGACAGAAAAAAATATTTATTTGTTTGTCCTTCCTTTTTTATATTATTTTATTCACATTAAAAAAAGCATGAAGGAGCACTGTAATGCATGCACTTATATTTAATAAGTGTAACGTTATTAATGATACATCAATTTTGAATGTGCCTTTCTCTATAGCTTTCTAAAACTTTATTCGATAAAAATGTATTATATAAGATGAATTGATAATTGCTACTAATGTTGTAAACACACAATTTAATGATATTTGTTATTCTTTCGATATGGATACGTTCGAATGAACAAAACTGTTGATTATCTAACGTTTTTCTTATAAAAGAAAGGTATTAGAAAGATATCTTGATTCTGAAGTTTATTGAAAGTGCTTTGTAATGAGTGTATTGTCCCTTTCTCGGTCAATACTTGGATGTAATAGTATATATGTAAAAGTATAGATGGAAACTGCCAATACAGAGAAAAGAATGATTTTAGATGATAGTACTATTTCCTAGTGCTTCAATTTACTGCTTTATATCCAGTTTTCAAAACCCAATTGAAATCACAGTATATTATTAAATGTTTATACTTATAAGATAGAATAAAAATTCGTCATGTGCTGCAAAAAGTAATGCATTACTTATTTATAATTTATATTGGATGTACAATCATATAAAAATGATTATAAGGTATGTAAAACCATTTATTATCAATATTTTCATTAACTAATGTTGCAATAGAATATGTTGTTATATATATATATATCATTCGTAAAGATTTCTTTCAATTTAATACGCACATCTTGTGAGAGTATTTACATCATCTATTATACGCACACATGTGTATAATAGGTGCGCGCGCGTTTAATTTTTCACCCTCATATGAATGTATGGTATTCGTATGTTGCTCGATGCACGCATAATCGCATTGCGCATGCGTGAAAACGCCGCATACATTCCCTCCTTTCCCCCACCCTCTGATATTGCGCGTGTGTTCATCCTGTCATTGAAAAAGTCAGTCTTAGCAAGATGGCCGGCCGGACGAGTTCGGCCTTTTGTTATTGCGCCCTTATATTTTACCTGTTTTTCCTCACCGGTTCGAATAACGGTGAAAGATTTGGTGATAAACCAAAGACCTTACACATCTACAAGGATAACGAGTCTCTACATTCAAGGAAGACTATTATTATCAATAAAGATACCTTTAACGAAAACGATAATGGAGAAACGTCATACCATCAACGAACGCGCAGAAGTGACGAATCACGAAATCTAAACAAGCCAAATATTACTGTCAAGGTGCGTTATTTCTTGTTATCTCTTTTTCGATTTGTTTCATAAAAAAAAGAATTCAATTCGTTCTTTAGCATAGGATAATAATTTTATCTTATTTCGCAGTTTTTTTCTTTCATTTTTATCATTCTCTCTTTCTCTTTCTCCTTCTTTTCTTAACTTTAGCAGCGAGCAAGTAGTCGCCAATGGTCCACGTTTTCTTGCGTTCTTTCTTTCTCTTTCCCACTCTCTTTCGCTCTCCCTCTTTTCTCTCTCTCTCTCTCGCTCTCTCTTCTATACGACAAAGATTGTCGTATTTACGATTAATCTCCCTCGTTTGCGACAATTCTCCATCGTTATTTGCTACTTCCTGTGTTACAAGAATAGCTATAACATATAGCTACATAGGGCTTCTATGTCATCGTCGTGCAGTAAAGGATAATTGACATGTTATGCACCTTCTAGAATAAATTTAATCAAACGCGTTAAAACGATATAGCGTCGTCATGTTCCTTCTGTCCTTCTGTACTTCTGTTATTAAAACGCGGAGGTCGATAACCGTTGTTTAGTTTGCATAGCTTATCATTTTACAGCCCTACATGATTATTTTTAAATAAACACATTCTTGATTTGTAAATAGAAACATATCAGAGATTTCTAGTCATTTAATCTAGTAGAGAATTCTGATCGTAGAACATCTGTTTTTTTCTCCTTCGTTATTTTATCTATCTATCTAAAAATGACCAATGTTTTTTTTTTTTTTTTTTTTACAGTCACTATAGTTTCTTGGAACAATACATAAGTCAGTAATTAGCTGCATCATATTCTATTGTATTTTTTCGCTTATCGTATATTAGCGAAAAATGCATTGTTAAAATAAAATAACATTTAATGTAATAAAATATTTCAAATGAATTAAATTAAAATATAATTGATTAAAAAACTTTTCAAAATATTAAATGTCACATTTTACTGCTCGATTAAATTCCTTTCATATTAGATGGGTAGTCCCAGTGTTATCTTTTTAAAAATATTTCTTTTATTCTGCCATAACAATGGCTATAAGCTTGTCGTGTCATGTGATAATTACTCGAGTATCAATATGATTATATTACTGATGAGTTTTGATTAGTAGAGACTGATAAGCATTGAAAAGTATTTGTAATAACATTCAAAATTATTTCTTACATTTACTTTTATAATATAAATAATTGAATGAACATATTATTATGTTAAGTATTCAAATTTGTCTTTCACTTTTGACTTTCAAGGTTCTTTTTTTCTTCTTCATTTTTCTATCTCATGTAGATACATTATGAATCATTAAATGATTCATCCTTTTTAATCAAAAGACCTTTGAGCATCGTTCCAAGATCAAACTAAATTGATTTGAGCAATTTTCCTATATTCAATTTGTTCATGTTATTCAATTACAATATATATTCATAAACAAGTTGTTATCGAAGATAAATTGTCTGAACATGATAACAAATAATTCATTGATTAGGATATTGTTAAATAGGATGATAAAGAAAGATATAAGATATAATATTTTTATGTATATATTTACAGGTAAACGCATTAAATGATTCTCATCAACAATTGATGGTGCATTGGGTCGGTGAAGGATCAAATGTGATAATATGTCTAGCAAAAGACAGTACTCCTTTATTACGGATGCAAGAAAGTAATCCTAGCGCTGTGTATATAAGTTATGACTATGGAGATACGTTTGAGAATAAGACTGAACAATTCAGAGTTTCTTATGAATACAATGCACGATATGCTACTTTAGATAAATTTACTAATCATCCAAAGAACTATCAATATGTAGGTTTATTCTATTTTATTTTATTCATTTATATGACAAATATTTTTGAAGTATGACAAAGATTAAATATAAAATATTATTTTATAATTTATAGTGCATTTTTGTGGACAGTACAAACAGCTTAATATTCATTACGAGGAATAATGGTAGAACTATTAGAAGAGTACCCGTTCCGTTTCATCCAAGTGAAATTTCATATTGCGAGTCAGATCCACGTGTTGTATTAATATTAGACAAAATTGATCCTATGAGACAGGTAATGCATTTTACAATGTAATGTCTAAATTATTTGTCAAATATTTTTTAACTCTTTTATATTCTTCAGTTATGGTTATCAAAAGATTATGGATTTAAATGGGTATCCATACAAACATACGTAAAAGCATTTTTCTGGTCGTCACAATGCACCATATTAGTCGAACGTACAGAACCATCTGGGTCTAATACTGTCATACGAGCAAAGTATGAAGATGTATTACTTCATGGAAGAATGGAAATACATGATGAGTTGTTACATGATTTGCAACCCCGATTATCTCTTTTGTCGCATCACCACAAAGGAAATCCAACTCAGACAGGAGGGAATCATGCAGGAGACTATAATGTTGTAATCCAAAATGTTGAAGATTTTCAAATCAAGGGAGATTATATGTTTGCAACATCAAAATCTTCTAAGGTTGGTATAAATAGTCATTTATATAAAGGAAAGAAATTGTTCTATTCTGTATACATTAGTATGCGAGCTGCATAATTGAGTTGCTTTTTTGTTTTTTTACAGAACGGTTCTTCGGATAATTTAGATTTATATGTCTCTTACAAAAATCAAAAATTTGTATTAGCTCAGTTTAATACTGAGTTGGATCGTAAAAATTATCATATTGCAGATGTAGCAAATAATAGAGTCTTCGTTGCAGTTGCTCACAGTGATACCATGGTAAATCTTTATATATCGGAAGTAATTAATCATAAAAAAGCTATATTTTCGTTATCATTGGAAGGAATTCTTACATTTTTCCCTAATAGTACATGGAAAGATAGTTGGATAAAGTAAGTTAAAAGAATACTACATAATTAAAATAAGTTTATTGTTAAATTTACTTACTTTTTAATATATATATATATATATATTGTTATTCAATAGTGATGTCGCTGACGAAGCTTTTACAGATTTGTATAGAGTAGAAGGATTACGTGGTATCTATATAGCTTCTAAAGTTAAAGGAAATCCAAAATTAGATTCGATTGGACCAGAACATTTATCATCGTTGATTACATTCGACCATGGGACAACGTGGAATAATATCAAGCCACCTGTGGCAAATCATGAAGGATTTTACGTGCATTGCCCGCAAAAAGAATGTTCCTTGCATCTGAGTCAAAGATTTAGTCAATTGTATCCTGTTACAAGATCAGTGACGATTATGAGCTCAAAGTCTGCACCTGGAATTATAATGGCCACAGGTGTAGTAGGTACAAGTTTGAAGGGACATCTTGCACTTTACGTTTCGCGAGACGCTGGTCTTACGTGGAAACAAGTATTGAAAGATTATTATTTCTTCAATATGGGAGATCATGGTGGAATATTAGTTGCAGTTAAATATTTTAAATCGCGAGGAGAAACGAGAGATCTTTCCTATTCTATCGACGAGGGAGAAACTTGGCAAACGTACGAGTTTCATGAAAAAATGCTACGTGTATACGGACTTATGACTGAGCCCGGTGAAAACACTACAGTTTTTACAATGTTTGGTTCAGACAGTAGACAACATCAATGGTTAATAATTAAAGTTGATTTGAGAAATCTATTTGAAAGAAATTGCAGAGAAGATGATTTTAAATTTTGGTCACCGACGAGTACGGATCAGCCAGTAGTATCGTGCGTCTTAGGAAAAAAAGAAACATACCAAAGAAGAGCAGCTCGTGCAAATTGTTATACAGGTGTAAATTACGATCGACCTATCAAATTGGAAATTTGTCCATGCGATGCTAATGATTATCAATGTGATTTTGGATTTATGAAAGTAGGAACTCCGTATCATTGTATACGTAATAAGACTTTTACCGAAGTCGATCCGTATGCAATTCCCGATACATGTAAGCCTGGAAAATCTTATAGACGTACGAAAGGATATATTAAAATACCAGATGACGAATGTATCGATGGTTTGGCAAGAAATTTTGAACCAGACGATATACCTTGTCCGATGAAAGAAATGCCGGAATTTTTGTTGGTCGCACAACGAGAACAAATATCGCGAATAAATTTGGTCGATAAAACATTCGAAGTATTACCCGTGTATGATTTAAAAAATGTTATTGCTATAGAATTTGATCTTAAAAATAACTGTTTATATTGGGCAGATATCGTTAATGATACTATTGGTAGACAATGTCTTAATGGTTTAAGTTCTCCAGAAATTCTAGTAGAAACTGATTTGAGTTCTATAGAAGGAATGGCATTTGATTGGGTTTCTAATGTATTGTACTTTGTGGATGGTGTTAAGATGAGGATTCAAATTATTCGAACGGATTTATCGTCGATGGGAAGAATGCGAAAGACAATTTTAGGTCCTAATAATTTACAAAAACCGAGAGGCATAGCCGTCCACCCAATGATGGGATACATGTTTTGGACCGATTGGGCTCCTGGCAATGCATCTGTTTCCAGAGCTAATCTCGATGGTACAAATGTCAAGCGTTTGTTTGTTAAACCAACTGTTGAATGGCCCAATGGAATTACAATTGATCATATAGCTGAGAGAATTTATTGGGTAGATGCTAGAGAAGATTATATTGGCTTTTCAGATTTTGATGGAAAGGGATTTAAAAAAATCATAGAGAGCGATGATCGTGTATCGCATCCATTTGCGGTTGCTGTTTTTAAAGACAACATGTATTGGGACGATTGGAAACAATCAATGATATTTGTTGCTGATAAAGATCATGGAGTTGGTATATCGAATATAATTGGTCAGTTGACTGGTTTAATGGATTTAAAAGTATTTGCTCACAGTGTACAAACTGGAACAAACAAATGTGCCAATGTTACTTGCCCGCATATTTGCCTAGGAGCTCCCGACAATAGCCATGTTTGCTTATGTCCAGATGGAATGGTAATGACAGAAGGCAAATGTATGTGTCCTAACGGTGTTAAGCCATTTGCTAATTCAACCTGCCCACGAGTGGCAACTACGTGTTCGGCTAATCAATTCCCTTGTCACAATGGAATATGCATACCTAAATTCTGGAAATGCGATGGTGATAACGATTGTGGGGATAATTCTGATGAAATTCATTGTCACAAGGCTATATGTAGTCCGCCTTATTTCCAATGTGATGAAAATAAGTGCATTCCTAAATATTGGATGTGCGATCTTGATCGAGATTGCAAGGATGGAAAAGATGAAATGAACTGCAAATACACGAATTGCACTAAATCACAATTCAAATGTGACAACGGCCGTTGCATATCTCACAGGTGGCGGTGCGATGGTGAATATGACTGTATAGATTCTTCTGATGAGAAAAATTGTACTACAGAAGTTGTACCAAGTGCTTGCAAATCTGATGAAATTTTATGCGATTCGGATCATATTTGCATACCAAAAACATGGAAATGTGACGGGGAGAAAGATTGCGAAGATGGTAAGGATGAGGAAGACTGTAGTACAATGGATTGCGAATCTTGGCAATTTACGTGCCATGAACCAAAAAATGTACATAGATGTATTTACAAATCTTGGGTATGCGATGGAGATAAAGATTGTTTCGATGGATCGGACGAATTAAATTGTAATAAGACGACTATTGCACCTCCAATACCATCTACAATATCACATACAAATAATTGTATTGATTGGATGTTTACATGTAATAATAAAAAATGTGTACCATATTGGTGGAAATGCGATAGTGTTGATGATTGTGGTGATGATTCCGATGAAATGGGTTGCGGAGACATTGATGTAACATCATCCGAAGTTCCAGAAACAACGGAACAAGTTCGTGTATGTAGAGATCATCAGTTCCAATGTTTCAATGGTGATTGCATTGAGGATGCATGGGTGTGTGATGGAACGACTGATTGTCTTGCGGGTGAAGATGAATTGCATTGCAATGTCTTGTACAACGATTGCGAAGAAGATCAATTCATGTGTCGAAGGGATGGCTCTTGCGTTCCGCTATCAAACATTTGTAACGACGTAGAAGAATGTCCTGATGGCTCTGACGAACTTGGTTGTCATCCTGTTCAGTATCCAAGTCCAGCTGCAACACCATCTTGTTACGTTGGTCTATTCCCTTGCGACGAAACACGTTGTTTCCCTTTGGCGTCTTATTGTGATGGTAATCATGATTGTCTAGATGGATTTGACGAAAGCAATTGTGATAAGAATAATTCTCGCATTTACCAAGTGCTCGTTATGGGTGTTGATGAACGTTTGATCAATTCTAGTAGTCTTTTCCTTTTCTGGTGGATACCAATACCAAATAATGTAACTTTCGAATTTTTACCGTCTATTGCAAGAGTCGAAGTAGATGCAAAATGGACTAATGCATCCAATTGGATCGAAGACACTGAATATTTGTTCACTGGTCTTCAATCTTATTCACTTTACAATCTTACAGTTTATGTGAGAATAAAAGGCCAAAAAACTGTCTTCCCACCAGCTAAGTACTTGCCAGTTATGACAGGAGAAGGTGTACCTTCAGAACCATGGAACGTAACGATTACTCAAATATCTGGCAGAACTGTTAAAGTTTCATGGCGAACGCCTTTGCGTCCAAATGGACCTATCACTGGATACGATTGTTTCATCTCACCGCCTACACCACCTTTGCGATTTTCATGGCAAAAGACTTCTGGAATTATAGATACTTCCTTTGAGATTTCTCAAAATTATTCATTCTGGGTTGTTGCAAAGAATAGAGAACACGAATCAAATGCTTCGAAAGTCGCTATATTTACATTTGATGCTGCAGCAAATATCGATGAAATAGAAGATTTAAATGTAACCAAAATAACCAATCATTCTGTAACTTTAACGTGGAAGAAAATGAAAGATGCAGATGGCTATCATATAACTCCGAGAACAAGTTCATTGCATCCTGCTTCGAAAACATTGATTACTATGGAAAATACAATTGAAGTTAAGAATTTAGCTCCTGGAGTTAATTATTCATTTGAAGTTGCTGCAACAAGAAAAAATTACGTGGGCAAAGTAAATGTTGTATTTGCTGCGACAAAAGGTGCGCCACTGCCATTGGTAACAAAGCTTGATGCACAATTGGTTAAGCCTCATGGAACGACGGTTAAACTTACATGGGATCCACCGAAAAGTCTTAGAAAAATTAAATGGCAGTATGCAATTCATTATGGTCTCAACATGCAAGAATTCTTTAGAGGTATAATATTGATAGACAATACTTTGTTTCTCATATGAATTAATCTATTCTAATATGATTCTATTCGTGTTTGTATTTTTTAGAGTATAAATATCTTACTACAAATTTGACTGCTACAATTAAAGACTTAGAAGCTTGCGAGTCATATATTTTTGGAGTTGGCGTCTATGGAGATTACGGAGCTGGTCCCTTGAGTCAACCAGTTCCTGTTACGACTCATTTTAATGAACGAGCACCGCCAAAAAGAGTTAAGGTAACATTGTCAAATAAAAGCGACAGTATCATCGTATCTTGGAGCGCAAGTTGTCCTACGATCGAAGAACCGATCGGTTATACGGTAAGTTAATGTTATATACTTACTGTATAAACTAAATAATCGTCTCTTTATAATATTTATTCTTTTTTATTTAAAGATTACATTAACAGAATTGACGCTGAATAAAACAAAAGTTGTAACGCCATTACCAACGAATGAGTCAGTTATGAAACACACGTTTAACAAGATCAAATACGGTGGAGTATACCGTGTCGTAATTGCAACAGACGTTCCAAATGCTAAACCTAGTCAGCCAGTAATTTATTATGCACCTCCAATCTTACCACCTCATCAATTAAAAGTATTGCATAAAGAAGGAAATTATTTTGTGGACTGGACGGAAAGTCATCAACCTGAACATATGACCAAAATAACCAATTATCATTACGAGATTTTAGTAGCTGAGGGAACACGAGTATTAAATGAAACTAATGCTCAGATCTTCAAAGCTGATCAACCACCTTATATATATAAAAATGCAAAACCAGATATAATATATACCTTTGCAGTTAGATTGGTTACCGAGGAAGGATATAAAAGTATATTGAGTGAAACTCGAAGTATAGAGAGTCCAACAGGTAATTTTTTAAATGATGAACATTACAATTGTTAACAATTTTTCAAAACTTTTGTTCTTTTCTTGTTTCTAATATTTTGTTGAATTAATAGCATGGCCAGTGATTATGAATACATCGAATATCATATCCCTCGCAATACCAATTTGTCTGCTCGTCATAGCTCTGGGTTCAGCATTAGCATATTTCGTTGTACGACATAGAAGATTGTCTAATAGTTTCACACAATTTGCTAACAGTCATTACAATACGAGCCGAGGCCAAGCAACATTCCCTGGTACCACAGATGGTTTAGGTGAGTAATAATATATTTTTTAATTGAATATTAGTTATTATATAATAAATCTTTCTATATTATATACGATATCCTTTTTCTTAGCAGAAGAGGAAGATAGCCCTGTGATTAGAGGCTTCTCAGACGATGAGCCATTGGTTATAGCATAAAAACGTAATATATATATATTGTCTGTATTATACATATATGACATACAATGATACATGATGATATATGCCAACGTTAGGAGAATGTGCCAAAATACTACTAATCTAATAAAAATGTTCAGCCTAGGTGAAACTACAATGAAAGTCAGGAGCTTCTATAAAAAGCTATACAAATAATTTTAAATTGATAATTTTTTTTAATTAATTGAAACGTCTACTAAATGTTAAATCAATCGATTCGAAGTACATACATTGTCTTATAGAAATAGAATATTTACGTGCATCTTAAAAAAATATCAGAAATTTAGTACAGCGTAAAACGACGTTTAGTCATTGGATCCTATATTAAAAATGTATGTATATATTATTATATGAAATATAAATATATAAATATATATATATATATATACATATACATATACATATACGTATATATATAATAAAATAAAAGAGAGATCTAACAAAGCAGAGTTAATATAAGCTATAGAAGAAGGAGAAATAACAAGTATCATCTGGAAGTAAATTGGCGGTGAAAATTATTTGTAAATAGTAAATATTTTTTATGAAATATGCAGATTTAAACATATTTTAAAACTGCCATACATAATGCTGTTATACATGCTACTATGTGTAAATATATAGACATATGTACATGTGTGGCATGTACGTATATACATGATATTTATGTATATAATTATGTATGGATTTATATTTTAACACATATTAAGTATTATTTAGTACGGTTTTATCTTTTTTTATATTTTTTATTTTTTTTGCCATGTATATTATGTATCAAAAATTATCAGATTTCTCTCTTATACAGCAACAACATATGATAATTTCGTAAAAATGTTAAATATATTTCTATAAATTATATCATAGAACTTAAACGTTGTCAACTTTAATAAATTAACGTGCCCATCAAATTTTCTTTTAATGTCAACGTAATAAAAGATTTTATACAATCAGTGTGCATTGAATGAAACAGTTTTTCAACTTTTATATATATATATATTCAATTTTGATAGGTTTGATTTCTAAAAAAACACTTATTGAATCGAATTTATTTTAATTTTATTGATAGCATATAGAGGCTTCTAAAAATGGTTGTAAATATTTATAAATGAAAGAATCACATTTAACGAATAATTTTAATCAATATTTATGACCAAATTGTTTTACTTCTCTTCTAATTAAATAAATATAAACGTAAGATTACTATATAGAAATTAGATTTTTATTTATTAAAATTACTTTATTCACCATTTTATTTTCGTTTTAAACATTAACAATTTAAAAAAAAAAAAAAAAAACCGATAATGCATTGATAAGATTTTATGAACGTTAAACGGAAAAAAAGGCAGGTAATATAAAAGATTTATCTTCAAGGTTGCTAACATTTAAAATATTATTTGTATTTTTGATATTACTTTTGTTCTTGGTAAAAATGTAGAATGTGAAAAATGAAACATATTTATATCGATTGCGTGTTTACAAAATGGTATTAATGCAGTATTGTCGAAGTTTGTACTGAAAGTTGTTCTTCGCATATAATGCGTTGTAAATACCGTCAGAAGTCACTTTTTCTTTTCAATTCATTTTTTTTTAATAGTATTTATTATCTTTCAGATTATACTGTTTGTTTTATTATTATTTCTCTTTGTGTAAGAATTGAAAGATTAAGGGTCGCTATTATCATAAACACACAGCATGTTTATAATACGAAGAACTACAATATTTAAATAAATAAGATTTAAGATATAATCTATGTAGTTATTAATGATATGTTTAAGAATCGTAATAATCTTTTTATTTATCCATATTACGACGTTATATTATTATTATTAATATTTACTATGTTTGTATTTATATATATATATATATATATATATATATATATATATATANTATATATATGAAAACAAAAACAAAATGATAGCACTATACGCAGCCTTTCGATCTATTTTTAAAGAAAAAGAATGATTAAAATTTTACATGATGATATATATATATATATATATATATATATATATATATGAAAACAAAAACAAAATGATAGCACTATACGCAGCCTTTCGATCTATTTTTAAAGAAAAAGAATGATTAAAATTTTACATGATGATTTATGATAGTATACATATATATATATATATATATATTTCCGCGTAAATAAAATAATTTTCCTGCAGTTCTTATTGTATGTTATTTGAATTTGACGATTTGATGACAAATCGAGTTGTGAAAAAGAGGTAAGATTCAGTATAAAATATATCATTAAAAAAAGGTTGAACAAAATCCTTTTGTTTTAATATTTATGCATTTCATGAGAAGACTTTTATTTAAATTTGATTATAATTCAATTGATATTAAAGTACGTATTATATCAAAAATAATAATTTGTATCATTTGCAGTAGTAGTGAAAAAGAAAAAAAAAAAATTAGAACGACACATACAATTTTTATTAACACATAAGATATTTAGATTCATATAATAAATTTAATCACATACAAATGTCATTTATTATCCATTAATATAAACAAAATTTATAAAGTGGACTAGAAATGATCTGTGAACGAAATGCGTATGTCATAATATTCTTATATCTTACTGTACAATCGTCTAACATTTTTATTGAAAAGTTTCGAATTAAATCTATATTAAACGAAAATTCTCATAATTACTAGAAGACAACTCTTACAAAAGAAAATGCAATTCCTGCAATAGCACCGTACTTGTATATTTAAGTAATTATGAACATTTGAAATCCTAATTACAAATCTGCAGATACGCGTTTGAAGTTAGTTAGTTACTTGCAGATCTTTGCAATTTATAATTATATAATAATCTTACTAATATCTCTATACGTAAATGTTATTTGTACTTGGTGTATAAAACTTGTGGATATTTAAATGCAAAGAAATGCAAATAATCTTATGAAGTGACACTATTATTGTAGATTATCGTCGCATAGAATTGTGTCGATAATTTTTCATATTTACGATCCAAATTTTCATTTGTTACATCAAATTTAATTTTCTTCTCAAGTTTAGTTGTCTTTTCAATTATTTTTGCAGATATTTTACATATTGTATATATTCAATTGATAATTTACAAGTACGGGTTTGATATATATATATATATATATCATACAAAAATGTTTTTAATGTATCTTACAATAATATTAATCATTTAATTTATTACCCAATGATAAAATATGAAAAGTTAGATCAAAATAAATAAATTCATTTATTTTCAAAATGAAAGTGTTTTCGTGAAAAATATGTGCATTCATTTCTTTACTTATATAAACCTTGGATCGTCATATATTTTGATCTTTACCACAACTTTTATTTTGGAAAGCTATTAAATTAGGCAACTTTCCGTCAATGAAACTTATAAATTAGACTTATATTAACATTATATCACTTTATAAGAAGGAAATGAGACATATCTTACAGAAATGTCTTAAAAATGAATAATGTGCTGCTCTAATCGTAATTATGTGCTTAACATCTGCGTACTATTTACAGTTAACAGCAAAACTGTTTATAGGAGCAAGGCACGACTGAGTTTAAATATATCTTTTTGTTAACGTTATAATATTGTTTCTCTTAGTTTATAAAATTGTAACGAATTCTAAGTAGCACTATTTTCAATTTCATCAATATTTAACATAACATAATCAGCTAAATTTCATAGTTTCATTCAATTTTTTCATTTTGAATATCATTACTTAGAAAAATTTGCATTAATCTTACTTTTAAAATTATTTCTTTCTTATTACATATGACAAAAGAATGAACAATCTATAGAAGCTTATTTCAATTATTGAATTATTACTGTTTTTATAAAGTTAATGTCATTTTCGTTATTATATTTTACAATTGATGTGTAACAAATTATTGATGGAACATGCATGCAAGATATAATCAAAATTGTTTTAAATGTTAAGACCCTTAAGCACTTTATAAAGTGTCTATGCAGAAAGAAAATAACTTTTTTTTTTTTATAGTAAACTGATAAATCCATAAAATTGATATACTACATATAACATGTGTTATATATTATGCATTATAAATATATATATATATGTATAAGTTATAAATATATTTATGTCTTTATAAAAAAAAAAAAAACAATGCACCAGTTGTTTTTATAATTTACTACAATTAAGAAAATGCAGATCTTGTTAATTGTTTTTTGTTCTTTTTTTTTTTTTAATTATAAAATATGAGTGTCAAATAAGTATTTAATAAATGCTCCTGAATTTGCACTTACATAAAATAAATAAATTTGTATACTAAACTAATGGTAACGACATATTAATAATTAGTTACCAAACTCTGTAGAAAGGTTTTATACAAGTTATAGATCATATCAAGAAGTTGCAATACTACCTGCTGCAAATAATAATTTGCTTCATGAAAAAATACAATAATTATTTCGTGTAAGATATAACAAGAATAATACGTGTGTGAGTGAGCATGCATATATACGATTCATCTGTATAAAATATAGATGCTTTCGATAAATAGAAATAAATTTGAAAATAATAGCAACTTACTTGAAAATATGTCAAATCCTATAATGTCTTAGAGTTAATATTTAGAAAATTGTTTTTTTTTGTTTTTGTTTGTTTTGTTTTGTTTTTTTTTTGCTAATTCTTTGTCTTAAATAGAATAATTATATGCATGCAAAATTCCAAATTCTTTTATTGTTTTTAAATGAAAAAGAATGGCATTGGCCATTAAAATGTATCTAAATCGTGATGAACGTTCGATTGGAATTGACAATCCATACACACTCGTTTTTTGTTTTATTATAATAAATGTTAATATTGTTTAAGGCAGGAATAATCCACTTTTTGTCTTACAATTATCCTAAGTTTTTAATTCTATGCTTAATCCGGCATAGGATGCTTTACCAAAAGCAAGATAATATATATTGAAGCATATTGTAATGTATATAACTAGATGTTATGAAAAATAAATGTAGGACTAGGAATCTTAATGGATCTTGTTGGATTTTTGAACTTTTTGCAGTTGATCCATTTTTATCAAGAAATGCGCCATGTTTATAAAAATTTTCCAAAAGCAATTCTTTTTCTGCCCATCTATCATACAACCATTTAGACAATAGTTCTGGTTTACGTGGGACCTACGAGTTTGTTATAATGAATAAAAGAAAACATTTGTATGGGCGCATATAATAGATATTAATTAAATGAATCATTTCTTACCATTTTACTAGGATAAACTCGATAAAACAAAACCGTTTCGCAAGGTGATCTCGAACCAGTTATAATTGTAAGTAAATCGATAGGTTTACCCTGAGGATATGCTATTGTTATATCAAGAACCCAAGTGATTTCATCTGGTGCTATTGCCGTACCTGTATACAAAATTCATAAACTTGCGAATCAAGTTTTATAACAATTACTGTAAATTCGAATAAGATACATTACTTATTTTGTTGTCTAAGTGATCGTGTTGCGCTTCGTTATTCTCCGCTGGACCGACAGTATCAAATATTATCCGCATTGCTCCTACTCTAGGTAGAGACACATTCTCTAGGATAGGTAAATTATTTTTCTTAGCATATTTTTGTGATGTTTCACGACGCTTACACAAGAAACCACCTTCAGGAAATAGAACCAACCACTTTCGGTCGAGCGCTATATATGATTCTATAAGATGTTTTTCCAGTTGTCTCAAGCTTTCATCTCTTCGTTTACGACCCTAATGGTATTGATAACATCATTCATAACATCTATTATCCCTAATGTATTCAAATAAAATACTAGTCAAGACTTGAACTTACAGAAATGATGAAAAAGTCGTGATGTAAGATAGAAATAACGCCAAAGTTAGTGAACTTAAATACTCTATCCATAATCCACATCAAATTGGGTAATAGATTTGGTTTTGGGTTAAATGTTGTCATTAACATAGGAACATCCCCGGTACTCTGATGATTTACTATAACAAGTGTCCTTTCGCTAATAATCTTCTCTATATCATCGCCTTGTTCTATTACTATAAAATAAATGTTAATATGAAACAATATCACGAGCAGATCGTTCAATTTATAATTGTAATATTTGATATTACAATTGTATAACTTACTGTCATAACCGGCGGACCACGTCCACATAGAAACCATGGCTAATAGCCAATGAAAAAAAAGACCCTCTATACGCCAATATATTTGTGGTTGATATACTTTCACAGGATACAATAGAGTCATCCATACTATATACGTAGGTATGCAATAAATATTATTTAATATTACAAAGCTAGTTCGAGCAATAGCCTTTACAAATGTCACTACCTTGCTAATTATCCTGAAACGAAAGTGATTATTACGCTGACTATATTTATACAGACAGTTTAAGAATATTAAAACAATTCAATTAAAGTAATTAAATATAATAATAATATAGACTATTTTTTCCACTGAATTTTTATTTAAACGTAAAATTGTTCATAGTTAAATAACATGCGTCCTCACTATCTTATCTTAATTAATATACTTGAATTACTTATTATTTATGCGATAAAAATATATTGTTTAAAAGAGAAAAAAAGACTTAGCATAATTTGACAATGGATTAGTACTTCTAGGTATTTTATTATATGTAATTACTCATTTTTTAAATGATAAGTTTAATGATAAGAGCATTTAAAAAGCGAATGGAAAAAAACAAAAACAAAGTACGTGAAATAATTGTAGAAACTCAAAGTTGTTTTATCATTGTGTGTGCTAATTTGAAGGTTAAGAAAACGTTTGACGAAAGAAATTATAACAATTATATAGATATAAAAAAGAAACAATCAATAAATGTTTTATTTGCTGATATTTAATTTAATATAAATAAGAAAAGAAAGCTGTCACAAAAGATATATATTTAATTTACCTTACAATGGCAGATACGCCGGAGGATGAAGAGTCAGTCATTTTTTTTTTATGACGCCACTCGCTACACGAGATTGAATATATTTCATTTACTGTTTAATCATCACCATAGCATTTCTTCAGAAAGAAATTATATAATATAGAATCATTATCTCAAGTGACACATTACTATGCACGAAAATGGGCCAACTGTTTATTACAAAATCTAAATAACAGATAATTTTTAAAAATTTGGTCAGTATTCGTTAACGTTTTAAAAAACTATACGGTTAAATGTAAAGATGTACTTTACCAGTTTGACTTAGATCATAAGTTTTTTAATTGAGGAAGAAACGAAAAAACTAAGAATTTCTCGGTTTTTGTGTCAGCTGACAAATACGCGGCGCTTTTGCAAAAAATACACCATGTGTCACTACTTTTGCTACTTTAAATATATATTCCATTATCGGATAAAACATAAAATAATTGTCATCAGTTTTTATTGACTGAACATTAACTTTAATTATAGGACTTGTTTTTTGCATATTGCAGAGATAAAATATGATTCTAAGTCATATAAAAAGTTATTACAATGTTTTAATACTACGTTATTTTTTCAGTTTCCATCGGTGATAACATTTTCTAATAGTTTTAAGCGTTTTAAAGTTTTCTTATTTACTGATTGGTTCTTTCAATTTCTACCGAGCGATATCATTTTCGTATTCCACCAATAAGATTGAATAAGCTCTACATTTATATTATTCATTTTAACCAATCGGAATAGTGGCAGATCAGTATAGCCAATAGGAAATATAGAAGGAACCTTACTGATGGACCAATCATGGATTAGAACAAATAATCAAATAATTTTGTGACGTAATTTAAACTTGTAATAACTCTTTTAATACACGGCGTTAGTCTATATTATTATCATTTTTAGATGTGTGATTTTGTCATATTTACATTTGTAATTATCTTTTTAGGGTCAATTGCTGAAATATTCTATAATTCTAAGGTTGTATTATTTTGCCATCCTTGAGATCATATAAAGTATACATAAGCTATGATTTCAAGCATTTTCTCTATGTCTGCCTAAGGACAGCGATCTTCAGAAATTTTCAAACTTTTACTTTGGTACACATTTACAAAAGTTAAGATTTTACTTGTTGTTAATATTTTAATTGTAACTAAGAGTTACTTAAGATACTCTAATTATTCCTATTATAATTTATTTTACTGTTTACTTCGTTTTTCTTTATGTTCGTGTCCATAACCATGATCGTAGTGATGAGGGTGGTTATATCCATACGACCCGTGTCCATAACCATGAGCATAACCATGGCCACCATGTCCGTGGCCACCATAGCCATGACCACCAAAGCCGTAGCCACCTCCATGGCCATACCCGTGACCACCGTAGCCATAACCACCGTAGCCGTGACCTCCGTAGCCGTGACCTCCGTAGCCGTGACCTCCGTAGCCATGTCCTAGACCGAAGTAATGACCAAATCCATGACCATAACCATGACCATAACCATGACCATAACCATGACCGGCAAAGCCATGACCATGTAATCCTGGATAGAATGGACCGGCTGGAAAACCTCTACCGTACAATGGACCAGGTAATACCGCAGGATATGGTGGAGGTACCGGAACCGGAACTGGTACTGGTATCGGTATTCCTTGTTTCACCGGTACCGGATAAGGATGATGAACTGGTACTGCTACAGGATGTTTCACCGGTATTGGCACAGGGTGTTCCACGGGAACTGGAATTGCCTAAGAAATGAATTTTATGATTTCTATATTTCTACATTTATTTATGATATTTATTAATGATATTTATTTATGATCGTGTAAAGCTTAAAACTTTTCAACCCTCCTCGTGTTAATCCTGTCAATTTTGCTCTCGCCTTGTTAGTTATAACTTTTAATCATTACCTGTGGAACTGGAACAGGTACAGGTACTGGCTTGTGAATAATTTTCTCGACCGGTACTGGAATCACTTTTTCTATCGGTATATGGTACGGCTTCTCTATATATACTGGTTCAGGAACCGGAACTGGTTTTTCCAAAACCACATGTTTCGTTATATATACAGGAAGTGTCTTCACTAATGGTCCATGGCCGGCACCAGGTGGTAAAGCGAAACCGCCTTTTCCGTAACTTCCAAATCCTCCATTCCATCTTTCAGAAAATATTCATTACGTGTTAAATAATAATATTAAATAATAAAATATATTTAAATAGATTAACGTGATTACCCTCCATGGTGTAAATTGATATGTTCAAATTTAATATTTTTCCATGGATTATGATGATCTGCCCATGGTTGTCCATATCCATAAGAATGGGGATTTGGTATACCAATCCATCCGTCGCTACCACCCAAGATACCTCGTTTCCTTTGCTTCGTTTCTTCCGGAGATTCTTCCGTAAAAACGGAACCGCACAGAATTGTCAGGACTAACTATAAGGTTAACAATTGATATTATTAATAATTCAACATTAATCAATAATCTAATCATCCTCTTCTCTTATATTTTTGGTTTAAGGGTTGCCTTACCAAAACCTTCAACATTGTTCATTCGTCGAGGTGCAACTGCTCAGAAGGTCTAGGTGTCGGTAGGCTTTTATATTTTCAGATCAGCGAATTAATAGTTCGATTAATCCGGATCAGAGTCCAGATCGAGTTCCCGTCTTTGATCAGACCGGGAACTCGATGCTGTTGGTTGACAATTCTTGCATTTCCGGAGAGGAAAGTGGTCGGATCCATACTGATTCCTGCTAAAGGATATTTCGAGAACAACTTACAGTCGTATAATGATGCTATGACTATGGTTTATACACAAAATAATAGAAAAAAAAACATTGTATATTATATTTTTAGTTAAATTTATAAAAGATCTTTAAAAGCACGCGCTAATTTAATGTCATTTTAATGCAAGATACAAGATAATGCACGATTCATATGTTTCAATTAAATATAAAATATTTCTAATTGATAATTTAATATAATAATATGTCAATGCGCAACAATTATTTTACTTATTTATATTTATAACAAATATTGTTTACTTTTTAATTGATTAACACAACTACTTTGTTTTGAATAATTCTTGGTTTTGTTTTTTCCCATTAACAAGAAGAAGTAGTTGTTAGAGTGCTTCCGTATCGACCATGTCCATGGAAGCGGACTTTCCTAACTTTCATTTTCTAACGTTCAAACTACTTCTAATGCCAGTCGTTACTGCTCATTCATTATTCATTACTGAATAATCGTATGGCCACTTGAACATATAAGACACCTTTGTTAAAACACTGATTGTTAGATCTTAATTAAATATGTTGTATCAAAGACAATAAACTCGAATATAAATTATTTTGTTTTCCTTGTTATAACAACAACAACAACAACAGGAAATGTTCATCGAGTTTTCTACATTAATTTACATTTTTCTAAGGTTATCTCGTAATGTAGATCATAAAATCGTTTGGCTCATAATTGATTGCAAATATTTCACGTTGTTCCATCACTTTCTCTGATGACGAAGTACGGAACAACGAATTGAATCATCTTGTATGTATGTCATTATCTTCCGATCTCTAACACCTAATGCAACCCAGTGCACGACAATATTGGATTACGTGTCTAATATTTCTTTCTCTTTCAGTACCGCTACCATTCACGTATGAAAGAAAAGCGGAGTAGACCGTTATTTGGCTGTCACCCAGGATAGGTAGCAGCGAAAGTTTATCGAATCTATGATCGATATGACAATGAGGTCCACGAAAACGACATGTATTCTTCTTCCTGTAGCGATGTTCTATAAATACTTATGGGGGTCACAATATCGAATCAAACACAGTTTTTCTTCGGCGTTGGTGACGGTAACTAGGTATTACCAATTACTGCCGGAAATCATGAAGTTCATATATTATACCTTGGTACGAAATAGTGTATCATTTTTGTACAGATCAAAAATATGTATAAATTTTTCTATTACAAATATTTATATTCTATCAACAGGAAATATCAGTGCTCTTAACTGTGGGAATGGCTATCACCGTTGAGAAGCGAGATAATAACAGTCCAGAGGTGTCGAAGAGACATAATAAAAGGGGACTGGTTGGTCTAGGATATGGCTTCCAACAAGATCATCCGGAACAAGTAGGACAAATTTATGGTCATCCAGAACCGGCGCCCATTTATGAAGAACCACATCCAGATAATTTACATCACGTACCTGGACATTTTGAACCAGCACCGGCATTGCACTCAGCACCATTTTTGGCACATCCCGTTGGTCAGTATAAATTCGATATTGATTCATTTCGTTAATTAAATTGATCATTTGATTATATTTTTTCGCCGTAGGAGCAGCTCCTCTACCAGTTCCAGTTCCAGCTCCTGTTCCAGCTTTGCCAGCTCCTGTTCCTGTTCCGGTTCCTGTAACGAAGACGGTAGCAGTGCCAGTGCCAGTTCCGGTGGATCGTGCTGTTGCAGTACCAGTTGCTGTTCCAGTCCCGAAACCATATCCTGTCCATGTTGAAAAAATCGTCCATGTAGATCGTCCAATACCGGTCCCAGTCGAAAAGACAATTCACGTTCCAGTCGACAGACCAGTCGCAGTTCCGGTTCCAGTTCCAAAACCTTATCCAGTTGCTTATGAAAAGTTGGTTCATGTAGATCGACCTTATCCAGTTCACGTGGCGGTACCTTATCAAGTTCCCAAACCGTATCCCGTACCTGTTGCAGTGCATGCACGTTACAAATGGCACGGCTGGTAATTTTTCAGAAACGATGTTCCAATATTGTGGTTTCAACTTTTTTTTCTACAACAAATAAGATTCGATGTATATTTGAATTTTTAAAATTATTGTGTGTTTGTTAGGAAAATTTTATTTATGCATATAATAAATGGGCTCATATGATTTTCTGTTATACGTTGAAAATTGCGTTACTATAAATCAATTCTGTTTTTTCTTTTATTTTCATTTGATTTACATAAAGACACGCATCCGTATCCTTTATGCGTAAGAAAAGTTACATTTTTAACTTTAGAACTTAGGTTCTTTTTATTTGTATTTGTAAAGACACAAAAGTAGGCGTCGAAAAGAAACATACTTCGTTTTAAAGTGTCCTGTAAAGTTCCAAGGTGCATTTTATATAAGGAAGATCTTCTATCGAACGATTTACGTAGAACATAAATGGGCCAATGAGGTGGCATAGCGTGTCCATCAAAACCTCTATGCCCCTCTTTCTTACACCTCGAACAAAGCTCGGAAAGAGTTACTTCGTGGGAAATATCACACCTAACTGAGCTTTTATGATAGACATGAATCGTATCGAAGGAAATAAGTCGAAAGGTTGGCCTTTTTACATAGCCATTCTCATGCATTCTTGACGAACCATCGTGGTACTTTTACCCTCACAGCTGCAACCATTTAAAGAACAGGACGAATCTGTGATCTAATCGATGATCAACAATATCATAGGTCAATTGGAATTATTCATTTTTTTATAAGAGATCATATGATTGTCGAGTTGTATGAGTCCTGTATTAAGAATAATGTTCAATCTAAATAACCGAATTTTGTACTTACTCAATAATATCTTTCCTGCTGAGTTTTTAATTTGTAGAAGTTTATATATTGTATATATAGTAAAACACTAATAATATTATAATAATTTGCTCCTCGAATATGTACTATAGTGGTAGATACCTCTAGGTGGCTCATATTTAATTAATACTTCAGCACCACGCGCTCGATAGGCGTTAAACTTGACACCAAAGACCGACATGGTGCCCGATACAACTCACCCAGAGTGACTTAAAGAAGACAGACACATATACCATTTATTAACAAATTTGATATATGATCAAATTCTTTGTTTAAATTAAAATCATTCTTATTTTTAATATTTTTACTAATGATCATGACAACAACAAAAATACTACATAAAATGAGAGATATTAAATTGAACGAAATTTTGTTTTCTTCAATTGGAGATTTCTTATTTTATTGACTTTGTAACAATTATACTATTAAAATATTATTCTTTCATTGCAAATCATTCGTCCTTGCTATTTCTTATTTTTCATAAATAGCATTGCGCAGTTGCGACGTCACAAACGAAAGACTTTGTTGGTGAGGTGATGGCGAAGAGGAAGAAGAGGAAAGAAGTACGCGCCGACGCCGATTCCGTCTAAACAACATCGGACTTTTTTTTTACAGCAGCAGCAGTTTCTTATAAGAAGTTCTAGAGAATCAAACGATCAGGACAAATAGCAAGATCGTCTAACAAAGTAAAAATGATCGTTGAATTGATTATTACATTTGTTTTGTATCATAATTTACTTTTAGTCACATCTTTTATTTTAAACTTAAGATTATTTTTCCTTTATTTGCTTGTTCATTCTTTTTTTTACAGATCCAAAATGGAGCTTGTAAAGAAACTTGGCATCGGCGGTGGTGTACTTTTTTTTTTAGGCATTACCTTCGGTTGGATGGGTTTTCCTGCTCTTCTCAAATCGCAAATTAAAAAGGTAAATTTTATTAGATTAATCATTTGAATAAAAATATAAATAAATAAATAAATGCATAGGTTTTGGAATGATTATATGCATCGTAACAGATTTTAATTCTTTCGATGTAATAAGAAGATAGAACCTTTGACCTCTCATTATGTATATAATTACACAATGACTGCTAAATTCTTCGAAAATATAGACATATAACACAGGTTAAATCCTTGATCTCTATTGTCATCTCTGTTATTTTTCTATTACATACCTGTTGTATCATATCCGTAAATGCGAGTCTCTGATTAGAGAGAGAATCATCAACTAGAAGCGTATTATTATTATAATAATATATACTTTGATCAAAATTGTCACACTGCAACATGACAAATGTTGAATACTTAATATATTATATTACAAAATTGATATTTTTAGGCAATAGCTCTAAAAAAGAATTCCGAAATGAGAGAAATGTGGTCGCAGTTTCCATTACCACTCGATTTCAAAATTTATCTTTTTAATGTAACGAATCCAAAGGAGATTGCACAAGGAGAGAAGCCTATTGTTAAAGAAGTGGGACCATTTTTTTACGAGTAAGTTGAACAAAACCAACATTGCAAGGGAAACAAATTTAACAATATATTTTAAGAAGAATTTTTAACAATACATTTCAGCGAGTACAAAGAAAAAGTTGATCTTGTGGATAGAGAAGAGGATGACTCGCTCGAGTATAGTCTTAAAGCTACTTGGTTCTTCAATCCTTCGAGGAGTAATGGTTTAACGGGCGAAGAGGAACTCGTGCTTCCGCATCTTTTAATTTTGGCAATGGTGGTAACCACCATGAGAGAAAAACCTGCTGCTATTGGAATTCTCAGTGAGTTATCAAAATAATAAATAAAGTGTTTCTAAATCCATTCGTACCCATAGTCCAAGATACCATTGATCGATCACTCTTTTATTTCGAACAAGTCTTAAGGTCATCGACGACTATAACGCTATGTCACTAGTCACTATCGGGGGTGTGAAACTTAAAGAGGAAGAAATTATTTATTCTACTCGATAGCGTGAAAGAAAAGTGCCGTTTTCCTAGCCGGTGTGATTCATTTTTATCAACTATACCACACAGACAGAATAATGAATGTATATTTTATTTAGATAAAGCGGTTGATAGCATCTTTAAAAAACCCGATTCGGTCTTTGTAAAAGTGAAAGCTAGAGAAATACTTTTCGATGGTTTACCCGTGGACTGTTCAGTGAAAGATTTCGCGGGCTCGGCTGTCTGTAGTATTTTGAAATCGGAAGGCAAAGACTTAATGAACGATGGAAATGATCATTATAGATTTGCTATATTTGGTGCAGTACGTATACACTTTTCTTCTCCATTTTCTTTTTTCTTGTCGCATTTACTTTAACAATTGTCTTAATTTTTTATTATTTTATATTTAAGAAAAATGGAACGGTCATGCCTGAAAGATTGCGCGTATTACGTGGTATTAAAAATTATAAAGATGTTGGCCGCGTATTAGAATTTGATAACAAACCAGCATTGACCATCTGGACCGAAGATCACTGTAATGAGTTCAATGGTACCGATTCGACCATTTTTCCACCTCTTATGACAAAGGAAGACGACATCGTTTCCTTCTCCCCAGATATTTGTCGTAGTTTGGGTGCTCGTTTCTCGCACGAGACTAAAGTTAAAGGTAATACTTATTTCCAATCTTTTATATAATAATAAATAAGATTGTGTTTTTTTTTTTTTTTGATAAAACTTATAATACTTCAGGTGTCAATACTTTTCATTACACTGCGGATCTTGGAGACATGAGCACGAATCCTCGCGAAAAATGCTTTTGTCCTGCACCAGATAATTGTCTATCGAAGAACTTATTCGATTTAACAAAGTGCGTGGGTGCACCATTAATTGCATCTTTACCGCACTTTTACTTAGCCGATGAAAAATATATTCGGGAAGTGGACGGATTACATCCAAATCAGGTAAAAGAAATAAAGAACAATATAAAAATAGGAAGCTTTAGAAAAAGAATATGTGTGCAGATCATTATTTATTTAATAATTATAAAAATACAGCGCCTGCAGAAATGCAACCCACCAGACACACTTTGAAGATGTTGCTTGCGAGCGTCATCTACTGGGACGGAATTTTTTTCTGCCCGAAAGATAGGCAACCCGTAATACATACGTGTATAAACAGTTTGAACTGAAAAAAATTTCCGTCCCAACAGATGTCGCTCGCAAGCAACAATTTGAAAGTGTGTATGGAGGGTTGCATTCCTACAGGCGCTGTATTTTTATAAATAATTATAAAAATTTAAATTCAATTTGTTTTACTTCTATATATTCTTCTTCATATGCATTTATATATAGGAGCTACACGACATTAGTATGGATTTTGAACCAATGACGGCTACACCCATAAGTGCTCATAAGAGATTACAATTTAACATACAATTGAAACCTGTTGAAAAATTCAAACTAATGAAAAACTTTCCTGAAGTTTTGTTTCCATTATTTTGGGTTGAAGAAGGTATCCTCCTCGATGATCAATTTGTGAAAAAAGTTAAAGTCGTTTTTACAGCAATCTCTGTTGTGGGGTAAGCATTTATGTGTTTCAATCATTAGCGATACAACATGGTACTTGAAATTCATCACACAAATGAATTTTAGATTTTTGAAATGGATGATGGTTCTTGGAGGAATTGGTTTGGGTGGAACAGCGGCTGGTATGCATTTCAAACGTAAGAACTCTGAAAACAAACTGGATATAACTAAAGTAACGCCTCAAAGTGATAGCAGAAAAGATAGTAGTAATAACGAGAAGAAATGGCAGACAATGAATATCAGCACCATACAAGCGGCAACTGTTCCAGCGAGTTTGGATCGATATTAATATTTATTTTTCTTATTTTAATTCATTTCTTCGTAATTTAAACAAATTAACAGACAAATTTGATAATGCGTTGTCAAGAATTCCTACAAATCTTGAATAATGTTTCAGTCTGTATGTAAGATAAAAGGAAGAGTTCGCGAGTGAATTCTACGGTATTAGGTAAATTAATTTAGTTCGTATTATAATTAGAACGTACTTATAGTTATCAGTATATATTTTCCAACGCGTGAGATTGAACCACGAATCTTTGCCTTGGAAAACATATTTATGTATTAAATTGTACATATTTTCTTCTTATATATTTAACAATTGAAAATTCTATTAAAATACACACATTTTCTCTTTTAATATACAAGTAAAAAAAAAAGTAACTACAACACTGTCTTTTATTTTTAATATTGCACTCTGTAACATTTTAAATTGAATGATTTAAGGTACACCTGTGATAAGGCCATAGCACCCTTCCGTCCTTCAAAATATTCTTAGACACGACTTATGCTGCACCATTATCATATACACGCGCACGCATATTATTTTTCAAGTAAGTTTTGTTTTATTTTATATTCATAACATTCACGTAGATGCTTTTCTAGCAATTCTATGAGAAATTTTCATCTTCGCGGAAGATACAGACTCGTTCCTACAGAGTAACATATTTTTATATGCACTTCTGTATTCGGAACTCATAACAACGTAAACAACGGGATTGATGCATGTTGTTAAATAAATTAAAATATATCCAGCTATGTTGAGACCCATCCAATTTTCAGCCTCTTTAAAAAGTTTCGTGATGGTGATTGGTAAATAACAGATTAAAAAGGATGCAAATATAACGAGTATCATCTTCAAGAGTTTTTTATCTTTCCTCGACATCCTTGGTCCATTATCCATACTACGAAATCTACCAAGACTCTTGAATTTGGATTCTCGTCGATATATTTGATTGTTAGCTTTAGTTTTGGGACGACGATCAGGAGTAATCGATCTTGAACTAGCAAACGTTTCCGAACGTTCCAATCGCGTCCCGGATTCAGTAATTCTTTCGATCCAAAGTGTTGGCTCGACTACAAACGAAGCACGGCTTGCCATTCTTTCCAATCTTTTTTTGCTATTAAAACTCGCTTTTCCAGTTAAATCTTTGGTCTTGTTTGGATGAATACTCAAAAATGTATTGGTATCGCCAATATCGGCGTTACGATCATCCGCAAACGGTATATCCTCGATCACTTTATATGCTATTTTATCGTTGTCTTGTGGAGAAGGATCGAGACCAATAGAACTTTCCTCTTGCAAATCATTTTCTTCGTCTCTCGATGAGTCCTGTTCGGACGATGGTGGATTTCCCAAGGACGACTCTTCGTAAGTCTTGACTCGAAAAATTTGCGAAATTTGTTCTTCCTTCGTTGGACGATTAGAAAAGGAAACGCATAGTCCACTGGCAACGCAACTCGAACCAACTATGGACGATTCTTCCTCTTGATATCTCGGTGTAACCGATCGTTGCTAAGACCATGGAAATATCCAATAATATTTCAAAGAAAAAAAAAAATAAGAAATATAGATAAATGACGTACCTCGCGATTCCTGTCTCCTTCGTCGATCGTGGGAGAAATTTGATCTCGTCTACGACTTTTCGATGCTGTCTTACGAACGATGTAAAAAATTCTAGCATAACATACAACGATTGCTATGCAGGGAATTAAAAATGCTATGACGAAGAGGAATTCCTTTGGATTTCGGCCATGTACATCCGGAAGAATTGAACAGGAACCTATTGCAGTGTCTAAACCAAAACGACCCCAATGACCGAACCACGTGACGATTAAAAAACTAAAACCAAGGATCCACGTTGCCAAAATCATTGGTATCAAATATTTCGTTTTGTAAAGTCTACAGAAAGAAAGGCAAATATGTGATTAGTTTTTTAATTGATGCATCACATTTTCAATGATTCAATTAGAATGAAAACCTAATGTACTTACTTTGGATAGAGTCTGGGATGTCCAATCATAACGTAACGATTAATTGTAATTGTCAAAACGGTAAAAAGACTGACAGCGACAAGACCGTATCTTAGTAATGGAAATAGACGACACAAGAGTGTTCCATGTAACCAATATCTATGCCAAAAAGTTGAAGTGGCGAGTGGTAAATTAAAACAGCAAAACATTAGATCCGAAAATGATAAATTCATGATGAATATCGTAGTGGCGTTCTTCAACTGTAAGAAAATATAATCAAATAATGGTTTATCTAATAAATATTAAGTGTTAACTAAGAATGCAATATATATTTATGAGAGATACACAGTCGGTAGACATTATACACGCATAAGATGGGTTGCATATCATAAGGAACTTTATTGCACTGACGTACTCCTTCTGAAATATCACACACAGTGCATAAAAAGGAAATAGAAAATATTATAGATAAATAATGAAATGATCATTAGATCTATGTAAAGTTGATCTTCTAATAAAATCAGCACATGTTCGTTGAATTTTTGTCGAATTTTTAATACAAATGTAGCAAAAAAGGGGTGAGGATTGACGCAAAGCACGAACGCATTTACTAGTTTAATTCGAGATCATTGATTATATCGACTGTCAGATTGAATGTACGTATTTGCGCGTACGTGAAAACCTGTGGAAACATAGGACACGCGTGAACGTAAACGTACACGATCGTTTCCAAACATAACTTCGTTCCGGGTTTGCGTCTGACGTACTTCGAAAGCCACATTTTATGTTGGAATGGTGCATGTGCCGACGACCTTTCGATCATTGGCTCCTTTTACTCTTTGCCATCTGCCACTTATGACGGATAGAGAGAGAGAGAAACAGTTAGATGTAGAGAAGAAGGAAGAATAACAGGAGGAAAACTAAGTTAATCAATCGTCCATGCAAGTAGCAACTCTGCTGCTGCTACTCGTTCGTTTTGATCAATTTTAAAATCATCGTTACTTTTTCAGCAACTACTACTAGCGACTAATTTTGAAGAATAACTTTGAACAGTGTAACCATTTATTATTCTCGAGAGAGAACAATTTGTAAGATGAGAGATTCGAGGTAAGCCTCTGACGTTTGTAGGTGCATCAGTATGCTCTGGAAACTTAAGTACCGAGACAAGCAGTATGCGTGACAAAACCATAGTGGTTTCGTGTCGTTGCGTTAGTTAGAAAAATTCGGTGTCTGCTCGACTCTTACAAAAGAGAATAATTAACCGACCTTCTTGGTACGAAAGAGAGCAGCCACGGTGATAAGATTCCCTGGAATGCCAATGAGCATAAAGAGAATACAACAGCCAGCGGCAAAGTACAAAAGCCATGATGGATAACCGATAAAGAGAACCACTGATCCTGGATCCTGTAGGACCTGTTCGATCGTTACATTGCTCCTCTTCAAATCGCTATTGTTGCTTATCATCCAATATTCCAGCATCTGTAAAATCGAGTATAGAGATATTAGATTCAAATATTATTTCTTTCAGATTCGTTTAATCGATCTTCTAATTTTTTAACTTACACTTTTTTCTATACCTAGGCACATTATAATGGTGGTAATGCGTAGCTTACAAAAGCTCCGATGAGAACATATCGTAATTAGAATTTGTTTGTATCGTTAGCTCTTGTAAAAGATCAAATATACACTTTCATATGGGTTGCTCGTAGATCTGTTTGCTCCCCTCGTTAAATCTCGCTCTCTCTTTCGTTCATCTTTCACAGGAGCTGGAATCGTTCTCTTTTTTTCTCTCAACGGGGCATCAGAAACGAAGAGAGAGAGATCTATTTTCGCCATCCAAGACTCGGATAAACTCTTTTACGAGAACGAGAATACACGTTTCAAACATTCCTATCGTCTATCAAATAAAATCTTACTCGTAGAAGTAATTGTTTCGATAATAGGACAATGTTTAAGTAATATTCAACATTTTTATTAATATTTTCTTCTGTTCTTTTTTGTTTTTTTATTCGAATAATGTTAAATGTTTCTGAAAAAAGCGATGACTCGGAAAAATGTATAGCATATGGACAAAAGAAATAATTAATCAGTTGCATACTCGCACAGACTGGAATTTACTAACATTGCTCCAAGATCATAAAATGATAACCACCAAGGTAGTTAAACCTATGTATCAACAAGACTCTTATCTTTACGCTAGTGATCTTTTTTTCTTTCGTTGCTTTTGATTTATAGTCTATAAACTAACCGAAAGCGTACTCTCAACATATTTTTCCATAAATTTTCAATTTAATATCTTTTAAATAGCAATGATAATTACAATTACGATATCTTACCTTGATACAATTAAAATTCACTTTTTTATAGCGATAGGATATTGTATAATGGCAAGAACATTTGTCGGTATTGCTCGTAGATGCTTTCGGATCCTTATTAATATGAACGATACCTTCAATTTTCTCTTTTTCTTTTCACTTTTCATATTGACATTGATATCGGTAACGTCAAACGCTTTACACGTGTCTCTTAATTGAATTATTGCAGGAGGAACGATCAAATTATAAATTTATTCTTTTTGTCAACCAAGAGATGCGAATTTCTAAGAAAGTTACAATTTCATCGAGATCATTCCGATAATGATTCCATGAGTCGACTGAGAGTGTAAGTCGGGCCGGATCCGTCAGATTTTAGAATGAAAAACGGATGCTGCGCGTGCGCCAAGATTTTTAATTCCCTAGGAAAAGACGACGACGACGTGACTTTCTTCTTGAATTTCAAATTCTTTATTATTTTTTTTTTTTTTTTTTTTTTTTTTTTAAATAGGAAAGATGGCAGCAGATTATTGCGCTTTTTTCTCATATATTCGGAAGGCAGACAAGGCGTTGGAAATTTAATAGAGAACATTAACTATGCTCCGGTGTACATTTGTATTGTAAGAAAAGCTTCCTTCTCGGAGTCACGTTTTGAAGTGANGAATGAAAAACGGATGCTGCGCGTGCGCCAAGATTTTTAATTCCCTAGGAAAAGACGACGACGACGTGACTTTCTTCTTGAATTTCAAATTCTTTTTTTTTTTTTTTTTTTTAAATCAAATCAGCAATGAAGATTGAAATCAGTGAATTTACTTTGAAATCGTTTTGATTAACGCGGAGGCGTTGGAAATTTAATAGAGAACATTAACTATGCTCCGGTGTACATTTGTATTGTAAGAAAAGCTTCCTTCTCGGAGTCACGTTTTGAAGTGATTTAAAGAACGACATTGCGCAAGAAATGATTTATGCGCGTAGGCACGTACCAAAATTAGCGGAATTAACCAAAAGATATTGAAGTACTTGGGTTTGTTTCTTTTTTTTTTCCTTCTTTCGTTCCTTCCTTCCTTCCTTTTCTCAAAATTTCTTCGTAAGGCAATATTAATTCATAAAACTACGTTGAGCAACGTTTATTGTTCAAATATACGCCCACAACCGATGGGACCCACTGGAAATACGTGGTCCCTCTACATCCTTTTTAAAAATAATTACATTTCGTTACCAGACTGTGGTACACTTTGCAAAGGGGAGAATCCAGATGTATACGAGCACGCGTAACGGAAGAGGGAAGACTGCGACCCCCTGATGAAGTCGGAAGTGACACTGTTATTCCTTTTCTCTTTTGCCATGTTTGCTTTAATCATTTTTCAATTCAATCTAAATAGAGCGTGGTTGTTTCCTATGTTTATATCAAAAATCATCAAAATCTTTACGATTTACTCATGCTTCCTTATTTTCTCCTTAAAAGGTAATCAACTATCTGAGTTTGAAGTAAACAATTGTGTAATTAATGATGGACTACTGTCATTATTACTTAATTATGGACAGAAATTGACAAATAAGATGAATGTTACTGATATCAAACAAATTCTATTCCAGGATAAGGACAATTGAAAAAATTTTCATCAGAGATATAGATCGTGAGAAAATGACAACAAATAAAGTCTTATCTTTGGTTCGATCAACGTTACTTTGACAACGTTTGAAGAACACTTCAGAATGGAAGCTTCATTTAATAATCGTTCGTGCAATAGCAAAAAGGTATACTGTACAATCGAAATATATATATAATAGCTTCAAATAAAATCTTTGAATTTTTTTTCATCTAGATAATTTCAATGAGAAAGAAGAGAGATTTTCCCAGCTATACATCTTTGGATTAAGACCCAAAATCATTGATAGATCCAACTTATGCGGGCCCTCCGAGTAGAATCGTGAACCAATAAAAGATTCATCCATTGAAAAATTTGAAATGATTCGACAAATGAATTTCAGGAGACGAATCATCGGTATTTTCTCAAGTCAATGAACTTTTAAGTCATATCTAAACAATTGACACTACATAATTGAGTCATAAAGATATATCAGCGGTTGAAGATTTCTTATCGAGGACAATAGAATTTCTGTAGAAAGGTATCAGCATTTGTAAGAAACCTCTATCGGTGTCAGGATCTAATCGAAAAGGAGAGTAGGAAGACAATATCTTGCTGGGTCAGTCGGTTTCTCGAGCGTGCAGCTGCAGTTACGACGGGACTACGAGAGTTGCCTTCGTTATCCAGTAAAGAACGTAACACCTTCCCCTTCCAGTTTTCCATGTGGGAAGACCCCCCACCCCCACTCATCCTGGGGCCCGTATGCAGTGTGGTCGCGTAAGTTCTACCGACAGTTCGTTAAAAGTGACGGTGACGCGCGCGACTTCGTTCTTTACTAACTTACAAATTCATCCTTCTAACAAACAATCCCTATTGTGTCATTTTATACAAATCCTTGTGATAACTTACAATCCTATACAACTATATATTTGTTTTATTGAAAGAAATGAAGTACCTTTCTTTATCAAAGAACATTAACACTTGTATAAAATTATTCATCCTATTAGTGTGACTCATCATCATTCGCTTGTATTTTAATCGTCGTAATACCATTAATGATTATCACGAGGAAACTTCGTCAAAATTACGAATGAGGATAAAATCTAGAATTTCTACGAACGTGGGCGAATTCAGAATCCTGTTCTGTGCGTTTCAAAAACGGAACATCAAGATGATCCACTTGCAGTGTTAGGAAAACTATTACGGGATCCTTTGTGGTAAGCGATTATTCATTTTCTAACTTTTTTGGAGTATGTAGTGTTAGGATCAATATTAAGAATGAAACAACGAAGTGAAGTAAATGATCGATGAGGACGGACGTTGTATGAGGAAGAAAAAGGGACCTCAATGCATGGAACGATGTCTGTTGTGAAAGATCATTTTTACTATAATGTTCAATTCCTTTGTCTCTTACTTAATACGATTCTAATGATTTATTAATGATCTTGGTATGGATGGCGAAAGTGTGGAGTGTATTTTGTAAAGTGGTTTGACGTTTGCGCTACACGTGGGCAATTGTTGTGGATGAATCTATCGTGTGCAAGCGCCGGTGTACTTCTTCAATGTATGAACCTTGTTAGAATGATCGGTATTTACACATAAAAGCACACACAGGTGTCACGTATGAAAATAACTTTATTTGATAGAGGCTGTTAATGTAAACGACTATCTTGTCGCGTGTACGATAGGAGGAAACAACAGAAGCAATACCGCTGCACTCACATCAGAGGTACTTTCACCGTGAGTCAAGTTGACTCATTCATTGCCATTCGCTGCGTGATTAACTCGGAAATCATTGAGTGACGTCAGGCTATGAATTCCGTAGAATGCAAACGTGACGTCCGTCCTATTCCGCCGTAGTTCCTTGCGGTTCCTACTGAGTCCTTGTGAATCGTCCTCGTTAACGAACCGGTAGACTTGTGGTTTTGTCATTATACGATTGTGAAACATACAAGTGTTTTGATCTCCTAGCTTTGACCTTGTCCAATCATGAAAATGCGTGAACATTCTCGCAATAAGAGATCTCTAGCAAAGCGTGAATTCATTTTTCTTTTCATCTTTTCAGAAGCTATTTACAATACTGAGGTCGGTATTATATAGGACACTCCAATGAATTGTTCGTTTTGTCACTTCTATTAGACGAGTACCGACTTGCCGCAGAGAGCACGCAGTGGTTAACGCAAACGTCATCGAGCAAAGAAAACTGCTCTCATGTTCATGGAACACTTACAAAGACCACAAACGACCATAATGTTGCTAATCGTCCAATGACACTGTCGTAGAAGTTTCTTATCTAAATTGCCGCGCGTGGACAGGGCGTTGACGATTAAACAATCGGATTACTTTGCCTTTCTGTACCATTCAATCTCAAGAAATGTCCACTGATACGATAAACGCGCTAAACAATTTAATAGAAAATCTTTGTCGAATTTCAATAATTCATAATAAAAATACTTTATATTACCATTGATTACGAATTGATCTACTTTACGTTACATTCCCATAGATAATTCTTAAGACCATATGCGCGCGTATCTTTTTTTCTAGTATTACAACTGCCATAAAGCTGAGTACGGTCGTCACCATGCACGGTCTCGTGTCAAAAGGATAAAAATGTTCGAGTTAAGGGACATATCCGCGCGTTCTCATGTCTCCCATGAGTTTCGACGTGTTTTTTGCTACGAGGGGACGCTTAGTACCGGGTGTCTGTTAATTTCTCTTAATTAAGCTCAATCGAGGTTAATGCACCACAGTTTGACCTCAGTTTACTAAATCCAGCATAGTCTCAAATAACTATGATGTAGCTATTCTCGATCGATGATAACTTTTATCGTATTTTCTTCACTTTACAGGTATTTCTAGTTTATCAAAAGTCTCTTACGTACACTCTTACGTACACGTTCTCGTATCATTACTTATACGTTTAAAAAGTAAATGTCTCGAAACATCTGATACATGTATCAGCATAAAACTGTAATTCGATACCACGTACGTAGAAATTTGTCAAGACTTGGTCGATCAAGTGATGACGACTCGTATTAAGTATCAATATCTGTTGAAGTAACTTGAACAGATAATATTTCATATGTTACACGGCTCATGATCTTTGTTTACCACGTATACTTATAATAAATTCACGTATATAATATTCTTGAAAGGTGTAAACGAGATATTACGTTAATTACATTAAAAAATATTTTCAATGTTGACTCAGATAGATCAAAGAAAAATAATATTTCCCAAGCTTATTATGCGTATTATCCTTTTTAAACTTACTTCCGTTCTCTTTAAACGTTTCTTTTCGGGTAACCCCATAAATAATAACGACCTCTTACTACGGCTCGAGTTCTATGATTAATGAGTTCCTGACTTTATCCTTCATCGCACATCTCCTTTAATCTTGTCTCGACTACACATATTTTTACGAGTATGAAATAAAAAAAAAAAAAAGAGAACTTCATATCTTTCTATAAGTTACATCTGCGATAGAATCAAATTTCCTCGATATTATACTCTTTTAATAATAAATTATAATGAAGATATTATTTTGTTGGAATGTCGCAGGATTAATCAAAAAACTAAGGCTTTAATTGTGATCGAATAAAAATGGAATCATTAAATCAAAATCTTCGTGGCTTTGACACAAATTCTATGTCCACGTGGCCGTCGCACGTGACGAACAATACAACCCATGGTAGTATCATAGACGGCGAGCTTTCAAGGTAAGACGATTAGAAATTCATTGAACTTTTATCATTATATTTCTTGTCAACAATTTTTAATGCAGATTTCCAAGACCATTAAGAACATTTGCCGCGATCGTAGCTATACTCATTATGATCACGGGTCTAGCTGGCAATCTTCTAACCATCGTTGCCCTTTGCAAATATCCTAAAGTTCGTAACGTTGCAGCGGCGTTCATAATAAGGTACGACGAATTAAGATTAATACGTTTATGTATGYATGTACATGAAAATATTACAACCAGAATAATTAATTGCACTTGATTTATTGTTCGTAGCCTTTGCGTGGCAGATTTCGTGTTTTGTTCGTTGGTATTACCCTTCGATTCTATCAGATTTGTCGATGCAAGCTGGGCAGACATTCGATCCTTGTGCATCCTCGTACCGTTCTTGAGGTATGGAAATGTTGGAGTCAGTCTTTTGTCCGTAGCAGCTATCACTATTAACAGGTATTTTGATTTTGTATTTCTTATCGCTAGATAAGATCTTATATATGTCATCAACTCCTAATTAGAATGGAATGAAAAATTTGTAGGGTTTTAATTATAATATAACATAACGTATCCTTCAGATATATCATGATAGCTCATCACGGAATATACAGTAAGATTTATAAAAAACATTGGATCGCTGCTATGATCATCTTCTGCTGGCTGTTCGCCTACGTGATGCAAGTACCAACGTTGTTAGGCATTTGGGGTAGGATGATATTATAATACGATTCTTAAAATTTGATTAATGTTTTATCAAGGATGTTTTACTTACAAAATTCTATCTTTTTTTTTTTTTCCAGGAAAGTTTGATTACGATATGTATCTAGAAACATGTTCGATAGTAAAAGACGATCAAGGTCATACTTCAAAGAGGTTTTTGTTCGCTACGGGTTTCGTGATACCGTGCGTAGTTATCGTCGGTTGTTACGCAAAAATATTCTGGGTCGTTCACAGGTAAGTCTCTCCTATATAAATAAATCCAAATAAAAAAGAATTATTCCGTCCAACAATAATCCTTTGATTTATTTTTTTTTCCCAGGTCCGAATCGAGGATGCGAAAACATGCAACGCCGACAATAAAATCGCCACACACACCTGGTAGAGATACCAGAGAGATCAAACAGAGACGTAGCGAATGGAGAATCACGAAAATGGTACTCGCTATCTTTCTCAGTTTTCTAGTCTGTTATCTACCAATCACTATCGTAAAGATGGTCGACGTTAATGTTAAATATCCAGGTAACAACAAAAATAATAATCTCTATATAAATTCATATTCGCAAAATGATGATTATTTTGACGATGATAAAAATAATGTAAATTAACAGGTTTCCACGTTCTTGGATATCTTCTTCTATACTTTGCTTCCTGCGTGAATCCAATAATCTACGTTATCATGAATAAACAATACAGACAAGCATACGCTGGGGTGATTGGTTGTTCGAGGATAAGGGCGAGTTTAACACCTTTCGGGAGCAGTGCGCCCGGTCAGCACCAGCAAGACTTCGGCCAAGGTAACTTCGAGCACCGTCGCGTGGTAACTCTCTCCAAGCTCTGACGAACATGAGCTAAGCGACCACTCGCTCACTTCGTAAGTCAAGGGCACAAGTTCGCTGCTTTCTAAGATTGTCTTTGCTATGTGCAGGCATGTTACACCGACCAACCTCGCGTCTCATAAGTCAATTGTATTTTTCCCCGTGATAGTTTCAACTTCTCTTTTAATAATGTATATGCATACGTCATTGAATATATGTGCCTCGATATATATATATATATTACAAAGGTATAGCGCGACAAGTAGACGCTTCGTATAATTGGAACATATAGTCAACTAGCTTCGATTACTATGTACCGCTATAACTCTATGCTATTATGTTTTTTTTTTTTATAAGATCAATACCTAATGACATACCTTTTTTCTAATTGGATAAAGTAATAAGAATTACCTCGTCATACGTATATATTTTTATATTTAAAAAATGATTATTCGCGATAAGATCGACAAACAATACATACACGTATAATTATAATAACACTGGACATACACTTATCGCATTTTTTATTTTGACTCGTTGAAAAGACGCTAATAGACTTCTTTATTTCCAAGAGAAAATATAAAAACAAAGATTTTTCCTGCATTTATTATCGTGGTTGGTCAATAGAATTGCAACTTTATTTTAACACTTTATCAATCATGCAATCATACTTTTTAACGCGTATCATTTTATACAAAGGTTCTTTGGCTTGATCCCAATTTCAATAAGAAATGCATAGAGATGCTGAAACGTTGACGATTCTTTTCAAATGCTACTTTATTTTATTCATTTCTGCCTACAATGTTTGCTTGCATCTGTTTAATCATCTATTGCAACAACTGTAAACACAAACTAAACAACATGTAAATACGAATCGTAATTATTTTCATTTATTCGTTTTTATAGATTTCTCGAAGACTATGGTATCGACCGTTTCCATTGCCATGAGTCCTGTCAAAAATAACCAGCTGGAAGAAGCTCTGTAAAACGGTCGATTAAAGAAACCAAAAGGATCTCTGAATGAGATCAAAATTCTAATCAAAAGACAAAGGAAACAGAAAGCTGCTGAAGACAAGTTTTGTACAAGTGTAGGTGTGTCGAATGCAATTCGAAAAGACAGAAACTAATGTAAATTGTTCGCCGACTGAAAAGAACGAAACGTCCCTAAGGACTACTCAATTGAAATCGATTACGCGTATTTATAGCATCGACACTATACAAACGAGTTAGTTTAGCGATACGCGATAGAAATTTCGCGATTCGCAATACCACTGAATTACCAAAGTAAAACCGTGTTAAGATTAAGAAATAAGTAAATACGCATTTACGTTTATCCGTATCGATAGATTGTGGCGATAATAATTTAATGATAATAAAAGAGCTAGTCGAAAATCATTTAGGGATAGAAATGATAAAATTCCATTTGTAAATATATTATTGTATCGTAAAAACTTGAGTAGCATTAATGTCGTATATGTTTAAAAAATATAAAAGATAATTATAAAATTAGATGATAAAAGTTTCAAGTGCGAAGAAGTATGAAGAAAAGGATCAATTTAGTAACGCAATGATTAATTCCTGCAACAGCCTGTCTTGTTTTGTTGTTTGGATTCTTTGCGAAGCCTTATGGAATCCTGTACGCCACCTCCGATTTTTACTTTCAGCACTTTTTCCACCAAGTAGCGCATAGCTTCGTCTTTAAAATAAGAAAAAAAAAAAATTATCATCATCGTGCGATATAAATAATTGTTTCGCGTATCTCGGTGATTGATACTCACCAACGTTTGTATTTTCTTTCGCCGAGGTAAGGTACCAAGCGGTGATATTGTTCTCTTTGCAAAATGTAGCAATCTGTTCGGTTGTTACGGCCGCAAATTGAATGTCGCATTTGTTTGCCAGAAGAACAACGGGTATGTTCGATCCGTCCGGAAGCGTAACTTTTTCTCGAAGATCGCAAAGCCATTTCTTCATCGATTTAAATGTTGCCATTCGTGAAATATCAAAGACCAGTGCTGCTGCGACGCTAATAAAAAATGAACGACAGGACTGTCTTATAAATTAAATACGATCATCTTCTCGGCGAATGTTTTTTACATGACATCAAAGACGTACGCATATTTGTAATAAATCCTGGTCATGAATCCGAATCTCTCGTGACCGGCGATATCCCTGAAAGTAATCATTCATTTTTATATAATATTTATAAATTTAATTATAAAATTAAGAGATTATAATAGAAACGATAAATACCATAACTGTAAACCTATTTTAAGATTTGGATCCCAATCGAGCATTTTTATCACGAAATCAGCTCCTATCGTTATCTTGTAATTGGAAGAAAACTTTCCTGGAAAAAAAACAAGAACAGTAGTTGTGCAGTAGAAGTTGATAAAGATGTCTGCTTTTGCAGATGCGACGTGCAGTTGTACGATGACGTGTATTTTTCTTTAGAATGGATAAGCCAGCTTGCGCGTATCATCAGATTATTCTAATCTTGTGCCTAAATACCTCGAAACATAATGACATTCAAAGAATTGTTTCAATTACCTTCTGTATATCTTCGTACGAGAGCCGTCTTGCCTGAAATAAAATAAATAAAGTGAAAAAAGTAATCGGATAAAACATGGAATTCGTAAACGCGAAAAATAAATATAATGTCAAATCTGGCTGATTTACTTATCTCTACCGAGTCCGAATAACACCTTATCAAATAAATTCGAACACGTAAGTAATAAACAAGATTTGTTAAGAGAAAAAGATCATAACGAAGAAAATAATCACTCACCGACGCCATAATCACCGATAACGAGAAACTTAAAGAGAAGCTCTTTACGTTCATGATTTGAGAGTACTACGTCGGAATCTCTTCTAAGTTTCCTCGTATCCATATTTTTTCCTTCGTACAAAAAAATACAAACACAATGGCGGCTTCGAAATAGTATTACAGTTGGAATAATACGTTAAGACAAATTCTTTGAATAAGTAGCGTCTGAACTAAAGTAGTAGAAGCGATAAACTGTACAGAGTGAACTTCTCGACCTCCAAGGATTAGATGAAATCCCTACTCTTGCAGTTTATTATATCGTTCTTCTTTTCGTTACACATTGTAAACAGCTGATCTCGCCCAAAGTTCGAATTTACATATCGTATCACTGATTAATGAAACCTTTTGTAACAATTAAATGAAAATAATTGAATAATCGCAGGCTTGGTGCTAAATCCGTTTAAAAAAGAATTTCACGAAATTCTGTATATCGTTACATTATGTGGGATACGATATATTTATGTAATATAGGAATAACACAATTCAGGTAATCTTAATTTATTAAATTATACTTATTGTTATTAAATGTTGATCAATCGAATAAAATATGAAGTTAATAAACTCAGTACATTTATATTTAGACAATAAAAAGTCTAAAATAAAAGCCAATCTTTCGGATTGGTAATAGTTAATGTATCTATTTCCTCTTCGGAAAATCTCCTTATTCGAAATTTCGGCAGCACGTTATTAAAGAGATGAGAATAACCATGACCTCCATAATTTAGCTAAATTAAAAATAAACGACTTAACAAAAAGAGATATTATAAAATAACAAAAATAAAATGAAATTAAATAAAAATGAAACGTACCAAACGATGTTTAGTGTGAATATCATGGCTCAAAAGTACTCTCCTTATCTTCCCTTCGTCTCGTAGAAGTTGAACGTAATTAACGCGTTGTGCATCGGATATCATGTCGACTATTGGATTTAATTGATAGAAAGAACATTCGGTACCGAATAAATCAAATTGACAATAACAATTTGTATCGTCCGAAAATTCCAACAAAGCTTCTTTATTCGTGAAAGTACCTAAAGATTTATCGTGGATATAAAGTAAAAAAAAAAAGGAACACAAGATTTGCATTGTAAAGAAAAAGTTGATCATACATACGATCGAGATGGGACATCACAGCCTTTTTCGAATCTCCGCCCGCTTCCTGGTAAATTCTCATTATTTCAATGGGTATACTTGAATCTCGTCCTGGATGAAAACTAACGGGACATCCTAACTGTGATTGAGCTAATGCAGTAGCTTTTATCGAACGTTTCTCAAAATCTATATTAATGAAATTTTATGTACCAATACTATATGTATTTGTAAATATTGTAATTGGAATTTTAACGTGCCTTCGATCGGCGAAGAAGTTCCAACTTCTCCAATAAATCCCGCTTTGGTTTCGGGAAATTTTTGACAACCTTCGGTCATTTCTGACATTATAATATCGTACAGATTTTCAACGGATGAATTCAAAGTACCCTGATCCTGTGTTTTTGCGACATAGAATCCTTAAATGTGGAAACGTTAATATAAAAGTGTTATGTCGTATGTAAAATTAAGATGATTGTAAAAGATACCTGTGCCAGCTATGATATTAACATTAGTTTTTTCCATGAGAGTTTTCATTAATCCAATACTACGTTTCAAACCATGACTACTATTCTCTACAATAGTATTACCGCCAAATTGATGAAATAATTTTAAATCTTCTAACACAGCATAAGCACTTTCGGTATCATTGAATTTGATATTATTCATGTGACTATATCTGATAAATATATAAGACAATATTTGATAATTATATATAAACATATACAATTATTATAAATATAATTATATATCGAACGACTTAACACATTAACTCACGGATACTGTCTCACCCATCCCATATTATGAAGCTTCATTGGTTTATTTAGAAAAGGTTCTAACGTAGACGGTGGTGGTGTATAAAAATCGGCAAAATCCACGGCAACATGTTCGTGTGTCAAAACTCGGCCGAGTTCGGTAACGTTAACTTTTCCAAGTACTAAACGAATTTTATTTTAACGATATTGCAAACCATCGAAAGTTAACAAATCTACTCACCGGTTTGTACGGTGTCGGCCATACTGATCTTTGTATAAAATAGGTCAGTGATATTTTATAGAAACGGAACGATATATGGAAAAATATTAAGTACGTCTGAAGCAGTCGATATTTTTCCTCTTAAATGTAAACGTACGAACAATCTCTGTCTTTTATTCCAACTGTTCTAATATACTGGTATGCTTATCAACAAGCTCTTACGTAAAGTTTACTTACTACTATTATTATTATTATTATTATTATTATTACTACTGAATCTTTAACGATACAAAAGTTGAGTTAATAGGTGAGATGAGCGATAAGCATTTAAATTTGTACTTTAAAGTAGAGAACACAAAGAAATGTATTATCCCCTTTTTTTTTTCTTTTTATTTATATTTTTATGCAATATTTTCATTATAAAGTAATAATTTGTAAGAAATCCTGAGATTTCTCTTGCATTTGTATAGCAATTTCCTAATTGACGAAGAATTTATACATAATAGAAAAAAAAACGAGAAATAAATAAATAAGAAAAATGGACAAACTTCGTCTTTCGGTGGGATTAAATAAATAGGAAAAGAAAGATACACGTGATGTGATTGTATTATATATACACGTACGCTTATATGAATCGATAATTTATCTATTTTTCGTTACGTGCATTTCACTCATGTGTGTACAATATAAAATGCTACGTCCCACGTGCACAACTATGTCACATGGTGTACACAGTACATAATAATAATCCTCCCAACGTAACGTTTCATATAATTTCAATATTATATATACGTGTGTACAGATAGAATCGCTTTTCACGCGGTCAAACTACCATATTCACGTCTTCAGCGCGAGAAACAACTCGGTGTGTTTTAAACAGGAATTTGAATAATACCAATGTATACGCAGTTTATGTAAGAATTTTTTTTTCGTTTTGTGTGTCATTAATACTTTAACGCCAAGAGAAAAACTATCTGAAATATATTTACTCCTAGGTAAAAGTTAGCATTTAAACAAGTTTCACGATTCACGTTGAAAAAATAAAAATAAAAAAACAAAGAAGAAAAAATCTATCATAATAGTACACAACGACGGTAACTTGAGTAACTTTAGAAGAGCCATTTCAAATTGGATGTCATAAAGGCAACACAACAAACACGTATCAATTATTTGCCGTCTTAAAACAAATGAATGCAATTATGATTGACAAACATTTTTTTATATGATTGTGTTGTTTGTATGCGTGCATATGCGTGTATGTGGATGTGAATGTCGTATATTTCAAAGACAACATATCGATATATGTTTTATTTATGCGAACATGATCTCGCCCTGTATGATTAAATGTCCCCCCTCCCTCTATCCTTCATAATATGTTTATATTGCAAATACGTGTATATTGAATCGCCATAAATATACACAAAACACAATTCTATAGACTTTCTGATATAATCATACGCAATCCAAATTGTTTTTGACAATATAATTTGCAAAAAAAAGATCGATTGATCGACGCAATTTACCCTCGCCACGAGATTGCACGCTCGTCCGACGGCTACTTTTTTTTATTAGCCGAATATGTTTTCACGATTCTTATATGACCGATAATCATTTTATATATATATAGATAATAATAATAATAATAATAATAATAATAATAATATAATTATAATAAAATAATAAGGTGGTATATATATATACCATAATAATAATAATAATAATAATTTACATTTACACAAGACTTTTCTTACTTCCTTACGCAATTAGTTAATTATATTACTTAACTATGTACGACATGCTTACGACTATATTCGCTTAGGTTTTATAACGCAGTACAGTCTCTACATAATAATTGATTCGCAAGGAAAGTGATCTAACATTCGAACAAATATAAAAAAGAATCGCGATATATAATAGTAAAAAATATACAGGACAAACGCGTAATATACAAGTTGATGAAAAAGATTAAGTCAATAATTAATTGTCTCATATAAATTCTTGCTTTTCTAATATTCCTTGGATCTGATATAAACGAAAGAACGTGACAGGAGTTCTAGTTCATTATTTAGGAAAAATAAAAGAAGTGAAAGAGAGGGAGAAAAAGAGAGAGAGAGAGAGAGAGAGAGAGAAAGAGAGAGAAAAAGAGAAAGAAGGAGAAAAAGTACATTACAAATTCTCGTAACACACCAGGTTGAGAAACGGATTAAAATACTACAAAAAGCTGGTAACAAAAATGGTAAAAGTCAGTTTTCGATTGTTTCAGATCCAATGTAAATCAAAATGATGTGATAATAGTTCAATAAGCATCGATTCAGAACAAGCTAAATCATCATTTGGAAAACTTTCGATTAAATCAATATGAAGGTAATATATAACAACGCGAAACCAAGTTTCGTTCTACAAATCCATTCCACATTACACGACATCTTCATAAACTATCATCACTGTCATCAGCGGGTGCTTCAGCAGGAGGAACGTTTCCATCGCCGATCGGCCCGTTTCCTTCTCTGTTAGTATCACTTTCATGTTCCATAGAACTATTATTTTGAATTTGTTGTTCCTCTGCTATGAGAATAACGGAGAAAAAAAATATATAATTAATTATGTGTTTTGTTAATAACGAAATGAAAAAAAAAAAAAGTAAACGATTAAGATCGATAACTTACCTGATTGTGTTCCTGGAGAATCTTCGTCACCTTGACCAGGACTTAATATAGCTTCTTTTATTTGACTATTTACACCTTTTGGATCTAAATCTGTAGCCCAACTAAAGTACATTAGTGCAAGATGAGTATTACCTAGTTTCTTGTGCACCTATTGATGAAAACAAAAATAAAGTTAAAAAGATATAGAATAAGAGAGATTCGATTACAACGAATAAATAATAATATATATTTTGTACCTTTCCTATCGAATAATAGACTAGAGATTCTTTGGGCACGATATTCTTTAATTCTTCGAATTCTCTCAATGCCTCCGCGTGCCGACCAATTGAAAAATTAATCGTTGCACGATGAAATTTGCAAAGAGTATTATTGGGATCATTGGTAATAGCTGTATTTAATGTTCTTAAAGCTTGATCAGTTTTTTTCAGAGCATGTTGTACAACGCCTATGTGGCACATAATTGCCGAATTCTGTGGATTTATTTGCAAAGCTCGTTTAAAATGTAATTCTGCTAAGCTATATTGTTCTTGTTTAGAAAATATTGTTCCCAAACCAAACCTTAAATATAAATTAATATTGAAAATATATATTATCTTACAAAAGTATAAAATTATAAAGTTTAACATATAGAATAATTTACCAGGCATTATAGTGTCTAGAATCAAGTCTAATTGCATTACGAAATGCCGTAATTGCCTTATCTAATTCCTCGGTCATAACATATTCATGACCAAGGAGTGTATATGCATATGGAAAATTAGGATCTACCTAAAAAATACCGTAAAAAAAAGTATTATATTTTGTAATCAATTGATTATTATAGAGTATGAATTTCCATGACAATAATTAAATTGTATACCTGTATAGCTCTTTGAAAGAATTTGATTGCAGTTTCATGCTCAGTTTGAGCAGAGAAAAGATTACCAGTAGCACACCATGCAGCTGGCGAATTACGATCTTCGGAAACAAGTTCTTGAGCCAACGTAGATAGCTGAACTTCTGCATGCATATGCCAAAGCACTGTACTATAGATTTCCATTAATTCAGTCCTCTGTGGTTCTAATTGTCTGACTTCGGCAAAATAACTGTGAGTTTAAAACAAAATTAAACTTAGAACTTTTTGAGATATGATATTTCTATTGTGTAATAATAAACAATATGGTGTCACTTATACCCAGCTGATTTTTTGTAATCCATCATCTCAAAATGAGCACGTGCTAGCATGGATAATACCCATCCAGTATTATAATGTTGCGTTGGAAGAACACTAAGGATATCAATAGCTTGTGAACAATTATACTGGCTTAAATGTTGATATGCCAAGCCAAGTTCTTTTAACAAAGACATTAAACCTTCTGTAAATAATTAAATTCACACACATATATATATATATATAAAAATCCATTTCACTTTGTTCATTCTCAAAATAAAATATTTAAAGTATTTATAATTTACCAGCACATTGTTTTTGTAATGTCACAGCACAATGAGCAATGCTACTTTGGTTATTCAATGCATTTACATTTGCCACAGCCTTTTCTGACGTAATCGTTTCATTCTTTTCTTTTTCACTCCGATTTCTCTCATTCAAATCATTAAAATTAGTTTTATTTAAATTAGTTTTGGAAAGTCTTGCTTTTGCTTTCCTAGATGGTGACTTAGGTGTTGCGAATTTATTTCTATTAGGTGACTTATTATTTTCCTATGATGTGAAGATACAAAAAATATTACTAATAATGAAATCATTGATAAAAATAAGCAATGCATATAATTCAAACGATACATACTTTAACAGAATAGCTGTGACTAAATAATCTCGATGACCGTCTAACATTTGTACCCTGAAGAGTAGGTGGTGTAGGTGCAGGAGTACTTGGTGTTACTGTGACTATATTAGCAGTATTACTTGCATTACCGGATTGAGAGAACACTGGTTTACCTTGTTGCAAAGGTGTTTCCTTCCTTGAAATAAATTGCTAAAAAATATATAAAATTCATTTGAGTGTACAATTTGAAGAAAATCTACAATTACATATCATTTCTTACCCCTACATGAGCCCTGAAACTGCTAACGCACTTTGCCAAACTTTTTTGGTCATTTGCTTCTGTAAGAGTCGTATGAGAAGGTAAAACGGTAGGTTCTGGTGTGTTACTTTCCAATGGTAAGATACCAAAACTAGGTGTAAGAGGACTCATAGAATTATTGAACATACTCCGATATCGAGGATGCTTAGCACGAGGTGATATTGAAGAAGGATGAATATAGTGTGTAGGTATATTTTGTGGGCTTTCTTCGATGGACGAGTATAACCGTACGTTAGGTGCTACGTTGGTTATGATCGTTGTGGTTGTAGTTTGCACAGGAGTACTGTAATTTATTATTACCATAATAATACAAATAAAAAAAAAAAAAAACAAAACAAAAAAACAATGAAAAATAACGTCATATATTTACCTGTTAGTGCCATTTGATGTAGGAGCGCTATTTGAATTGTTAACAGGTACAATAAAATCAGGTTCCGGAATATAACTTAAAATTGGTGTTACACCATGACACATTGCAAAATTATCTAATTTATCCAGATTGAAGATTTTTCCTGGATCTACTTTTTCTCCAACATTGCATAATTCTTCGAATGAATGCCACAAAAATGGATTCATCTTTAAAGCCAATTTGTGTGCTTCATTGCCTTTAGCGGTGCGCATCATTTTATAATAAATTTTGGCTATTATCTGAAGTGAAAAACATGCTTGTTCACCAAACTGAGCGGTAATTTCCTCTAAACTTTTTAACTGTTTATAATATCCACCAATTATTGCCGCTTCCGCTTCCGCAAATCTAAATAAATATTGAATTAATATTAAATACTTAAAAATTAGTAAAAACTTACATAATCTTACAATTGTATGTATATCTGTTAACTTACTTTTCCAAATCGTAACAACACTTAGCCAAAAGAAACCTACATTGTGCGGAGCTGGGTGCTTTTTTGGAAAGTAAAGCATGAGCTTGCCTAATCCTTCCTGAACGATAATAACAAGTTGCCAAAAGAAATAATGTTTCTTCCGTATCCACTGTAAAAAAAAAAAACATTAATTATATATCATCTGGATAAAAAGTCCATTTTGAATATTAAAACATTATCTACACATGTAGTATATACTACCTTCCGCGCATAATCTTTCTGCCAAAAATATTGCATCTGGATAAGCATAATGATTTAAGCAGTGCCATATGGCTGCCTGTAATAACAACAACAATACAAAAAAGTCAATGAGTTTGAACAAATTATAGTTATTGTTAAACAGTGATAATATACATAAACACAATGTGATAAACACTCGTCAATTAACGTGCGTAAAAAAATACATTTAATTGATCGTTTAACGATTTGCCATGGTATTTTAACGTAAGAGAAATTGTCAAGTGCGCTTAATATCATTACAATGTAATTATTTACAGTTATTCACAATTTCACAATGAACATAATTAGAAGGAGAAATATTTTTTTTCACTAAGCAACACAATATATGACGGTAAGTAAATGTTGAAGGTACTTTAGTTCATAGTTGAAAGGAAAAAAGAAGGAAAGGAAGAAAAAAAAAAGAAAAATAATGTTTACAAATTACTTCATAATTCGTAGAAATCAGCATTTTTTTGTCTATTAATGTAAATTCGCAATAGAATGGCCTTAATTTGGAGACGTCAATATCAATAATTGTGAAATGTACCCCCGTCTACAAATTATACGTCATCTATAGTTCTCCAGTGATATCTGCTGTGTTTACCTGCACTGGCTCCTGCACAATCATCGTTTACACTTCGAACTTGATCATAAAAACGTATAATTTCTTAACGGTTAGAATAAAATTTAATTAGGAAAATCCGAAGTCGAACAACCGATGCATAGAAAAATTCTTCAGGAGTCCATCTTTTGTCGGATTCCTTTTGAAGTGTGCAACTGACTTCACGGATAAGGTTGGCCAATCTACTGGACAACTTTGTTTCTAGAATTTTTTGACCACAATAATACATGTAAATAATCCTATGATTTCTTGTCCAGTATGGAAGAGAATAAGTTCCTAGGTTGTTTCAAAAAATGATTAAACCACGATCTTCTCTTTATAATATATATATGTAGGTTTAACGCTGAGGAAGAAAGAAAATTTGTTTTCAGAATGAATCAGACATTCTGTTAAGACAAGCAGTAAAAGTTGTTGTCTCGTAACATCGGTTGATTACAACTTTCATTATAATTCGAAATTAAGACAAATCTCGTTTTAATTTTTTTCTTCGTGTAAAGTTTGTTAGATTTTTAACTCAATTGAGAGTGAAAGTTTAAAAATCTAAGCAATAATGTTTTAAATCAATCGAGAAATGAACTTGTAACAATACGATGCAAATAATTGTCTTTATGTGTAGAAATCACATTGTAAATTATTGATTTCCGGTTGTCTTGTACACATTACACACTTAAATACATTTAGAATAAGGAATAATGTTTCTTATAAAGGAAAGAAAAAATCAAAATCACGTGTCTCTTTCTTCGTTAGCGCCTTATTGATCATATTGCATTATATACAAGAAGAAGAAGAAGAAGAAGATAATATCGTGAAATAAAATCTTATGCACAACGTGATCATATCGAAAATCAAATATGAACGGATTTAGCACAGGCGAAGAAGATTCTAGAGGTGCAACGGATCAAATCTGTTGTCTTGTTGACGAAGGTGAACGATGTTCTCGTCCAGCTGGCAATGCTTCTTACAGCAAAAGAATACAAAAGACTGTAACTCAACGACGCCTCAAACTTAATTTGGATCAAATGGTACTTTTTGAACAGAACTCACAAGGTTTGTCCGAGTCGCATGCACTTTCTGAATTTAATTACAGAGAGGAATGTCATGCTCGGCATAAAGATCTTTCTAAACTAACAAAATAGACTTTTAAAAATATCATTTAAATTATAATATTACGGATATATGTATTTAACAATTATGTCAACATTTCTTATTACAATTTTTTTTAAGTATTACAATTGATCTTCATGCTTTACATATCTCTCTGACAAAATCGCCCGATTTTGAACGAAACAATAATATCTAAATCAGCTTGATGTATTAAGTTTGAATTATTTTCTTAATCACATGTTTTTTTTTCTTTGCACCCTCAAAACAAAGAAAATAAATAAATGCGTTGCACTTTTTTTTCTATGTGCTTTAAAGAAGAAGAAAAGAAAAAAGAAAAAGAAAACCTCTATGAAAGAGAAAATACATGAGATTCGAACAAACCTTTATTTAGCGTTATACAATTTTTAAATTATCTGTACTAAAAAGTCATGTGAAAAAATTCAATTTTCATTTATATATATATATAGGGTAATTTAAATAGAACGTTACAAAATGTTTTTCTCTAACAGTTTGTAACACTTTTATTTAAATCACTCTGTATATTACGAATATGATTTACAATATTATAATTAAACCTTAGCATATTTTTTATTATTATTATGGTATGTATTATATATAAATACCAACTGATAAAAGTAGTAGTCAAAATAATATTTACAAAAGTTCTGTAATCGGTGGTATAATAGCGTGTTATATTTCTTATGTAGGCACGTCACATATATATTTGTGATTATCACAAACAAGTTATACAATGTGCAAGATCTAAACAACAGCAACAACGTAGACGAAAAGATTCGGAAGAAGATTCAGGTGAAACTGATAATGATCTTCCAGAAGTGGATTTATTTCAATTACAAGTTAGTACTTTAAGACGCTATAAACGGCACTACAAAATTTCTACTCGACCAGGCCTAAACAAAGCTCAATTAGCTGATGTAAGTATTTACAAAATTCTTAATTATAGTATCATAAATCATATCACGCGTATTATTAATTAATTTTATTCTTTTTTTTCCATTGTAGACAATTATGAAACATTTTAAGACTATTCCTGTAAATGAGAAAGATGCCTTAAGTATTTTCATTTTCACAGTTAAAACCAATGCTAATAAATTGGATCAAAAGAACGGTTTAAGCAACGATACAACGTAGCTAAGGAGAAATATTCACGATCAATCATTATTGTAATATTAGTCAAGAAGAAAAGCGTACATGTGTGAGTTTTCACTTGTTAATAAGTATTTTATAAGAGTTGTGTATACTATGTATAAAATTTCTTTTAACAACATTTCTTTTTCTCTTTTATTTTTTTTATATGACCTGCATATTTGATTTCTTCTCATACATATATGTGGGACGAGCGCCTCCTTGCCAAACTTATCGGGTATTCGTGAGAAGGATTGATTGGTGGGCCTGGACAGTTCAATTGATTAAAACATCAGTCGCCTGGAAAGCGAAAGATCCGTGGTTCGAGTCCCGGTCCAATCAGTCCAATTTTTTTCACGAATCCCACATATATATATACATAATTTAACATAATTATACTTTTAATGAGTATACATTTTAATTATATTATTCTCTGGATATTAAATTATTGTAAGATATATGAATTTTTTGTAAAAACCTTGTATTTTTACTATGTATATTACACTAGATCTACACTATCAATTATTTCTACAACTTCCTCTTCGCTATCGTCACCTGATTCTAAAATATATAACAATAAATATTATTTTTATTTTATCAAATGCACAATTTAATTGAACTAAAAAAAAAAAAAAGAAACATTCTAACTTACCTTCTTTATAAGTTTCAGTATTTGAAGCTTTTTCTACAGGTATAATTTCAATATCACTCTCTTCTTCTTCCGAAGATAAACACCACGCATTATGACCACCTTCTCCTATTACCTTAGCCTATAAATATTATTATTATTCAAATATTATTATAGATATTTTATTACGTTATTGATTGTTTATTAATTAACAATACCTCATCTGGGATCAATTCAGCAAAACCTTCACCTACTTTCACAATATGATTGCATTCTTCATTGTCATTATTTTCAAGAACCTCTGAAATAATTTCATATCATTTTATCAATGTATATATTTGTTTATTTATAAATTTTCTTACCACTTTTAGATTCCTCGCAAATTTTCCAGTTATTTAATTTAATACTGATATTATCGTTATGCATACTAGTTATTTTGTTTGGAACTATAAATTCTTTGATATGACAACTGTAAGTACTATCTTTACTAAATCTACAAATTAAAAAATATGATTAATAAATTATTATAATTATTATATTATTTTAATCAATAGATAATAATAATAATACCTTAAACTTATATCTCTTGTAACTACTTCTTTTATTTGTTGTATTAACTTATTTGCATATTTTGCTGCGTAACTTGAAGCTACAGATATAACATCTTCAACAGTTAATGTTTTAGTTAGGTAATCAAAATGTAAACTGCAAAGTTCATTATATGAATTTACACCAAGAGTTAATTGTGCTACACCAACTCTTTCTTCCATAAAAGTGGGATCCATGACAGTAATTCCACTATAAAAAAAAAAAAAAGACAAAGTACAAATTTATAATAATAGATATTAAAATATTGAAACAATTGCAAATATATAATAAATAATAGAGCTAACCTTTCAAATGTTATAAACGAGACGCAAACAGGTAAGAAATATAACGTCAACGGTAAAGGATCTTTTTCATTAAATTTATGAATTATAATGTTTGTTCCAGTTGATGTTACATCTGGTCTATGAAAATGCATAAGTGCTGCAAGGGCAGCAATAGATGCACAATCAATCAAATTTCCATCATGATTTAAAATGTTAATATCAAGTCTTAAATTCCATACCTGTTTGTACACAAATTATTGAATAAATGAAATAATAAGAAAATGTAATAAAAACAAAACAATAATAACCTTTTTGTCAGCCACTATACATAAAGATTCCAAATCTATGCATCTGGAATCTTTTATACATTTTTCTAATTGTCTGTTTATTAGAATAACAGCTTCGGATTGGCGATTATTTTCTAATTGTTGTGCTGCTATCGAATTCAACTCAACATTAACATAAATTGTACCTTCATTTGGTCGAGATGCTTTAGGTTGTTGGATATCGCATGATACTTGTGCAATTGCTCTGTTAAATTAAAATATAAATGATATATAAATATGATTATTGTTAATCTATTTAATGTCATAATTAATAATCATACTTTGTTTTTCCAAGAGATACAACACAAGAACCCCAATTAGAACCAAAATAAATGTCAACAGGTCGTGCTTCGAAAAGATCTCTTCCATCTAATCGCTGAAATCATTCAAACAAATATTAATCTAAAGAATATAATAAACGATTTTCTAATATATCTATATAATACTTTTTCTATTTATTCAATTATAAAATTATATATTTTATTAAAACTAATCTTTGGTTATAAAAGATACTATCACTGAAAAAATATACCGTATTTTCTTGTATGGCCGTATTTATAAAATTTCGCTCACAATTTGACAAAATAGATTTTTTCATCTTTATTTATTGTACGATTCGAATATATTACAAAAAATTTAATAATTTATAACATGTAAATAAACTACACGTGAGTTTCGCTTACAATCACTGTTTAGAACTTCAGACCATAGGCAATACATTTAACGCGGGAAAATTAAAAAATCTAACCTTTAAATCGTTTCTTGACTATGTTCAGGTCTATCATAGAGAACGTGAATACAATCAAAAGTTTTGTGTGTGACAGGTGCTATATTTCAATAACAAACAATTAAAAATAGTTTTAATGGACTTATAATATTAAAAAAAAAAAAAAATGAATAGAAATTTACGTATTTATATTTTTAATCGAAATATTTATAAATTGTTCGAAACAAGTAAAAGATCAGCAGGTCATAGCAAATGGCAGAACATAAAACATATCAAAGCAGAAACTGATCAAGCAAGATCTATATTATTTATACAATTAAGAAAAAAGATAAAAGAAGCTGTTGTTGGTATTTATTACATATTTTTATTGTTTTGTTTTTACTAACTTACTCATTTATTAAATTAATATAAGATAACCTTAAAAAAAAAACGTATCTTCAAATCTTTGCTACATATTGAAAGATTAAATATCAATTGTATTTTTTTTATTAATTGATTAATTAAAAGATAGAAATAAATAGAGAAAAGATATATAGTTATTAATTTAATAATTTCATTTGTAGAGGGTGGTGGCAGTATAAAACCAACAATAAATTTGAAATTAGCTCGTGTCATAGAACATTGTAAAAAATCAAACATGCCTATGTCAACGATAAATAATATCCTTAATAAAATAGATGGTTCTAAAGATAAGACTCAGTCTATTTTATTGCAAATTCAAGGACCAAAAAATTGTGTCATGGTTTTAAAAATTGTGTCAGATAATGTAGCAGATACAAAAATGCATCTTAATTCGATATTAAAAAAAATCAAGTAAGATAACTGAACGAATATTAAGATATACATCTTTTAATTATTAAAATAAATATGTATACACATATATATTATTTAAATAGTGCTAAGACATCACAAGGCACAATAAACAGTTTTTTCGACTATAATGGCATTATAATAACCGAGGCAAAATCTACATTGGAAACGGCAATGGAAGATGCAATAAATGTTGGTGCTATAGACATTGAAGAGATAGTGGAAGATGAGAATAAATATTATAAGGTTGTGTTATATTTATCATATGTTTTTCAAACTATTATAGTTTATTATTAATATGACTGACTATCTCTTTTTAAAATATTTTTTTTTTCTTCTTTGTTATAGTTCAAATGTGATCCACAACTTTTGTTAAAAATAACAAATCAATTGAAAAATCTTGATTACAGTATCATTGATGCTAAGGAAGAATTAATTCCATTATCTTGTATGAAGTTAAGCGACGAAGATCTACAAGTAGTTAAATCGGCTCAAGAGAGACTATTTAAATTAGATGAAATAGAAGAAATCTATGATAATATAGATCATAATAACTTATAAATCAATTTGCAGTGTAAATGCAGAATTACGTGTATATAACAGCAATGAATAAAAATGCATATACAGTTGTAAATCAAAATTAAATAATTTCAACATTAAACTTTATATGACTTAAATATACAAAATTTTTACATTATTTATTTTATGAATAACATTGATTAATTTCATATACGATCTTTTACGTTATTATATCAAGTTCTGTATGAAATTATTCATATACATAATACTTCATAGATAAATAAATAATATTATAAATGCATTAATAAATTATAAATTTAATTATACAATACTCACATCACGAATATTTCAAAAATATTGAAAAATAATATACAATTTGGCACAAGAATTGTTTCAAATATGTTTTAGAATAAATCGTGGTTTTTGTGACAATAAATCGATATATATATATATATATATATATATTATTAAAAAAATGCAATACCTCTTTAGAATTATTTCTGTTTTAACGTTAATATTATTAACGATAAACATTGTATTATTACTCTAAAAATACGAATAATATGTTTAATTTGATGCATCTTCAAAAATACTTAAAAATTGTTGTATGTGACACTCTTTGGATTATTTAATAATAATATTTTGTATAAATATTATTATGTGCTAATATCATCTAATATGTATGAAATACATAATCCATAATTAAAAGAAATATTATAAACATATAATATATAAAATATATGTTTCTTTCATAAAGAATTTCATTTTTTTTTTTTTTTTAGATTGTAGAGATTTTTTCTATGTAATACGAACTAATTGAGTTAAGGCGACATAACAATGATGTATATATGGACTTTCCAAAAAAATAATGTTTAAAGTATTAGTTAATAGATGAATAATTACAATATAATATTATGCAATAGTTTTTAAAAGTTAAATAGAAAAATAAATAATAACAATATCAATTTGGATGTTAGAACTAATTTATATACTTTTGGAAGCTTATTATTTGTATATATATATATGTATATATAAATCATAGGAAATGCTTTTTGAACATAATAGATAATAGAGTAGTTAGAAAAACAAGTTAACGCATATAAAGATAGTTCTATTATCATAGAAAAAATATGAACTCCTTATACTCTATATATATATACTAATATAAGTATTACATAATGCACTTATATTTTTAGAAAGATTATAGAGTGAAAAGAATTAACATATCCTCTTTTAATCATGAAAATATACTTATCTTCTAGTATTAATAATGATCACATGGATATAAATGGAGCTATCAAGCAATGAAATTTGTTAAAGTCATTTTAGAATCTGGCATAATATCTAATAAATAGTGAGGTGTATCAGTCATTGATGCAAGATCAGCTTCCAATAAGGCCAACTGTAGTTCTCTGCGTGCTTTTTGTACAACATATACCATAAGAGATACTCCTACTAATATCTATAACGAAAGGCTAAATTATTATTCTTATTATATTTATTAATTCTCGGATATTTTCATGACTGTATATAATCTATTGATTTAGTTGACAAATGAATTCTGAAAGAGTAAATTACCTGGAAACAGAAAACAATATAGCCAGTAGCTGCTGTTGATCTATCTTCTAGTACGTCTTGCATTGATCTTAAACTGCTACCTAAATAAACATTAATGAGTTGGGCTGGTAATAAACCCAATGCACTTGCTACATGATAACGAATGCCAGTTATGTTGCTAACCTGTATCATGTAATAAACATATTTAAATGTTACATATATGTATGTGCAACATAGAAAAAGTATATACGTTGCTATAATACATACAGCAAAGATTGTATTTTGCAGGCCAAAAGGTATCGGCGTTAATCTTGCAAAGAGAACAACTTTAAAAGCTTGTGGTCCTGAAATAACTCTAAGTATAGCTCTTGCAGTATCACTTTGTAACAGTGCTCCAATTGGCAGTTTAGAAGAGAAAGCACCCAAAGTGACATGTGCTATAGCAATACCCAAATTTGCGGAAAGAACAACCATCATTATTCCTCGCACAATACCAAAAAGATAACCACTGGCAACAATAAGGAAGAGATATCCAATGACGATAGGAAAAGAAACCACGGTGAACAGTGCAACAAATATGACCGTGATTATCCAAATATTTTGGTTTTCTATCCAGAAGAGCAACACCTTGATGTAATCTTTACATATGAAAACTATAGCTCCTAAAAGAGCTAAAGTTGCAATGGTAATTGTAACGTAGCATACAGAATTTGAACTGATACAGTTACAATGTATAGATGTCGGATGTTTAGATGAATGCACACAGGTTTCAACATGTTCTATATCTATTATATCCATGCTCAATGTATTTATCATATATTTCCATAATTAAAATTTTCCTTCTTTATCATAACCTAAGATTAAATATTTATTTATAAATATAATATATACTCTTTCATATATATATATATATATATATATATATACATGTATAAATGAATTTGATAAAATCACATGAAAACTTTTAATCAGTAAAAAGTTAGAACTTTAAATGTGAAACATATTACATCTATATTTATTGTTTCTTAAAAAAATATGATATATTTATAGTTTGCTATCAACATGTATATATATATATATATACATATATGTATAAAAAAAACATAAAATCAATATTCATAAGTATTAATGTAAAATATTAAAGACGCAATATGAAAAGATATTAATAAATCACAAATGATAATTTTCTACTTACTTTCTAATAAAGAGGATATACTAAAATTCATCATATTTTTGTTCTTAGTCTCACATATCCTTATTCATAATAAATGCTCAGATAATATTAATATAAATTAATAAAAATATTGAAGACAATGATAGCTTAGAAAGTATAGTTCTAAGCTAAACTAACCTAATATATTCCTAAAATGACGTTACATGATAATCATAATGTGATCAAGGAAAAAAGACATAAGTAAGCGGAACGACTACGCCTCGAGTTCTAACTTTCCTACGCAAATCTGCCATCTATCTGAAGAAAACATTCTAAATAATAACAATATATATATATATATATAAGTGAGAAATACAAATATGAAGGGATAAATATCGTTTGGTAATTATTTTCAAAAACATAATTTGTGATTATAGGTTATCAATTACAATAGTTTCTATTGATCTCACAATAATAAATAGATATCGATAATAATTACAATGGAATATTCGATAAATTACAATTGTTACATTTGATAAGTTAAATTTTCGATATATATCGATAGTTCGATTTTCGATATATATCGATACTGTCTATGGCCGCGAAACAAGATAGCCATAGAGGGTGGATATTCGACAAATGTCATCGATAGTAATTCAACATTCCAAGTGTGTTAACTTACATATTAAATTATTCAAATAAAATATTTGAAAGTAATTACATACTCTACAATCATGGCAAGTATTGTGGGCCAAATAGATATTAAATCTTGTAAATAATTTTTTATGTTATGTCCATAACCTCATTTGACATATTTCTCGTTCATATTGAAATATTTAAATGACATTATTATATATGTCACTTTGACAATGTTATTGACATTTTTACTAATGTCACTTTTGATTCTTCAACTAATTGATATTTAAAAAAAATCGATTTTTCCATTATTATAATCCTTATGATAATCATTAAAAAAATGGAAAGAAAAGAAGATAACTTCAATTGTGTAAAGGTCATCAAAGTGGCTTAATTATATTGTAAATTATCAATATTATTTATAAGTAAGTTTGGATGTTTCACAAACAGCAATAAATTATATTAAAAATAATCAATGATTTATTCCAGATTCGTTTTATTTTAATTCAAAACAGAGCTGGTAAAACTAGACTTGCCAAATGGTATATGAATTTCGATGACGATGAGAAACAAAAATTGATTGAAGAAGTTCATGCAGTAGTTACTGTTAGAGATGCCAAACATACTAATTTTGTAGAAGTAAGTTAACAAATGAAACATTTGCAATATGTCTCTCATTATAATAATCTATTAATTTTTCTTTATCAATATATGTTTTAGTTTCGCAATTTTAAGATTGTCTATAGACGATATGCAGGTTTATATTTCTGCATTTGCGTGGACGTAAATGATAATAATCTTTGTTACTTAGAAGCAATTCACAATTTTGTAGAAGTTTTAAATGAATATTTTCATAATGTATGCGAATTGGATTTGGTGTTTAACTTTTACAAGGTAACAATTGCTACTGCTTCTAATTTAATTTTTTTTTATAATATTCTGTAATTTTTCTTTTTGAATTTCTATCAATGATGTATTTTATATTTGCAGGTGTATACGGTGGTAGATGAGATGTTTCTAGCTGGTGAAATTAGAGAAACCAGTCAAACTAAAGTGTTAAAGCAATTATTGATGTTGAATTCCTTAGAATAAATCTATTTATAATGTATCATCCTATGATACTGAAGAAGAAGATTGTTTATTTATCATGAAAATTGATAATCGTTTCATTTACAATGCGTTTTAAATTATTGAAAATAATTTTCAAGAATATAGCTACATTATTCATAATCTTATAAATAAATATCGTATTATGAAAGCACAATATTAACAATTATAAACGCGTAAGTGTTTACCATTAGAATGTAATATATGTTCCTATTTTTTTTTGTCTTATTTATAAAACAATACTTATAATTAAAAAAAATATATCTGTTTTATTTAATTCTTTTCAAAATAATCATTCAAATTAAATTATTCATTCAGACGACGAGAAGATAAATTGATGGTTTATAATAGATATTATATCACAAGTTAAATAAGAGATGAACACGTTTATTGTTTAGTTACAAATGAGATTGTATATTTCCTTTTCTTTTTCTTCTTTTTTTTTTTTTTTTTTTTTTTAATTCTACAGAACACTCATATCTCAGTGTCGTTACATTTTTTTTTTTCAAGCAGAAATGTTATGTAATATTACCGTGTTATGTATACACACTTTCTTTATGCATATACAAAGAATAATCATCTATAATCGTAATGTTAGTCGATGTTGTTGTTAATGTGTGTATGTGTGTGTGTGTGTGTGTACCTGATGTAAAAAATATTGTTTTAAAACATATGATATAGGATGCGAAATGTTTAATTTCTCGTATTCTATTAAATAAGAGAGAGAGAGAGAGAGAAATAGAAAGAGAAAAAGAGAGAGAGAGAGACATCGGTTCTGTGCACTTTGGCAAATTTTATTGTCATATCTCAACCATATTAAAATATTCAGCAACCATTATAGGTTTCCCTTCTACACATGACCAAAAAAAAAATATATTTATCATAATATAGGTGTGTTTTGTTTTTTCATGGCATTTGATACAACAAAAATTGTTTTGTAGGATTCAGTTTAAACTAATCAATGAAATTACTCATTTGTTTCTAGAGAATTTCGTTTTTTTTCTTTTTTTTTTTTTTTGTAGCAAAAAAATAAAAGTCTGATGAACAATACAGAGAAAAAAAAATTGACCGATACACAAATAGTAAATGATCGAGCAATTGTATTCTTTTTCCCAGATACTCCAATATCCCCAAAATTAGCATATATTTATAATAGTAATAATATAATGCAAAAGAGAAGCTAGCGCAATATATTATTTGTCATTTTTGTCTTGACAATTTATTATTATATCTCAAGTTAATTTGCTTAGTTTTAAATAGTAATTATTTAATATATTTTTTTTTCTATAAAACTAAACTAGATTATGATAAACTTAACATATATATGAATAGGGAGGGGAAGAGAGAAAGAGTTTGTGTGTAGAGAGAAAGAGAGAGAGAGAGAGAGAGATAGAGAAAGAGATATCAAATTTGGGCGAAATAATACAATAGCGCCGTTTTGCCATTTATGAAGGACTAAAATTAAATGCCTCTTGCCATGTGCGAGCAATGATGTTAATTTCCTTAAATGGCAATAAAATTATCCTAAAAGAAATATATATATATGTATATATATCCGTACAGGTGTGTATATATATATACATATATATGTATAGTTATTAGCAGTTACTTTCATTGCGTACACGAATTATTAATTAACTATTTTTTTCATTATTCTTTACGTTCTTTCGTTTTGAATTAAGTAGTATTTTTCATTTTTTTTTTTTTTTTTTTTTGATTAATGCATTCGTCAATCTACATTTCGCTGTGTGCGTGTGCAATTTGTAAAAGTATGTTCACGCATATACAGCATGCACGCACATAGAAACATGTACAGTATGGTAATATTTATACATGAAGAAGAGAAAAGAGTGAGAAACGGCGCAGTTACAATAAACAATAAAAAAAAAAAAATACTATTTCGTAGATACAACACGTTGATAGAACATTTCTTCATTTCATTTTCAATTGAAACATTTTTCATCACACTCCGCTTGATACCAGTCAACGTTGTTTACATAAAAATGTACAAATAACGTTCAATTGATCTTTTTTTTTTCTATGAACAATTATTATTATTATTATTATTATTATTATTAATATTATTATTATGTATATAGGAACTGATAAATTTCTGTGAAAAATAGTACGAAAATGATAGCAGCATGCAAGTGGAGTGTGTTTCATTATTACTGTACATTGTTTACAAGCATGCCCGCCCCTCTTCATGATTTCTCGATGACGAATTATTATTTAATATGTGCTTTCCTTTTCATATATTATTCATAGGATAATCAAGTGATATCGATTTACATGACAGTCAGCTAGATTATAAAAAAAAAAAAAAAAAACAAAACAAAAAAAACCCAATAATGTAAAATTATGTTTTTTAAAAGGCGGACCAGATGCGCCAAATGTACAAGAAGTATACACATACATATATATAATGCCATGGTGGGGGGGGGGGAAGGTGGATGTGATCTAATTAAGTATATTGATAGTATGTAAAAGAAGTTTTGTCAGGCGTTATCCCATGCCAAGTTGTTTTTGATAAAAGTACCTGTGTATTTGCTTGAACTAAATAATATCATGCATGTTCTCACGAGAAAATTCTAATCTTTTGATGAATCTATTTGTTGATTTTTGATGATATGTCCCAAGAACAAATAGAAGAAAAAAAAAAAAAAAGAAAAAAAGAAGAGGCCAAAGAAAATCAATCAATCTTTAGTCAAATACGAAAAAAGAGAAAAAACCACGACGAAACGTACATAATCGATTAATTGTTGAGAGATCTCTATGTGTCGAATTTTATCTTACATTGCACTTCCAAATTGATGGTTTCCTAATTCTTGTAGAATAATGTGATGGCCGACCAGCGTCGGTAGCATCTACTGCTGGATGCACAGGTATTCACAGAGCACAAAGAGTACTTGGCTATAACAAACATTTTATTCAACTATCATTGTGGTATCAGATATAAACGAACATTTTTTTTTTATCATCATCGTTAAAAGTACTAAACCGAATGGCCTAAGGTACGCGTATAAGTGTGAGCGTGTGAAAAAAACTGTTTATGAATGTGTATGTAGTATGTGGTTGTCGTCGTCGTCTCATATTTCTGCCTCTACAAGACGACGTCCGTGTGTCAGCATTAACGTGACCACCCCTTTTTATTTTTTTTTTTTTTAAATAAAATTATTATCTACGAGCGCATCCTTATGCGTCATAGACTTGACACAAATGCGATAACAGCAACGTTAAAAAATATAATACAGTATGGGGGGGGGGGGGCAATTACAGAATGAAAAAAATAATACATTCTTTTGTATTTGATATCACATACAGCCCGGGCCAATTCCGTACTGGACATGTATATCTTAATTATATTAGATTTTCGTACTGTAAACCTTTTTTTTCTTTTTTTTACTTCGCGAACTTCTACTTACGTACATTGTGAATATCGAATAAATTTTTTTTTTTTTGTTAAATGTTCTTCTTGTCGTTTCTTTTTTTCTCTCTGTTTTTTTTTTCTTTTTTTTTTTTTTTTTACAGATCTTTCAAAGAGTAATGGGCAATGTGAGATATCTCAGTCTTAATGACGGGATCGATGAAGCCGTTGTTACAAACCAGAATGATTGTGGTGCAGAGGAATATGTAGTTGACGATACAATATATCTGCTGTTGCTGTGTTGTATTAGGATGTAGACTGGGAGTTAGTGTATAGTTCAGAAATACTGAACTTATTAAAGTGGACGCAGTTCTTCCAAGGGCATCAGAACCCCACTTGTAACTCCGTCCATACCTCCCGATCCATTTGTTCCATGAACTGGTAAGCTGTTCACAGTCATGCTACGGTCATCTGCAACGACCTTCTAATTAGCAAATTTATTTGTGTAGTAGATGTTTGAATTATTTTAACCCAATGATAGATAGATATAACAGGATTTTTATGGGTATTAACGAAAAAAAAAAAAAGAAAGAGAAATTAACTAAATACATACACATATACACCATGATAATATATATGTGCATATATGAATATAATTCACATATTTTTATATATACAAATCAATTTAAAAAGAGATCTTATGGAAAACAGTAATTAATACAAGGTATCAATACATGCAAAAATGGTAGTAAAGTTTTGAAATTGTATATATATATATATCGATCTTTACAGTTGTTAATTAACATAGGAATACTAATAAAAACATGATTTTTTTTTTTTTTAAAGGAATGTCGTACTTAAATCTACAAGTGATTAGTTTGAATTAGCATTTTAATTACAATTATTTCTCAAAGAATTAACAATTTTATCTCTTAATGTAATATTCTTAAAATAAGATTAAACGTAACAACTATATTGTATTTTCTTATATATTCCAACATTCCTCTTAAAGTTGTTAATATTGGTATTCCTATCATTTCTTTTACTATTCATGTACACATTTTGTTTTTATCGTATGATATAAATAGAATGGTGTCTACAATTTTCCACCTGGAAGTAGTTAGGAAAAATTCAGAAATATTTCTATTAATATTACAAGATCATAAATTACAATGAGAGAAAAATATTGTGTATATTTTATATATATATATTTAAAAAATAAAAAGGTATATATATATGTTAGGTATGGATAGGATATATATAAAAGATTTTCATTTCTTAACATAAGAATAAAAATATTTGAAATTTGTGTGACATTTACCTAGGTTGCTACTCACCTACAGGCAATGAGCCTGCCATGGGAGTAGGTGATGATGATACCATATTTAATCGACCCTGTTCTTTTACTATGGGATCTACAAATTCAAATATAATAGTCATATAAAATGAAAAATAATAAATTAAGCATGTAGCTAGGTACTTATATTTTTGTTGGTTTAAATTACTTACAAAAATAAGGATGGTCCATAGCCTCACGTGCCGTGAGTCTTTCATAATGGTCATAACGCAATAGCTTGTCGAGAAAATCAAGACTTTCCGGTGAAACTAAGTGTTGATTTTCTGAATGCACGAAACGTTCCCAACGCTTACGCGAGTGCCTTCCTAATATGTCATTAAAACGAGGATCTAATTCGATATGATATTTATCAAGATATTCCAATAGTTCTTCAGTTCCAAGAACTTTTGCGATTCTAACTAGTTGGTCGTAATTGTCATGTCCATGAAAGAATGGTTCTTTTCTAAAAATCATACTCGCGAGCATACAGCCCAACGACCACATATCTAGGGAGTAGTCATACATCTAAAAACAAAAATGAACACATTGACTGTTACGTTAGTCACCCGTGACAGAAGAAAAAAAAACTGATATAAACTTCAAATAATTATTGTAACACACCTGATAATCTACAAGAAGTTCTGGGCCCTTAAAATAGCGTGAAGCTACTCGAACGTTGTATTCTTGCCCAGGATGATAAAATTCTGCTAGACCCCAATCAATTAACCGCAATTTTCGGTTGTCATGGTCTATCATAACATTGTGCGGCTTTACATCTCTGTGCATTATACCCATGCTGTGACAGTAGTCCAATGCCTATGTAAGATCACAATATTCCCAAATATTATTACGTAGTCTAATATTATATTTAACTAAACTATTACAAGGAACACACTCTTGAAATATTATAAAAGAAAAAAATTAAGATAGCAAACAGAATAACTAACTAAATAATCAAGTTGCTATAATTTACTTATCATCTCATATTTACATTTTATCTCTAAGACTATTAATTTGAATATTTATCTAAATTTAAAATAAAGAAACATTTTGTTAAATAACTTAATGTAATGATGTTGCTTAATTTAATCAATAATTAAAATATTTGAATAGTTTGAGCACTGAAAACTTAGCACTAAACTAAACCATTTATCAATTGTTTGTTTTTCTTTAAATGTAATACTTATAGATTCATATCTTGAAAAATAAAAAAAAAAAATAAATAGATAGATATGAAATAAGTATTTGTCGAGCTCTTTCTTGAACCTACATAAACACCTACATCTATCAAAACAATAATCTCGAAGATTCTGCATGGATTGATATTTGGTTCCATTGCAATTAATTATACACGCACTTTTAATAATTCGTAGAGGTAGTATCTTATGTCGTAGTCTGTTAGAGTCTGGTATAACTGTTTGAAATCTGTGTTGTTGACATGCTCAAAAATCAGTGCCGGCGTTCTTGATACTGGATCTTTAACAACTGCCTGGAGTGTAATTATGTTGGTCCCTCCTTTAAGATTTTCTAAGATTTTAATTTCTCTTTTTATTTTCTTCTTTTTTACAGGCTACAACACGACAAACAACAAATATTATTAATATATTTGAATATTATTAGAAAACATATTGCACATTATAACAATGATACCTTCAAGATCTTAACAACACATTTTTCAGTGGTCGTTACATTTATGGCTTCAAATACTTCACTATACTTTCCTCTGCCAAGTTTTCTTACTAACTGATAATCATCTTGCTGTCTATAGAAAGAAAACAAAATACAAATGGCGTTATTACATTGAGTAGAAAATATTAAGTATTTTTATTAACTTACCCCCAATCAACAACGTATGATTCGTAATCCCAATAATCTCTAGATTTATGTGAATTCACTTCTGTATAAACTCTTGCTCTACTTGGTAATGCCATTTTCTCAAGTATATGTGTGTTTCTATTTGGTTTATCGACAGTTGTACTGTCTTGACCAACCTCCGAATTCTTATTGTTACTAATTGATCGTAGTTTTCCACTTGTCCACCCACAAGCACGTGCTAACAAAAGTAAACCTAAATAATGAACAAACAATTCTAAATAATGAAAAAGAAATAGGTTAGATTTATGCAATAAGATGGTAACAAATGAATACAACAACAAAAATCTTAACTTTTACAAAAAGTTATATATATATATATATTGAAGAAATACTACTTGATCAAAAAATAATTGACACATTAATGTGCACAATAATTATTGCTGAAATTCTATATGTTTAAACTTATTAAAAAACATAGTCAAATTACTCTATTAGTATCTATATTACTTATATAAATATATATATATATATATATATATACATATTAGATGTATATGCGTTATGCATGAAATTGTAAATGTCCAATGTAAGTCGATAGAGTTTAACTCAATGTACAAAATGCGCTAAGAAATGGTATATCGGTTGATTAACCATAGAATATAATGAACAGCATGCATTAACAAAGAATAAGATAAATATAGGAATAATAGGAATAGTAGGATTCTCATGAATATCTTAAAAGTTTACTTAAGATGCTTATGATGAAAAATATATACAATTAGGTAAAAGCTAAGATCTTTTTTTGAAGAAGAAAGTATTTCACAAAGTTAAGTAAAATTGATAAAAAGAAATGCAACAGTATCTAATAACAAAGTAAAGTATATGTAGATACTTATTGATTATAAGGTACATAAGCCTTATATTTGGTTGAAATACTTATTACAGTTTCTCTATTAAAATATGTCTATTTGTTAAAATTATTTCTAATAAATAAAAGTTAAGAATACATAGGCAAATGAAAACGTGCGGATGATTAATTTTTGTAGATTATGATTGAAATGTAAAAAACTATTCTATTATCGGCGCATGGAGTAGAGGCATGCACACGCATAAGACGACACGAACACACATGTATGAAGAAAATCACACGCCATCGCGGTAGGACAACCGATGTTAGCTTATTTCGGGCTCACCTAAAGCATTCCGCGTCCAAATTTTGACTCTTTATACTGCAATAGGATTCCTAATTAGTTGCAATACTAAGAAAGTTGCGTATGGGATTCCTGAGGCCGCGTGAGCTTGACAAACTCGAGATTTTTACGGGCGGCCGGCTTCTCAAACGAGCGAGGTCCAAGATGGCAGCCGGCACCCAACCACAAACTTACAAACAGTAGATAGAAATGACTCCAATTTTATTTTCGATGCTGCCAACGCGAATTAACTTTATATTATTCCTATTAATATACAAATATATATATATAATATATATATAAGTATATATATAAATATATATATATATATATATATGCATATATATACTTTTACCTAATATCATTTATATATAAGAGATTATATTATTGCATCGTTTGAAAAGAAATTTTTTTCATTCAAATTATTATAAACAAAGTTTATAAATATCGAACTAAATCGATTGTTTTTTTAAATCTTCTGACATTGAAGAAGTTCTATTTTTTTAACAAACGAACTTGCAATAATAAATATATTATATCTCTAATAGTAATAATCGTTAAAAAAATTACAATAGTTACATTAATAATGTTAAACGTGTAATATTTATTTATCTATTAGTATTTAAAAAGAAAATAAGATAAATTTTGCAACTGTTAATACCAACCATACGATTTTCATTCGATTTTGACCAAATCGATATGAAATTTGAATTTTCAATTATTTTGCAAAAGTTAATCAAATGAAAATATATATATATATATATATATGTATTACATTATTTCAGAGAATATATTTCTGTATTGTTTGTCATCAAATCTTTGTATAAAATAAAAATGTAATAAAACATTTTCTTTTATTAAACAAATAAAAAATTTGAAACAACTTACTTTATATCTATATATATATATATATGCTTATATACATATACATAATTTTAATATAATTAAATGATTTCAAGTTTCGTTCTAAAAACATTCTTTTCGTACTCGTTTTCATTGTTTTATTTGTCACTCACTTGATCTACTTTTTCGCGCGCAATTTTTTTGCAAGAAATTCACTAGTCTCTCGCTGAATAGCTAATATTCCCTAGGATCGAAGTATTATTATTGGATGAAAGAAAACCGTTATATAAAAAGTGAGAGATGAGAGTAAGTAGTTCGCGGGGTATAATCCATGTATACGGGCCCGCAATGCTGAATGTGTAAACGTCTTTTTTATGTGAATAGAAATGCAATCTAAATTGTGTTTTCAGAACGTATACAATAGGCAGGCAGGAGCCGCATGAGTGAAAGGGTAATGACGCGCATAGGAGCTCATCATCAAAGTGTTTTTTTAACAAATGGCTCTATCCGAGGTGCACGATGTAGCTACGATTATTAGCAACAATCGTTTCAGTGTTGACAAGGTAAAAATTCTTTCTTTAACTTTATAAATCTAGACACTAATGCGAAGTTTGACTTTTTACACTTTTCTTAAACTACTGCGAAACAAATCATTTCGATCGTGAGATTACTTTACAGTTCTACGAATAACGAATGACAATTCGAACAATCTATTTTTATTACATTTATTTCTTTGTCTAAATCCTTGTATTATTCGATAAACTATTGAAATATTAATTAGACATTCATTTCAATCTTTTCTAATTAATACAAGTTTATCTTTGTTATATGATACTTTGATACAATTCTCCTTATTCGTTATAGGATAAAGTTACGCGATTGTTTCAGATTTGAAAATCTATTTGTGCAATAGACAATGTATCCGTTTGCTTCTGTTTTATCATTTTATAATAATTTATTATATTCCAAATGAAAAATCATTTTATTTATTGAGTAATCCTTAATAAGGAGATAGTTTAAAGATAATCTCTCCATTATATTCTTAGATATGAATGATTTAAAATCTTTGTCACGTATTTTTTTTTTTTTTTAGATGAATTTGGAAGATGAAGACAATCAAGATTTAAACAATTCAATGGTCAATGATTTAGTTTCTAAAATTCTTGACGATGACTCTACCATCAACGATCATACATATAACAGTAGCTATAATAGCAATTTTCCGTTTTTATCATTACCTCATTTTTGCAATGCCGATAGATTGGAGGATAATTTAAAGATTCCTCAAAATGATGGCATCGATTGTAATGATCACTATCAGCTGAACAAATTGTTGAACAATAGTTGTAGTTCAACGATCATTGATCAAAATTCTAGTAATCTTTGTCAAGAGTTAAGAACGTTAAGTCTGAACGGATGTATGGAACAACAACCTGTTATAACAGCAGATCAAGGAAATTTGTATACCAGTGGAATGATAGGAAGCGGATATAATAGTAATTCTCATCAATATGCTGTGCATTCTACCAATGAAAGTTGCTGTAGTATAACTAATCCGTCGTCAGTTTGTAATAATTTATTGACGCCAGATGAAATAAATTATAGCAAACAGTCTTCTAGTTGGCCAGAAACTTTAATGACTCCAGTTAATACGCAAGATATGTTAACAAATTATCAACGGATTAGATCGTCTATAGATTCGGATTTAAATTTTAATGATGCTTTAAATTTAGCTTCAGAATCATCAAATTTGGCTGTTATGAATGAAGCAGTATACTATAATAACTTTAGATCAAGCGCACCTTTAAATTTACACGATAATAATCCTACAGTTGCGACTACTCACGATGTGTACAATATGACTGGAAATAATCAAACTTATAGACCAAACTCGTCAATGATTAATCTTAACACGGATGCTTCTTTTGGAACAACTTCTCCGCTGCAACATTTCACTTCTAGCGATATAACTCTGCAGAATTGTTTTGGAAATAATACGCAACACAATAATATTGCAGAGTACAAAGATTTATATGAACCCATTAGATTAAGTACTGGAAATGTTACTATGAATAACGAACAAGTTTGCTTATTACATCAACAAACATCTAATTATCAGTTAGAACGATCTGTGGACCAAAATCATAAGCAGCATCCAATTGACTGTTTTCCTTGTACTAATGAATACGCTGTGCCATCTATTAATGATTTAGACACAAATGAGAATATTTGCATTAGTAGTAATTATGACCATAGAACTGATAATAATTTATTAAAGATTATAAATAATAAGCCAAAGACTAACGAAACTAAAATCTACTCCTCTATCGGTTTTCCAAAAAATATAAGTCCGCGAGATGAGAATGAGGCAATAGTTAAATACGATTATCATAATTATCAACACAACATTATAAAGAATGTGGAAAACTTGAAAACATTGTCGCAAAACTTTACGCCCTATCAAAAGGATTTAAAGCAATCTCATGCCAATCCTGCATACAAAATGCAATCATTTGGTTCATCTGATAAAGTGGCTTTTACATCGAGAAATCGCTTGACCAATAAAATTAATGATTCTGCTCTTGGAAGAGATGTTTTTAATTATGTCATTAAACAACATCAAATGCCAAGTGTTCAAAATATATCTAATATTCCACCACCTGATATAATGTTTAATTCAACGCTAATACCAAACATGACTACTGGAAGACCTGGATTATTTTCTCCAATGATGCCAGTTCCCGTTCCACTTCCTATTCCACCTATTTATTCTGTTTTATATGGTGGAGGACTCAATCTTAAAGGCAGTAATACCATAGCAAGACGTACAGGTCCCTCAAGTATATTACATCTTAGATTAGAACAAACATATGAACAATTTAAACAATTGGAAAAAGAAAGAAAGAAATGCGAGGCTGGATTGGCTGCTCAGTTTCCTGGAAAAAGAGTAACCAGCGCTAATAATATACCAATTCCACGACTACAAGGAAATCCATCAAGAGTAGATCGATTAATTATTGATTATCTGCGAGAACATGCCCGGGTGATCACGTTAATAACCAAAGTAAATACTACAATTAGATTACAAAAAAAAAAAAAGATTATTAATAATAAATAATTGTATTAATTTTCTCTATCAGATGGAGTGCTTGCGTGGAAGTTCAATGAACCAACGTATACACAAGGCAATGCAGTATTGGCTAGAAGCAATCAAATTTGTTCAAGACTGTAGAAAGCAGGAGATCGCTAATGCTACCAAACGTCAAAAAGAAAATCCTCATTGCATTCTCGTATACAATGATAATGGTAAGATATCCTTTTATTAGTTTTCTCTATGATATTGTGTTATATAATACACGAATTATTGCACAGCATTGCTTTCGCTAAGGAGCTCGCTCATGTGTCTATTGGTGTAACTCGATATTGTTATGGTTCTATCAATATTCAAGTGTGCTACCCGGATCCGTGTAGCAAAAAACATAATACGGATGATCACAGACACAACGGGTTATGTGAGTGGCATATATTTTTTTTTATTTTAATTATTTTTATTTTATTTTTTTTTTTAATCCTCTCTGTATGATGATAATGATGATGATGATGATAATGATGATACATATGTGTCCTATTAAGTAACTGCTTCTTATCACTACACATTCTATATCGAGTCCATGACACCCCCCCCCCCCTGTACATCTTGATAAAGTTGGGGGGGGTGTGCTTTTGAAATAGATTTTATTTAGACAAATGTTCTTCAATTAGATCCAAAGAAAAAGCCTGACATATTAAATAACATATTATTTCACATAGTTTGAATGAGAATATCTTTATATGTATATAAATCAATTAGTGGTAGATATATAGTACTCTTATATAAAAAAAAGAGAGAGAGAGATACTGCAACATTGCATTTAGAAATCACATACCATTTTTTTTTTGTTAAAGTTTATTCTTTAGAATATACTTGTACTTGTCATGATCGTACTATAACATTTATATGATTATTATAAAAAAAAAATGCATTAGCTTACCATGTAGCAGTAGTAGTTTGTTAATAGTATCTTTTAGTAATACATGTTGAGATCAAAATATATATTTGCCTAAACCAAAAGTCACCAAAGATCTTCCTGATATTATGTTTATATACACGATATGTATGGTGTATTATATATGAACACTTAAATAATATATACACATATATATTGTGATATATATGTATATATTGTTTAAAAAAATATGAATTCGGTGCTCCTTAATTATGGAAATCATTGTGAATATCATGTGAATATCATTGATGTAATATTCAAGATTGATTATTTTCAGGTATTGTGTGTATCACACTGCACAAAATTCCATAGCATGTTATCGAAAGAAAAGATTTATTTAGATTTCTTTAGGTACTTTTTTGATATGTTCAAGTAGAATTATAAATAAATCGATATCTTTATCATTAATAAGAGAATCATGAATTTTTAGTATAGCATGTTAACGTTTAGTTACATTATCATAATTTATATTGAATATTAAATTTATAAATAATTTTTTTTTTTTTTTTTTGATAAAAATCATTAATATTATTTTAATTTTGTATATACATCTATTGAATTTTTAACAAATGAAATTTGTCTTTATCAAAGATAAAATGTACTTAATTATAGACCAACAAATTTTGGATTATCTTGAAATATACTTGAACTTACATTTGTATTGGTACTAATTAAATTGTAATAAAATATATTAAAAATTGTTATGAATAAAAAGTGGAAAATAATTGGCAGATAATTAATGCTAAAAATAGTATATTTATATGCGATGTATTTTTTCTGCTTTCAGATATATTAACTCTGGCCAATAGTGTTCATGAATTGACAAAGGCATCTCGGTATGCAAGAAGCGGTATGTACAATGCAATGCAAGCCACGTTGTTGTGCGATTTGGATTTAGAGAAGAAAATAATTGAGACTTCTTCTGATCCAGTCCTTGTGATAAAGCGTATTGAAAATCAGAAAACTGCTGGTACTAGCAACTTTTCTAATAATAATTAAAGAAGATTTCATCCAAAATTCTCGCTTCTACATTGGTTGATAAAAGCTTTTTATGTATTTAGCATTGACAAAGATTTTTCAATGGCTTATAGGAAATGTTTTTTAATAATGTTCTCTTGAAAAAAAAAAAAGAAAAAAAAACTTAGAATGGCACTAAATACAAAAGCTACTGGAGAGCTAATTGTAAGTGTGTTAACTTAAAGGGAGAAAAATATTTCCACTTTTATTAGTTCACGTCTGTGAAAGCTAAGTCTATTAACTTTTTACAAGTTCTTTGTAACTCCATAGTTTTTTAATGTGTATTCAAAATACTTAATATCTTATAATATAAAGAGTGTTTTATGGGGTATTTTGATGTGCACAATTAATTGTCCGAGTGTACATCACATAATTGTACGTAAACTTTGCTTACACTTGATGGTACTATAGAAAGTAAAAATGACTAAAATGGCGATTATTTCTTTATCAGTCATTGTCAAAATCATGTATTTCTTTTCTAAATTCATGCAAGTTTTTTTTTTTTTTTAATCGATAGAAACAAAATTCTTCCTATGCAAGCATCTCAAACGATTAATAATTGACTGTTATTCAGTTGCGTCATAGGATAAACGATCTAGGCTACATTTTATCAATATTGATTTAGATAAATAGGAAATAATATTTTAGACTAGTTCAATGTGGCCTTCCTTAAATATATGACCCAGATGTGTATCAAGTAGACAATTCCTTCGAAACTTTAGGTGATATTATAATATATTCTCCAATACTTTAAAAGATTAAATATTTGTAAAGGTGCAATCAGATTTATTTCGATATAATATGCAACGTTTATGTTGTCTTTCAAATATAATTCAAATGCTAACTATTGTACTATGTGCATTACTCGTGTAGTACATAGGTATACTTAAGGACACGTTGGTTGCATATAAGATTAATGCGCAAATTAGGTACAGAATATTCACTGATGAACGCACAATCACATGACATTTATGTACACGTGCTAAACTTTTTCATATATCGTCCATTTACACATATCTGTGTGCATAGATGTAACATAATCTTGTGAGTGTGCATAATAACAACGACATGATATTTCTGGCAAACAGAGATGTCTCCTTTAGTAAATTAGTTATATAGTAATGATAGTACATTGAAGAGTAAAATATACAATAGCGACACATTGTGTTGGCTTCTTTGATGCGAGTCGTTGGGTCTGTGTGATCTTACTAAACTGCCTCGAGCATCTTCTAATCGGTGTTAAGGGAATATTTGAATAATTTCATTCAAACATTGTACTTGGTAAATGCTATGAACAAAATATTTAAATGACCTAACCACTGCTGCCTGATATAGTATAATGCATATTACATATATTAACAAAATAGAGTTTGCGAATTAATAACGACAATTTTAGATATATTATTATTATTATTATTATTTAATAGATAATAGATGTAATTGAGTTACTTGCAAAACATTACACATTTCTATCGATGTGTATGCTTTGTTTTGTTTTTTGAAGGTACTTAGTACAAGGATTTTTAGATATAAAGTACATTTTTGTCTTCTTTTAAGAGCACATTTTTGGAAAGATATTATATATATATATACGTAGCTTAGAAATGTTTAAATATATCCTCTTGGAGGATTATTTAGCGCGGGATATTAACACGTCTTGAAAAATAATGAATATGTATTTGTAATTCAGGAATTTTCTGCATTTACTCCATTTTTAAGAATAAGAGAATAATGAATTCCTTAGATCTTCTAGAATATTAGGATGTTATAGAACGGTTGTTTCTTTTTATTTTCTTTTTCAAAGCTATAGAAGATACAGTTCGTGTGTATCTTCTTTCTACTAATATCACATCCGCCCACTTTTTAAATGCAGATTCACTCAGATATGACGTTGTAAATGCGGAAGCCTACACATGCTTTAAATTATTATTATCTGTGTCGCTACTGTATATCATTTTACATCATGACTTTAGGAAAGTATAAATTTAGTTGATATACATATATTATTATAATGCTTAACGAAAGCAGTTGTTTTTTCACGTTATATTTTATTATTAGTTTTAACCTCATGTTAAGCGAAACCTATAGTTTCCAAGACTTAATATATATCTCTGTTAGCAAACTTGCTACGCTTAATTATGGTTGACTTTAACCAGGGATGTGAGGTCAATAGGATTTCACTGCCCAAACATATATTTATGCACAAATGAAATGAATTATATAATGAACAAAAAAAGTGATGTTTTTCCGTTACGTCGATAAAATTATTATTGACATTTATTTGATTTTCGATTTCCTATGGCCTCATAATTCTAGCTAATCATACAAACGGCAATGCTATTTTTGTACAACTATGTTTAACAATTTTATGAATATCTCTAAATGTTGGGGCCAATCAGATTGTATTTCTGTAAATGCTAATTACCACATCCCCAGTTAAGGTTTAATCTGTATAAGAAAATACTTATCATTCGGGAGCATGCATTATTTGTGTATTTGTATATAATTGCAAGAATTTCTAAAAGCAATTGAAACAACAAGAAAATGTTGATAGATATATGTCTTCGGTAGCAGCGTGTATAGTATGATTGAGTGGTCGTTTCAAATATTGAAAGTTGTGTTTTACTTTTTCAAATATATATCTAATCAGGGAATTTCTTTTATTATTAATTTATATTATTGTGATCGTAATATGATTTTATATGTGAATATTCTTATTATTATTATTATCATTATTGGTTGTTCAACCCTTTTGTTCAAAAAGTTATTTGTAAACTTGTCAATTGACATTAATGCATAATACCAAAAGGTTGCAATATACTATATAACACTTAGACTGTGTGTTACGTTAGTTTATACAATTGTTCATTTTCTATTGTCCATTGTGTAATATTACTTAACAACTTGCCACGAAGAAAGTCTTCTTTTTCAATATAATCAGGGACATGAGTTGAACATCCAGTATATTTAACGCACGTGATAATGTTCAAATAATTTATGAACTCTCTTTGTTGATTTGAAAATAATTAGAAAATAATCAATATTAAATTAAATATTAAGTCTAATATAAATCGTAAGATAGGCAGGCGACACACTGCGCACTTACAAACCATGTGCGAATTATTACATTTTTGTTTTTTTTTTACTTAATTATTTATGATTAGCATGTGTTGTTTGTGTTTCTTCTTCTTCTTTTTTCTTCTTCAGCTTATCATAGGGAAATTGTAAGTTGTAAAAGCGCAAGCTTATATAAATTTGACTGTTTCTAGTAAATTACTCGTCTCGTTTTATTATATTTGTTTACATTATTATTATTATTATTATTATTTATTTATTCGATATAAAAATGAAATAATAAAACGCGCACGCATTTCTTCAAAGTATATAACGTGCTTATTAAGAATCATAATGTTGTATTATACATTTGTATTACGACGATTGATTCCATATTGTTGTCATACTCTTTATACCAATGATTGCTTTTCTTATCAATTTGAAGACCTAGGTATTTACTTATATTCATACGTACAATATCGAATGAAAAGAAAGAAAGAAAGAATAAGAAATGTTATATAATATATAGTATTTATCTCTTTCACGTATAAATAGGCATTAAAGTTTATTGTATTTATTATAAGGGACAAGGATATGCACGAAACAAAATATGAATCGGTGATTATGAAAATGGCCTAAATCGTACATACATTTTTATATTTGTCCTTTGAATTATTTGATCATTTTCATTTTTTATATTTAAAGAACCAGAAAAAAAGAAAATTGTAATTTGAAGAATAGCAGCGTGTTCTATCAAAATATGTTCTTTCAATATTTTCATAATTATCGGCTTATGTATAAGTGTGTTACCCTTTACATGGGCATGGCTTTCGTTTCTTCATCATTGAATGAAACAGAAAAAAAGATGAAATAATAAACAATGTCGCATATTCATTTTTGATATGATATATTATTACGATCGATGACGATAAAGGATAGTCTCAAAAAAAAAAAAACTTCATGGAAAAAAAGGTGCCTACGATATACGGAAAATGTCTAAATGTGCGATTTTAAATGAAATTAAACACACATTTTATTCGCAATTTTCATTACAGACAACGGATAATTATCTTGAAATTTTAAATTGAGATCATTGAATTGACATTACCTCCTTCTTCTTATTATCATTTTCTCAGCGTGCATTAGAATTGTTAGCTAGGGGTGTTTTAGTTAAAAGTTTTCAACGATCGCTCTTTCTTCTATATAATTGGGGGTGGGTTTTTTTCTTTAAAGGGAAGAAACGCGCATATCCTATGAAAAGAGTAATGAAAAAAAAAAGAAAAAAAAAAGAAACGTTAAATATAATATTCGAAAACGAAAGTATAGCCTTAGGGAGATACATGCATAGATACACACATACACATACACGTACGTACGTATAGAAATACATACAAGTACATAATAGACACAAGGTCAAATTTGATTGAAGAAACTATATCGAAAGTTCGTAAACGATAATAAGAAATAACGTGACAAACAGATCGAATAATAATAATAATAATAATAATAATGATAATAGTAATAACATTAATATTAACAATAATAATAATAATAATAATAATAATAATAATAATAATAATAATTGGTGTATGTATTACATTGCGTAACATTAAATAACGATCGACAAGAAGAAAAAAAGAAAGAATGCAACAAGAATGCAACAAGAATGATATTGTATTTAATTACGCATTACACATTATATGGTGCTAGTTGTGACATAAACAAAGAAAAAAAAAGCAAAAACAAAAAAAACATAAGGCAATGCTTTAAGAGAAGTTTCCTTCTGCGATTGTCGTCATACATTGTAACTGTGATATCTATAATGCCAATTTATATATAGCTATGCAGTTCTTACGACAAAAGCTCAACGATAGTAGCTCGTATAATATTTGATTTGATTTATTTATTATTCCTTTTTCTTCTTCTTTTTATTTCGTTATGTGTGTGAGGTGTTTTATGTTTCTCAAGTAAATAATTTCATTCAAACTTCGAATAATCCTTGCTTTATTCTCGTGTGTGTATGATGTGGAGTGATGATGATGATGATGATCATCCTCCCACACGTTTGGTACAAAGATACATTTGTTGGTGTACATTGCCGTACGTGGATGGTCAATTGCGTACATAAAACTACTACTATTTATTACTACTACTACTATTATTATTACTACTACTACTACTACTACTATTACAACTATTACACGAAGTACACAATTTGAATTGATTGAAGTACACGAATTGATATTTGTAAAGATCTTTTGCGCATTTCTAATAGCTCGAGTAGCATTATTTTTCTTTCGCACGTATCACCAAATTACATACGTATACACACGTACACACGTACGCTAGCACGGACTCGTTATATTCTTTCACGTTAAACGAAAGCTCTATTTTCTGTCGTAAAACAGAAAAAATGAAAAAGAGTTATTCGAATTAACGGACTAGGGGAGAGAGTTGAGAGAGAGAGAGAGAGAGAGAGAGAGAGAGAGAGAGAGAGAGAGGACGTAATTAAGAAATGAAAAAAGATGCGTAATTTTTGCAAGAGAAATATACGACAAGAAATCATCGATTTAATTAGCCAAAAGAGATCAATGTTTGTTATCCGCTACTAATATATCTGTAGGAATATATCTCTTGTATATATAGAACTTCCGAATATGTGACTGTTATATAAAAAATTTAGATGAAAATAGAAAAGAAACAAAAACAAAGCGCAGATTAAAATAAGAAACGAATAGAACGTTTATCGAAGAAGCCGAAATGTGTGCGCAACGAAAAATAATAATCTTATGCCTATTATATTCGCACATTTAAAACAAAAACAAAACAAAAAAAAACATGGAATTGTTTGTTATTTTTGGTAATGAATTTAAATCTACAATTAGAAACAATCAAAATCTGTCTGTCAATGACATCTTTCAATGCGCATTTTCTATTAAGTTGTTCTTGCAATTCGATCGAATGATCGAATCAACGAACAAAGTATGTCAATCTTTTGTATGAGCAAGTATGAGCCTGATCTTTAGATATTACCTAGTACATATTATATAGAACGATGTTAACTATTTAGAGACAAACGAAATTTAACTAAACGCATTATTATTTATCTAATTATTAATTTAATGTATGATTTAAGTTGTTGTTCACATTTTTGTGTGCGCGTGTTTATCATCTCTCACTTGTGATGCTCCTCTTACGACTGGAAAATAATGTCTTTAAAAGCTGTGGTAGTAAAAAGAAAACAAAAAAAAAAAACAAAAAGAAGAAGAAGAAGTATAGGATATATAAAAAGTTAGTATATAAGCGATAGAGAAAATTTTTATTATAAATATTCGTCCTAAGGCTGAGACTAAGCTATCTGCATAAAACTTCATTAGATTTTATTGAAATCATTTCAATTGTATACGTTTGATTTTGTTCTGAATGCTTTTTTTTTTTTTTTTTAACGAGAGTACCGTCGCCTGGTTACGACACTTATATGGGTCAGTCGTTTATACGGGGCCTTTATTAAATGGGTCGTTATTAACGAAACGGTTATTAAAGTATTTACAATTGACTACATTTTTGATAATACACCATCGAAAGCTTACTCGCTGTTTAATAATAATTCTAAATAATCTACACACACACACATGCACACACGCAGACACACGAGGCTCATCTTTCTATAATGTTCATGTTTAACGTTACACCTATCTCTATGCGTATCTTGTACTTAATTCATCTTTTAACACGTTCGTTTTCACATTCATCGCATTCCTTGTTAATGGACCAGCTCACATTTAACAAATTTCATGTGTTTGTAAAAATTGTTCAATGGAATGTCAGCGCGAACGTGTTAAAAGTTAACAAAAATTCATCGATCAATTTTAACGATGCTGAAAGGTGAAGAAAATAAAATAATCCGTCTCGTAGATATCGAAATGAAATGGGGATGAAAGTTTATCTTTTTTTTTTTCTTTTTCTTTTTCTTTTCCTGATAGCTGCTTCGGCCTTAGATGCGATTAACGAATTTATTGCTGCTTTATTCGTGGGAGATACTGTATGTAAAAGACGAACTAATTAATAATGAACATTTGTAAAAAAAATTATTGCAGACTGTCGTAAAAAAAAAGAAAAAAAAAGAAAAAAAAAGAAAAAAGTCGATTCGTCCCAAAGAAGTAAAAGTATAAGGCAAGAAAAGGCGTACATACGTGTACAAAAAAGAAAGAAAGAAAGAGTCTTACGATGAAATTTGCTATCTCACGTTGTTAATCGGATTCATTTTTCAAGTTTCTCTTTTGAAAAAAAAAAAAAGAAAAAAAGAAGAAAAAGAAAATACGAACAAGCTTATATTTATAACGAAAATAATATGCGCAGATGTTTTATCCAAAAATCACCTCGTGTGTATGATACGCTGCATCGTTTAATAAGAGAATAGATGGTACATATCTATAATAGGTATGTGTTTGACAATCCTATTTAAAAGAAAACAAAAAACAAAAAAGAAAAAAAAAGAAAAAGAAAAAATAAAAAGTGCATGTGATATTGTAAATTATTGAATAGCTAGATGATACTTAAGTACACATGTACTTATTATGCGCTAACGAATAAATACAGATAACAAATATTTAAAAAAAAAAAAAATAAAAGAAACGCTCGTTCTCGAATATTTGCAAGGAGAGAACATAGTCTTTCATCGTTTGAAAAAAAAAAAAAAAAAATACAGAGAATAAGATAAAGAGAACAAAATGTACGACGCAAGATTCTTATTAAAATCCTTCATATGAAATTTGGGAAAAATTTTATGTCAGAGTATCGTTCTCGGAGGAATAGAAGTTGAAAAAAAAAATGCAATAATAAAATGGATATCGAGTAATATATACTGCGTGTCCAACGCCCAAAATACAGATCAATTCAGATTTAATATATCTATATATATAAGCTGAATGAATTACTGTAAAAAAAAAAAAAAAAAAAAAAAAAAAAAGGAACATCGATTAGATAGCAAATAATAAGTTCAAATTTCATTCAAAAGCATTCATTTGTAGTAAAATGATTAGTTCAAATGATTAATCATTC